>QEPC01002738.1:408650-488763 GCA_003113815.1 Sphenodon punctatus
GGGACCATATCCCCTTCACCCCTCAACTTCCCTTTCTCACAGGGGCCAAGTCCCCCTTTTTTCACCCCAAAACCCTCCCAGTGCTCCCCCTGCTGCCACCAGGGGCAACCACTGGGAACCCTCCCCCTACTTACCCTCCCCTCCTACACCCCCACCCTGATTCCCTAGCCCTGCACAAAAGAGTCCCACCAAAAAAAAAACGTCCCCCCCTGCCACCCCCTGCAGCCCCGAAGTGCCACAAAGCACTGCGCCCTTTGACTGCGCCCTGCGGCCTGCAGCAGGAGCCACTGGGCACGGGGCTTTAAAGCCCCCGGCTACTTCCGGGTGGGGGAGGGGATAGGTCAGCCCTCCCGGCTGGCCTCTGTGCTCCCCACACACACCCGGCACTCACAGGGTCTTTCTTGTTTGTCCCCCTGCAGGTCCAGCAGCTTGGGGCACAGTGAGGAAGCGATGACAGCGACAGCGGGAGCCCCCTCTTCACTAGTGGCAGCAGTGGATGGTAAAAGCCCTGGCAATTCATTTCTCACAAATTAAGCAATGCAAAGGGGCCTTCAAGTAGGATTCAGGGCCAGAGTCAAGGGACAGCAAGAATAACGTTGCAGAACTGGTCACTGTCTGGAAACCCCAGAGATGCCAATTTGAGGCCCATGTTCCTCACACTGTCATAGAGAGGAAACCTCTTAAAGATGGGTGAAAATTAGAGCTGAACCAGGTTGTTCGGGTAATAATAATAGCTAATACCCAGTCGTACTTCGTCTGGTATTTCGGGTTTCTGTTATTTTGTTTTGCTTCTTTTTTACCCCCAGTTTAGTTATTAAAATATTTTCAGTCATTTCAGTATCTCGTTTACATTATTTAATAGGGAGGGCTGGCGATGTGGCAGTGGGGCCTAGAGACATGTTCTAAGACAAGGGAACGTGCGTAGAGTCCCTCCCACACACCTCAAAACAATGAAAACCTCTGGTTCGTTCAAGGGGCTCAGCACATGATGAAGGAGCTAGGCCAGGTGTTGAACTAGGCCTCCAGGCTCCATCAAACCCTCACAGAAGTCCTCAACCCCTTCCTGTTGCACGACTTCTCCTGCCACCCTAGATAATGGCCCCTCTGCCTCCTTTGCTGCCTCCTACCAGCAGTTGCCCCTGATGTCCCACTTCTCAAGGCCCCAGATAAACCAGGGGAAGAGTGAGGGAGAGTTAAAATGGGCCACCCCACTGGGTATTGCTCAGGAACTCAACGGTGCTGTGGAATTCAACAGGCATTCCTGTTTTGGAGGGGAGGGGTACCCATTAAATTTTTTCCAGCAAGTCCCCATTCAGTTGCAGACAGTGTTCAAGTAGTCAAAGAACTACCCAAAAATGTGGAAAATGTGAATAATAATAACCTCACTACCCATTTCCACCAGTGAAAAGCTACAGCTCATGGCTTCCTTATGCTTCTGAAATCCATAGAGCCTTCCAGGGCCCCACCAGGTTGTGTGACTGCACGGACCCATGCAGAAACCGTGCTATGATGGATCTCAACAGGGCCTCTGAGTGCACATTAACCTGCCATGGGCCCTACCTGGGCCCCATCAGGGTCTTTGTACAGGGCTCCACAGGGACTTTCCACCAGTTCCTAAAGACATTTCTGCCACAATTGTCTTTCTTATGTTATGGTTTTAACACAAAATAATTGCCACAGGCCAGTTTAACAGTTTTTGATGTGTCTTCGTTGATGGTCGCCATCCCATTATCAGCCCCACCCATAGGGGGATACAGAGTGTCATGAACTACCTTGGAATGTGGCGAGGAAATTGAATACATTAACATATTGTAGTACAGGAGATATGCAGATATTTATTATTATTTATGCATATTTCTAACCTGCCCATCCTGCCACAGGCAGCTCTGGGCAGTGCACAACATTAAATATTAAAAGCATTAAAAGAATTTTAAAATAAACAACAAAGGGAGGAATAAAAATCCCTAACCACCCACCACCCTAACCCATTCCCCCCATCCTACCCATCCTTCACCCCAAAAGCCAGGCGGAACTGCCATGTCTTACAACAGCGTCGAAACGAGGGGCGATCCAGGGCCAAACGGACCTCCACCCAGAGCCGGCCTTACTGAAAGCGAGGCCCTGGGCGGAGAAAGAATGTGGGGCCCTAACTTCAGGTGCTGTTGGTGGCAAAGTTGCCTGCAGCCGCCAGGCCTAGGAGCGCTCCCCAACTAAGGGGAGTGCTCCCTACCGGACTCGGGGGGGCGGGGTGTTACCCAAGCCTGGGCTCAGGGATGGGTGGAGGGGCACTCCCTTCCCCCCATCCCCAAGCCTGGGCGGCCATTCAGATCACTTACCTGATCCGCTGTCGCCGCTCTCGTCCATCACTCCTCTTCCTGGGCTGCTGCCGCTGCGCTACCACCAACTCCAGCCTGAGGCCAGAGGCAGCCTGGGCCCCGTCCAGGCTGTGGAGAGGGCTAGCAGCATGAGGGAGAGGCGGGGCCTCTGCTTCTGAGGGAGAAGAAGGCAGAGGCTCCACCTCTCCCTCACATCGCAATGCTGGCCGGCCGGGCCCCCTCAGCTGCCTGGCTCAGTCTGTTACAGACTGAGCCAGGCAGCCGATGGGGCAGTTTCGGCCAGGGGAAATGAGGGGGAGGGGGGGCCTCTGCCGCTCTCTTCTTCATTTTCCCTGGCCAACTGTGACTGTGTGGGAGAGGCGGAGCCACTGCTTCTCCCTCACTCCTGCTGGCCCCCTCCACTGCCTGTCAGATGCGGCGAGCTGGCTCCCGAGGGCCTTGCGCTCAGGGCTGACCTTACCATGGGATTTGGGCTGGGAACTGGGCGCGGAGCCCCCTCAGGAGTGGGGCCCTGGGCGGCCGCCCCTAACCTCCCCACGGTAAGGCCGCCCCTGCCTCCACCGGCAGGAAGTTTCACAGTCGTGGAGCGGCAGCCGAGAAAGCCCTCTCCCAAGAAGGCCCTCTTCTCAGATAAGGCTGACGAGAGTGATTGCCAGTTGTTTTTTTGCCTGACTGACCCCTTACAGCAAGAACAACATACAAAGTATCTATTAATCAATACTGTGACCACATCCCCAGATGCCGTGGGTCAGGAACCTCTGGATTAGGAATCTGTTTTCTTCCCCAAGGCTCTCATTACAGCACTCTTCACTTCCTTGTTCCTGAGGCTATAGATCATGGGGTTGACCATGGGAGTGATGACAGCATAGAAGAGAGAGATCATCTTGTCCTGCTGGGGTGAGTGGGTGGAGCGGGGCCGCATGTACATGAAGATGGCTGCCCCATAGAAGAGGGAAACCACGATGAGGTGAGAAGCACAGGTGGAGAAGGTCTTGCGTCTCCCGGCAGCTGTGTTCATGCGCAATATGGTTGCCACAATGTGGGAGTAGGAGACAAAGACCAGAGAGAGGGGGACAATGAGGACCATCACAGCCACAGCAAAGATGACCAGCTCATTGATGTAGGTGTCAGTGCAAGCTAACTTCAGCACCTGAGGGGCCTCACAGAAGAAGTGGTCGATGCGGTTGGGCCCGCAGAAGGGCACGTGGAAAGTGTAGACAGTTAGAATCACTGACTGGAGGAAGCCACTGACCCACGAGCCAGCAGTCATTTTAGTGCAGGTCCCACGGCCCATTACCAAGGTGTAGTTGAGTGGGTTGCAGATAGCCACATAGCGGTCATAGGCCATGATGGCCAGCAGGAAGCACTCTGTAACGCCAAAGGCAAAGAAGGCATAGTTCTGGGTGGCGCACGCCAGAAGGGAGATGGTCGTGGTGTGACTGAGGAAGTGGACTAGCAATTGGGGCACTGTGCTGGAGATGTAGCAAACGTCAATGACTGAAAGGTTGCGCAGGAAGAAGTACATGGGGGTGTCCAGTCGAGGGTCAATGCTGGTGACAGCAATGATTATCCCATTCCCGGCAAGGGTGACTATGTAAATTACAAGGAATAAGGTGAAGAGAAGTCTCCGGCTGTTGGGAACACTGGCAAAACCCAAAAGAATGAACTCCTTCACCAGAGTTCCATTTTCAACCCCCAGCATGGTCTCTCTGATGCTGAAAAAGGGAGAGAGAATGTTAGAGTCAAGATGAAGATCCAGCCCTTAGCTCTCCTACAGTGTGATCCACTAGGGATGTGCGAACGCAGTTCAGATGTTCAGAGTTCGGCCCAAACTCAGCCAGTTCAGATGGCTGAACCAAAGCCCAAACCAAATGCCAGAATCCTCAAACAGTTTGGGGGCGTTCGGATGACTTTGGATGCGTTCGGGTGGGAAAAACCAGGCTGGCAGGCCCAGGGAGGTGGGGGGGGGAGCTCAGGAGCAGACTTCCTGGCACCAGGGGTGGAGAGGCTTGGACTAGCAGCCAGCCTGCCCAATCACCATCCCTCTTTTCCTCAGACCACTGGCTTCGCAGTCTGAGATTGACATGGACTAGGCTGCACAGAGCCAATGGGACTTGTGGTAAGGTGGGTGCAGCAAGTAACAAAAGTAATTGCCCTCCCCCCTTCCAATTCCTTCTGAGCTAGCCACTGATCCTGTCAGCAGGCGTTTTCAGAAGTCTCCCTCTCCCAGCAGTTTGTGTTCCTAATCCATTACCATCCTCCTCCTATTTCACCCATTTCCACACATTTACCTCCATAGTTTCATTTATTTAGATTAGATTAGATAGATTTAGGTGTTATTTTTATTTTTTACTCCTCCCTGTGTTCTTTCTCCCTACCCTCCATTGAATCCTTCCCTCCTCCCTGTATATATTCCATCCCTGATTCCCTTCCCCTGTTTTTGGATTTATTTAGAGTAGCATTAGATTGATTTAGGTTTCATTTCAGTTTTGTGCCCCTCCCTGTATTGTTTGTTGTGAGCTGTCTGTGTCCTCCCCCCTCCCCCATCCCTGTGCATAGATAGATATTAGATACTAATATAGATAGATAGTTGTAGGAGTTAGCTTAGTTATAGAGATAGATAGAAGTGAGCCAGTTTTAATATTTTATAGTGTGTTTGTAGGACTAGGCCTTTGTAGATATTAGATAATATTCCATTTAGTTCCATAGGTTTTAGAATAGATAATAGCAGTTACAGTTAGTGTTTTCTCCTATTCCCTTCATTTGGTGCCAGCCACCAAGCCCGGGCCGGGGCTCTTCCGCTGCTCTACTGATACCAGTCAGCCTGCAATGCCCAGCCAAGTAGGGGTGCCAGCCACTCCAGCCCACCGTCACGGTTCTGGGGCCTATGTTCCAGGCAGGGGGGGGTTGTTCATCCACTTCATCCATAAGATACCACTGTAGTCCCAGGACCCACCCTCAGGGTTCTGGGGCCTATATTCCATGTAGGGAGGGCTGCTGTTCCGCTTCATCCAGAAGCTGCCACTCCTGTCCCAGGACCCACCATCAGGGTTCTGGGGCCGTCATTCCACTCACAGGGAGCCATCATTCCACCGCATCAAGAAACAGCCAGACACTCCAGCCCCAGGACCCACTGTCAGGGTTCTGGAGCCTATGTTTCAGGTAGGGAGGGCTTTCATTACCCTTCATTGTCTTTAAATGCTCTACCGATGCCAGCCAGCCTGAAATGCCTGGCCAAGTAGGGGTGCCAGCCACTGAGCCCTGGCCAGGCCTCTACCGCTGCTCCACCAATGTCAACTAGTCTGCAATACCTAGCTAAGCAGGGATGCCAGCCGCACTTACTGTGCCCTGGCAATCCAATGTCTGCTGCTGCTGCTGGTACAGCACGTCAGCCATTTGCTCCTCCCTCTTGTAGACAGGCATAGCTCAGATAAGTGCCTGCTTTGGGCACTGGCAGGAACTACTTGGCTAGACATTGCAGGCTGCCAGGCATCGGTGGAGCAGCAACAGAGGCCCAGCCAGGGCTTGGTGGCTGGCACCCTTACTTGACTGGGAATTGAAGGTTGGCAGGCCTCGAGTTCTGCTCGCTCTATGCTGGGTTCCCCAGTTCTAGTCACCATTATGGCAGGAGTGACAGGACTACAGTAGTGCCTACCAGTGCCCAAAGCGAGTTTGTGCATGTTGTCATGGCCTGCAGGCAGAGATGGGCAGCCCAGCAGAACATCTGATTTCAGCATCCTTTGGGTGGGCAGCAGCATTGTTCATTTGTAGGACAGGACCCCTGTTCTAATTCCTGGTTTGGAAGTCCTTTGACCTCTCTGCATTTCAGCTTTCCCAGTTCTAAACCAGAGGACTACCTTTCTGGGAGCTCACAGGAGAAAGAACCTGTATGGGAACTAGGCTTGGGGTACAAAGTTCCAATTGCTGTTGCGTATCCAGCCTCTTTGCATGGTAAAGAAGAGGACTCTTAAATGCTTCCCCTTCTTCAGAAGAACTTAGGCTCAGCGCTTGGCCCTCAATGGTGCCCGCCCAATTCCCATTGGGGCATGGCTGACCATCTGAGACCCACTGATGCCTGCCAGCCTGCAGTGCCCGGCCAACTATGGGTTCCAGCCATCAAGCCCCAAGCCTTCCCAGCCTCTGCTGCCACTGCATTTCAGACAGACAGCCCTGGTGCTATGGGCACCTCCAGGGGCCAAGCACCAAGCCTGCCTGCCTGGTCAACCCAGGGTGCCAAGCACCAAGCATTCCCAGTATCTGCTGTTGCTGATGCTGGGTCTCCATCCTGTTCACACATCCCTATGATCCACACTGAAACATCCATGGGATCTGCTGCTCCCCACCTTGCATAAACCAATGATTGTTTAGCCAGAGCTAAGGTCTGCTCATTCCTAACTTTTTGGGCTGTGTGCACAAGTGGTAAGGGAAAGGTATCATATGGGAGTAGGGTTCAGGAGGGGGCTAGAAGTGAGGACAGGGGACTGCAGCACTTCATCTGATGTAATTCTAGCAAAGCTGACCTAAGAATTTGGGGGACCCATGGCAAAGATAAAATATGGGTCCATGGTCACCTCCCTCCCTCTCCTGTAGCCTTGCTCCCTCAGGGACATCTTCTTCAGGGTCCTAGAGGGGGTCAAATTATTTGGCTCCCTGCTGGGATGGAGTTGGGAGTCCCTTACCCTGACCTGGTAAAAACAGGGCCACTATAGGGCCCCAGAAATAGAGAAAATAGCAGGGCCTGCAGCAGTCACCTTGGGTCACCCTGCACTAAAGCCGGTCCTGATTTCTAGTCCTGATTGTGACTCAGAATTTGAAAAGAGGGGGAGCAAGCACCCTTACCAGACTGATATTAAATGTAGATGTTTTTGTGAGTGTATAGACAGGCAAATTGGGCCTGTATTGGGCATAATGAATATGTCAATCAGATAGATGAGTGGGAAGGGGGCTGGATAGCTGGATAGACAGAGAGGAGTGGAGGGTGGAGAGAGAGTGGGTAAAAAAAGGTGTGATCTTGGCCCACTGTAGCCTGGAATTGATGGCATGTCTAAATACGCACCGCCAGATGTTGGCCCAGTATTGCCCCAGGAAGTGGGGACTAGTCCAGGCTGTGACCTCAGCAAATCTCCAAGGTCACAGTCCAGGGTAACAGCTGCCCACGTGGGCCAAAGCAGTCCAGAGCAGGCTACAGTGGGCTAGCATGTCTGTTGCAGCGTGCATACCCATCCCAGGCCAGAGACCACCATGGCCGTGACTCATTGGCCATCATGGCTATCCATCATGGGGGGGGGGCAGGGCACTGGGAGCAGGGTGAAGGTGGGGCCAGCTGCTGAAATGTTTGTTGTGCTTCTGGCCCTACTCGGCCTGCAGGCCTGGCACATCAGTTCAGTGTCCCGATCTGACCCAGACCGGGCTGTGTCACCCATGATTTTCAGCCCCAGGGCATCCTGGGAGCAGTCTCACTGGCCGCACATCTGTTTTTACCCAGTATAGAGAGGAAGATGAGATAGGGAAATTGGAGACGCAAAGGAGGCTATTAGAGCCAAAAAGGCATCCTTTAAGAAATGGAAAGCTAGCCCCAATGAGGAAAATACAAAGGAGCATAAACACTGGCAACATAACTGTAAGGGGCTAATAAGGCAGGCCAGGAAATAATTTGAAAGGAGACTTGCTAAAGAGGCAAAAACAAATAATAAAACCTTTTTCAAGTATATCAGAGGTAAGAAGCCTGCTAGGGAGTAGGTTGGGCCATTAGATGACCAGGGAGTAAAAGGGGCACTCAGGGAGGACAAGGACATTGCAGAGAAGCTAAACGAGTTCTTTGCTTCGGTCTTCACTGCGGAGGATGTTGGGGAGATACCCACGCCGGAACCCTACTTTGTAGGTGATGAATTGGATGAACTGTCACAAATCAGCGTGACCCTGGAGGAGGTTCTAGAGCAAATTGACAAGCTTAATACGAACAAATCACCAGGGCCAGATGGTATTCACCCCAGAGTTCTGAAGGAACTCAAATGTGAAATTGCAAAACTACTAGTAGTAATTTGTAACCTAACGTTGGCATCTGGCACTGTACCTGAGGACTGGAGGGTGGCAAATGTAACCCCAATATTTAAAAAGGGATCCAGAGGTGATCCTGGAAACTACAGACCGGTAAGCTTGACGTCTGTGCCGGGCAAAATGGTGGAAACTATCATTAAGAACAGAATCACTGGGCATATTGATAAACATGGCTTAATGGCAAAGAGTCAGCATGGATTTAGCAAAGGGAAGTCATGCCTCACTAATCTCTTGGAATTCTTTGAGGGCGTAAACAAGCATGTGGACAGGGGAGACCCAGCAGATATAGTGTACCTGGATTTCCAGAAAGCTTTTGATAAGGTCCCACATAAACGACTCTTGAGAAAATTAAAAAGTCATGGGATAGGAGGTAGTGTTTTGCTATGGATTGGTAACTGGTTAAAGGATAGGAAGCAAAGAGTGGGACTAAATGGCCAGTTTTCACAATGGAGGGATGTAAAAAGTGGTGTGCCCCAAGGATCTGTACTGGGACCAGTTCTTTTCAATGTATTCATTAATGATCTGGAAAAGGGTGTTAAGAGTGAGGTGATCAAATTTGCAGATGACACCAAGTTATTCAGAGTAGTCAGAACACGAGCAGACTGTGAGGAGCTGCAGCAAGATCTTACAAGACTGGGTGCCTGGGCATCTAAATGGCAGATGAGATTTAATGTGGACAAGTGCAAAGTGATGCACATTGGGAAAAATAATCCAAATTATGAGTACACAATGCTGGGTACTAAGCTAGGAGTTACCACTCAGGAAAAGGATCTGGGAGTGATTGTGGATAATACACTGAAATCCTCAGCCCAGTGTGCCGCAGCGGTCAAAAAAGCAAATAGAATGTTAGGAATTATTCACAAGGGAATAGAGAATAAAACTGAGGATGTCATAATGCCTCTATACAAATCAATGGTGCGACCGCACCTTGAATATTGTGTGCAGTTCTGGTCACCCCATCTCAAAAAAGACATAGCGGAACTAGAAAAGGTACAGAGAAGGGCAACAAAAATGATCCAGGGTATGGAACAGCACCCGTATGAGGAGAGGCTTGATAGGTTGGGGCTCTTCAGCTTGGAAAAGAGATGGCTGAGAGGAGATATGATAGAGGTCTATAAAATTATGAGTGGTGTGGAACTTGTAAACAGGGAACGGTTATTTTCCCTCTCAACTAGTACTAAAACTAGGGGACACTCCATGAAACTCACAGGTGACAGAGTAAAAACAGACAAAAGAAAGTATTTTTTCACTCAGCGTACAATTAGGTTGTGGAATTTACTGCCAGGGGATGTGGTCAAGGCCAGCAGTATCGCTGAGTTTAAAAGAGGTTTAGACAAGTTTCTGGAAGATAGTTCCATTAGCAGCTATTGGAATGCGTAAGGAGGAGATAATAGAGGTTCTTGGGTTCAAAGTATATTCCCTCCCTGGAATTAATAATTCAAGCAGGGGAAGGCTGTCAGGTGGCCTGGCTATACTTATAGCTGAGAGAGTCCATGGAGTGTTATAACCACTGATTTGTGATAGGCATGAGATCCAAATGGGACTCTGGGAACCAGTCAATGGTGTTTGTTTCTTGTTTTTAAATTTATATATTCCTCCTCTTTGTTCTGCTTATTATAATCAGGATATTTGGGAGTTTGGGGAAGAACGAGCTGATAACTTTATGAGTCAATTTCCCTCTGCTATATTCATTATAGCCGGGGATTGGAATGCTAGCCCTCAAGCTCTTGCGAACCCAGAGAGTAAAGAGACTGTAAACGGGAAGGATCAGGCCCTTGAGTGACCAAAGAGGTTGTCCCTGCGGCAGACTTGAGTTAGCCAGAGAGAGAAACTAATTCAAGTGGGCTGTGCGCAAGGGAAACTGAGTCACTCAAACCCGGTAAAGTGGGGGTTTGGACCTCCAACCCGTGACAGCTAAGCTAGGCATAATTCGTGGGGGAGAACTGGATTTTCCCTTCAAAAGTACGCCAGAGCGTTATCAAGACCAGACAAGGAATGATTCTGGGTCCTGAATGCTCAAAATTCTTCGTGCCTGCAAATTATTACCTCTCAATGGCAGTGGCCCTAATCTTTCAGCAGGAGATTTCACTTTTATTAATGCCAATGGCAGGAGCACAGTGGACTATATAGTAATCCCTGTATATCAGTGGAAAATGTTCCAGGATTTCAGAATAATATTGGACCAGAGAGTGATCATATGTTGCTGTCAGCGGTGGTTGAAATGGGAGAACTCGGGCGCCTTCCCCAGCATGGGCGGAGAGAGGCAGAGAACTCCCTTCAGAGTGCAAATTAAATGGGCTCTCTTGCAAGCAACCAAAACTTTGGAACTTCTATGGAGCAAAGAATTTTGCAAATTAAGGGAAGGTATCATGCTGTCAGATGGTGAAGAAATGGTTTGGGTGTTCAAGCAACTCTCTACAGTAGTTACCCTTTGGGGGGATATAGTCCTTTCTCATGAGACCTCTATGCAGTTCCTCCCCTCTCAATGGGTGGTTTGATCAAGAATGTAAGTCAGCTAAAAGGGTGCTAGCTCACCGAAAGATAGACTGGCTCAAAACGCACTCGGAAGAAGCCAAACTAGTTTATTTGGAGGAGCAGACCAAATATAAAAATTTGATTAAAAGCAAGAAATTGCTTTCTGTAATTATAATGTGGGTCAAGCTTAAAGTAGCTGCTCTTACAAAGGAGTCTAAACAATTTTGGGCCCTGATTAACCGCACTCGGAGCAGGCATTCTAAGCCCCAGGTTCCCCCCATGGAGGAATCAAAATGGTTATCATTTTATAGCAATCTATATTGCTGTGAGGACTGAGATGATAGATTAAGATCTACAGAATGGATATCTGCATTGAGGCATTTAATTCTATAGTGGAGGTGGAAGAGGTAGTAGCAATTGTTAAGACATTAAGACCTAATAAAGACCCTGCAGGGGACTCGATTACAGCGGAGAGGTTACAAGTTAGTTTGGATTGGTGGTCACCAATGCCGGCCAAATTGTTCACACGAATTAATAAAACTAGGCAAGTTCCTGGGGAATGGGGAAACAGTGTAATCATCCCCATATTTAAAAAGGGAGATCCAGCCGATCCAAGCTGTTACCGCCCTATTAGTTTATAACCAGTAATAGGGAAGGTGTATGCAAGAATTCTTCTATCACGCCTCGAGAACTGGACCTATTGTCATAATTCAATTCCAGATGAGCAATTTGGGTTTCGCAAAGATTGTTCAACTACTGACAATTGTTTTATTTTATTACACCTAATTGAGAAGTACGTGTGAAATAAGAAGAGGTCATTTATATATAGCCTTTATAGATCTTACCAAGGCCTTTGATCTTGTCCCACGGGGAAAATTGTGGAGGAAAATGGTTTCCATGGTATCAATGAAGATTTATTGACGTTGATAAGACAACTTCATTCCAATAATTGTGCCGGGATTAGGATAGGTTCTGATTATACTAGCCCATTCTCAATATCCAGAGGAGTGAGGCAGGACTGCATCCTGGCCCCCCCTCTTATTCAGTAGCTATATAACCAGTCTCCCACGAGTCCTACAGACTGAGGGCTGCTATCCTCCCAAAATTAGAGAGAGAGCGGTACCATCCCTCCTATATGCTGATGATATTGCTGTGATCTCTCAGACTAAACTAGGTCTCCAAAACAATTAGAAAAACTTTTAGATTATTGTACAGAGAACAGCCTAACTGAACCCCATTAAATCCCAAATTTTGAGTATGGGAGGAAGAGGACGGAAACATCATTGGATAGTTAGAGGAATAGAATTTAGGCAAGTTGATTCTTATGTTTATTTGGGGATGGCCTTCTCAAGCAATTCCAGATGGGTTCGACATGGGAAGCTGATTGCTTTCAAGGCTAGTACTGCTGCCAAGGCCATATTGAGACTGGCAACTAACTCTCCAGGAGTTCATCTCTCTCTCATTTTGGAGGTCTATAGGGCCAAAATACAGCAACTCATGGCCTATGGAACTGAGGTTCTGCCACAAGAGGGCCTGAAGGCTTTGGAGATAGTTCAAAATAAATTTCTTCGCAGTCTGTTGCGAGTTCCCCAAAGTGTCCCGGCCTCGGTAGTTAGAGCAGAGATGGGGTTGTTACCCACGTCATGTATAGGGAGGCAAGCTTGTCTCCGTTATTGGGTCGAGATCTGTTCTCGGGAGGGTACCCATTTGGCCTCTCTTTGTCTCAGGGAGGAATTGGAAAGTGAAGGTATACCTTCCTATTCCTGGCTGACCCAAGTGCAAAGGCACTTGAGTGATCTTGGCCTATCATTTTCCTCCGCATGGGGACAGCTGGGGTTGGTGAACCAGTGACCGATGGATGTAGCTAAACAGGAAGATCTGGCCACCTTGGCCACATGGAGAGTTGCTCCTTATTATTATAGATTTAAGAGAGTTCATCGATTTGAGGAGTATTTGGATAAACTGCAGGACCAAGGGTTATATAGGACATATACGTTATTATGGTTTCAACTGTTCGAATCTGCTATTACGCAGGGCCGTTATTTGAGTCTTCCCTGTTCGTCCCGGACCTGCCCTTGCTCAACGGCCTTGGTTGAGGATCTGCAACATGTTCTTTTTCAATGCCCGCTTTATGAATCTTTGGGTACTTTCAGACATGACGTTAACCACCCTTTAACTACCCTTGGTGGCTATTTATGCATGTTGCAGGGCTGCATAGGGCACCAATACAGCCCTGCAACATGCATAAATAACCACCAAGGGTGGTTAAAGGGTGGTTAGCGTCATGTCTGAAAGTACCCTATTAGAAGCCTTTGGCTAGAACCCATTAGCAAAGGGAAGGACTATCTCTCGGTCACCCGTAAGATCAAATTTTTGCTTGCCTCACGAGATAAATCTATCATGAATTCGGGAGCCTCCTATGGTCTCTTAGCTACCAAGAGATGCCAGGAATTTCTGACACAAATCAATGGTTCTGGATAGATGTTTTATAATCTCCTCTTTCTGTTTACAATTGTGAGAGATATTCTCCTCCTCTTGATGTTTTCTATTGTTACTGATTCTCTTAGCTAGAGCATCCTTTTTTTTACATTTTATATTTTCATTTATATTTATATGCAAATTTTATAACTATTTAGACCTCTGGGTTTTTGAAATTGAAGTTAAAGTATGAATTTGTATATTTTTTGTGTATTTTTATATTTATAATTATGATTTGTAATTACTTAGTTTGTTCTTCTGGCCACGGCGAAAGCTAGCGCCGCAATAAATAAATCAAGCAGCTATTAGCCAGATAGGACTGGGGAACAAAACCCTTTACTGTCGGGAGCCTGGGGATGACCCACAGGGAATGGATAGCATGGGGACCTGTTGGGTGCTTCTCCCAGGTCCCCATGATTGGCTACTGTCCGAGACAGGATGCTGGGCTCGATGGACCATTGGTCTGACCCAGTGTGGCACTTCTTATGTTCTTATGAGGAGGAATAAACAGGCAGACAGTGGAATCTGGATCCTGAATCTATTCTGGAAACATTTTGTATCCCCTTGAAGCCTTGCAATCACTGTTAGAGCAGAGCCCTCCTCTTAATCCAGACAGGAAGCATTTCCCACAATCGTCCAGATAAGGGCCCGGCTTCAGATGTTACTTGAGAGAGCCAGGGGCAGGTTCTTTATTAAGGATCCTTCCTAACCTGTTCAGTGATGCTGAGGTGGAAAGGGACTGCAGCCCAGGATGACGGCTGTCGGCGTTCCATATAGCACCCACTTCACCAGGTTTTTGACAGTCACGGGTCACATTCAGCAGCAGAAATACCCCACTGGCAGAATGGCAGAAATGCAGATATCTGCCTGCAATCATGCATGTCCGGTAGAGTACCTTTCCCCTACTCTGCCGGACGTGCATGTTTGCAGGCAAAGATCCGCATTTCTGCCATTCTCACGAGACGGAAGATGCAGATCTTTTGAGTCCTGGACTTTCCCATGGCACCGAGTGCGGATTAATGCACGTCAGCAAACGGTCTGAGTAACTTTCTGTTAGAACAGTTTACCAGTAGAACGGCTACCTAGGGAGGCTGTGGGATCTCTGTCTCTGATGGCTCTCAAGGAAAGACTGGACAGGCCTCCATCAGAGATGCTTTATGTACAGGGTATCCTGCTTTAAGGCAAAGGGGCTGGATTAGCTGAGTCCTGAGGTTCTTGAGATTCGCATGTTTTAAGATGCATTAAAACAAGTGCATTTAATGCATGTGAGAAAGTGGTCTCTGTGAAACCTATCTTCCTGTAATCTAAACCCCAAGAAGAAGGGAAAAAAGGGTAAAACCAGATGTGTGGCCAGCTAGACCACTCCTTGGGCCGCCCCAGCGCAGAAAATCCCCGGCAACGTGGCCTGGGTCCACTGCCCTAATTACAGAGGAACCAGGAGGGCCTGCCCCCACCCGCTGCCTTTTCTGAAGGACCCATTAGCTACTGACTTTAGAAGGCTACCGGGAGGGGGGCATGATTTCATTGAGGACCCCCCTACCTTTTTCCTTCTAATTCAAGCCCTGCCCAGGTAAGGTCGGGCCACTGGCCGGGTAGCCTGCCGCACAGCCTGGGTGAGGCCGGGAGCACAACAAATGGGTCGGCAGGTGGCTACGCCCGCACTGTGCTCCCAGCACACACACCCCAACAAGACAGGTAGCCATGACGGCCAATGAGGTACCGCCATGGCTGCTGGACATGCTCGCCTCCAGGCTGGGCCAGGTATGCTGTGGCCGCACAGACATGCTAGCTCACTTCGGCCCGCTTTAGCCCACATGGGCAGCCATTAGCCTGGGTTGTGACCTTCGAGATTTTTCCAAGATCACAGCCCGGGCTAGTCACCAACACCACCCAGGGCAATCCTGAGCCAACATCTGGCAGCGCGTGTTTACACATGCAGCCAGGCCAAAGCAGGCCCAAATCACTTCTGTTTTTATCCATAACTGAAACTAATAGGACTGCCCTCATTTACATATCAAATGCAAATAGTCATTTGCACTTGGACTTAGGAGACCTGGGTTCAAATCCTATTTTAGCGATGAACTCAATAAATGGCTTTGGGCAAGTCTCTCTTTCTTAGCCTCAGTTTCACGTTTGTAAAATGGGGATAATAATAACCTACCACATCCTGCCTTAGAGTCGGGATTGGATTAGCTGACTCTTGTGAGCCCTTCCAACTTTGTGACGCTATAATTTTAGGCTGCTTTTAGACGCTCGCCTCCTGCTCGTGCCTGTAATCATGTGCCCTGCAAAAGTGCCATGGACAGCATTTAGACGCGTCGTACTTCCGGCGGCGCATTCTTTAAGAGTGCAAATTAAATACCTCAATATCGAGTTCTTTAATTTGCGCTCTTAAAGAATGTGCCGCCGGAAGTTCGGCGCGTCTAGGCCACGTCGAAACTCTGCCCGCAGCACTTTTACAGGGCGCGTGATTACAGGTGTGAGTGAGCCGCGCTCGTCTAAAAGCAGCCTCGCGTGAATTACAACACAAAGTCAAAGATATGCCTTACTGAAAGGGGAAACTGAAGCACTATATGGCAAGGATCTATCTAAAGAGAGAAAGCTTCCCTACAGCTACCAACTTTCCATCTAACGTCCTGTTTGGCCTTTTTTTAAACAGCCCACCCCCCTCCCCAGCAGCAGTCCGTGGTTGAACTGCTGCGGGGGTTGTCTGGGGGGGCAGGGGCAGTTGGGCGCATACTCATCCCCCACCCATGCCGCCGCATGGAGCAACTGGCATTTTTGCCGGTTGCTCTGTGTGGGGGGAGGTGCATGATTCGCGGGAGTGCGCACACATGCCCACCCACCCGCCACCCCTTTCAAACGGGAAACAGCCACCCACGTCCACTGCGTAGGCATGCGTAAGCATGAGTCGGTGCATCTTGTTTTAAAAAGGCATTTGTCTTGAGAAAAACAGCTCCATTCTTTAAAATCTCCCTTCATGGGAATTTCTTCAGGTCCTTAATCATTTTTCCCTGCTTATCCTGGGCAAAGCACAAACCCACAGTCTGAGATCCCCATAGTTACCTGCATTTGCCCTGTCCAGTGGCAACGCATTCACATATTTCCCTTCATTTCAGTAGTCCTCTCCTTGCATCAGGGCTCATTCATACCGCCCCTTTCAGAGTGGGTAGCTGCACAAACCCACATTCTGAAAGTCATGGAGAATCCTTACCGCTTTCTGTGGTCTTGGGGGAGCCTTGGTTCTCTGCCATCCGATGCAAGAGGTGAGGCCATTGCAACGCAGGGCAATCAGCAACCATGCGAATGCGTTCGGGGCAAGGCAAACTCAGATTAAGGGAAAGGTGGTGAGTTTGCAAAAGGGAGAGGCTATTGTGTGAATCAGCCCTCTGTCTTGGGTATTAACATTGATCAAAGATCAAGGCAGAGGGCAAATTTACCTGTAGTTCCCCAACACACACACACCCAGAGTTCTATTTTGCCTAGAAGTCTTCCAAAATTCCAGATGGACACCAATCCAATGCTTCCCACCAACATCACCAAGAGTCAAAACCTGCTAAGAATAATGAACTCAGAAAACGATGTGGAGAAGTACCATCTGGTGTTGCCTGAGTCTGTCTCTGATTTCTACAAGGACAGGAAAGACGGGAAGCATTTTACCTCGAGTTTTGTGATGGGTCCACGGAAGATGAAGAATTTGTTCAGAAAGGAAAGCACAGGTGTGATGAGTTTCAGCACGCTTCTCTTATAAGGGGATGCAGCTCTGTCGCGTGCTTCACCAGTACAAAGAACTTTGGAAATGCCTCCAAATACAAGCAGGCCAGATGCTCAACTGCTATAAATTTACATTGTATTATTGACTCCCAACATTACTACCCTTTATACCAGCTGAGAATCTGGACCAATTTCATGACTATGAAAATCCAGAGCATGGTAGGGATCCCCTGGCTCCATGTTGAGACAAATAGCAAATAAACAATTGATCCCATCGGGAGCCAAGAGCCAAGAGCTGTTTAAATCCCATGACAGAACGGGAAAGGTAGCAAGAGGACCAAACATCTACCAGTGTGGCTAATGGAGAGGTGAGACTGTTAGAGCATTCTTTTAAAAATGGAACGCTAGCGCGAATGAGGAAAATAGGAAAGAGCATAAGCACTGACAAATTAGATGTAAAACATTAATCAGACAGGTCAAGAGGGAATTTGAAGAGTGACTTGCTAAAGATGCAAAACCTACTAATAAAAACTTAGTTTTTCAAGGAAGCCTGCTAGAGAGTCAACTGGGCTATTAGAAGAACAGGGGGTGACAGGGACACTCAGGGAGGAAAAAGATTGCAGCAAATGTGGAAGCTGAATGAAGTTTTTGCTTCTGTCTTCACTGCAGAGGAGGTTGGGGAGATACCCACACAGGAACTATTTTTTGTAGATGATGAATCAGAATAACTGTCACAACTCAACATGACTATGGAAGAGGTCCTAGAGCAAACTGACAAACAGAGTAATAAATCACCGGACCAGATGGTATTCACCTCAGAGTTCTTAAGGAACTCAAGTATGAAATTTCAGACCTGCTATTGATCATTTTTAAACTATTGCTAAAATCTGCCACTGTACCTGACGACTAGAGGGTAGTGAATGTAACACCAATATTTTAAAGGGGCTCCTGGAAGCTACAGACTGCTATGCCTGACATCAGTGCCAGGTAAACTGGTGGAAACGGTTGTTAAAAACATAATTACTGGGCATATTGATAAACATGGCATAATGGGGAAGAGTCAGCATGGACTTAGCAAAGGGAAGTCGTGTCTCACTAATCTATTGGAATTTTTTGAGGGTGTAAATAAGCATGTAGGTAAGGTTGAGCCAGTTGATGTAGTGTATCTGTATTTTCTGAAGTCATTTGATAAGGTCCATCACGAGAGACTCTTGAGGAAATTAAATAGTCATAGGAAAGAAGGCAGTGTCCTATTGTGGATTGGTAACTGGTTAAAGGATAGGAAGCAAAGAGCAGGACTAAATGTTTTTGCAATTGAGGGAAGTAACCCAAGGGCCAGTTGGGTTCCCGATGCCCGAAAATGCAGGCATTACCCAGAGAAACTGACAAGTCCAGCGGTCCCAGCTGAGGTTTGTCAGTTTCAAAGGCCGGCCACCATTTTCTCCCTTACAGCCTGGTCACCAGGACAGAGGATTCTGGGAGCTGCTGATTTGAGGCTGCAGACAGCTCCCTGGTGGCAGGCCAAGTGCAGTCAAGCTTTTCTGAGTGCCTTCTCTAACGGTTCAGTCCAGGCACATTGCTGGCAACATAGCATCAATGAAGTGAAATAAACTTTATTTACTCAAAGCATGCACTCTACTCAGGTGGTAGAGTGCATGCTTTGCATTAGGGGTGCAACTTTTGGTATCGCCAAGATACGCAAGTGGCCGGTAATGGCTGTTTGGGCTAAAAACAAGGGATCTGAAAAATGAGGCCCATCTTGATTTCCAATTTTCAGATCTTATACTTCCCATTGACTTCAATGGGAAGAGCCAGCTGGGGAAACCAACCTCCTCTAGCCCCACCACCCCAGTCCCGGCCTCAGAGGGTGGGGGTGGAGATCCATTACCGCGAACACCTCCACCTGCTGGGGCCTGGCTTTACCCCCACCCCACCCGCACCCCCTGGGCCCATGTACTTACCGCCGCTGGTCCAGAGGGTGGGGGTGGGCAAGGAACAGCAGGCCGCTGGCTGGGCCATCAGCTCCGCTGCCGGTGGCCAGGCCTCCTCTGCTGCTGGCTGGTGGTGAGAGCCAGCTCCGTTGCCAGGCCACTGGGCCTTCTCCTCTTCTTCTGTGACTGGTCCAGAGAAAGCCATTTCAGCACTGCACATGCACTAAATGGCCACCAAGGCTATTCTGTGCATGGGCAACCCTAATCCAAAGAGGGCAGCCATTCTGTGCATGCGTGAGTGCAGAATGGATGCCCTCTTCCAAAATGGTACCAATGCTACCAGCGCCATTTTCTATTAGGGTTGCACATGCGCAGAATGGCCTTGGCAGCCATTTTTCTCATGTGCACTGCCAAAATGGCAGCATTTCTTCATTCTCCTCTGGACCAGTCGAAGAAGAAGACGATGACGATGACGACAACGACCCGGCTGCCCGGTGTTGGATCTGGCTCGGTGCTGGTGGCCGGGCCTCCTCTGCTGTTGACTGGTGACGGGAGCTGGTTCCGCTGCCAGGCGGCCAAGCATTCTTGGGCGCCCTTCAGCAGAGAAGGCCCGGTGGCCTGGCAGCACAGTCGGCTCCCGCCAATAGCCAGCAGCAGAGGAGGCCTGGCTGCTGGCAGTGGAGCCAACGGTCCCGCTGCCAGCCCAGCCAGCAGCCCACCGTTCGGACACTCACCCCCACCCTCTGGACCCAGACCAGCGCCGGTAAATGCAGAGGCCAAGGGGGAGGGGTAAAGCCAGGCCCCAGCGGGTGGGGGTGTTAGGGGTAATGGATCCCCACCCTCACGCTCCGAGGCCGGGAGTGGGGTGCGGGGATGCCTGGGGGGGGTGTGTGGGCGGTGGGCTTCCTGTGTCTTGGAGGGTTCTCTTTCCCATTGAAGTCAATGGGGAAATGACTTCAATGGGAAAAAGAACCTACACCAATAGATCCAGTGCCAATAGGAGATCCGAGACACAGGCGAGCCGAAACCCAAAGAAACCGATACTGATATTTTGCTCGGAGTCCCCACCCACATACTTTGCACGTATAAGGTCCCAAGTTCAACCCCTGGCATCTCCGATTCAGGATCTCTGGTAGCGCTCTAGGTGAGGCCTCTGCTGGTGATCCTGGAGGGTCTCCGGTAGCACGCCTGGGTGAGGCCTCTGCCGAAGACCTTAGAGAGTTTGATTTGAAACCCTGCTGCCGTGTCAGGTTGTGACAAACCTGGGCTAAGAGGGACCATTGGTCTGACTCAGTTAGGCAGCTCCTTATAAAATAATTAATGAACCAAAAATGCAAATGTATGCAATGCAAGCTAACAGTACCCTGTTTTCTTCCCTGAGAGAAGTGGCTAGCCTACGTATACTATATTGATTGGAGCTATCCCTGGCCCATCCCTCCTTTGGGTTCAATCAGGGAACATCCTTATTTCCCAGGAACCCACTTTGGTTTTGTGGACGCTAATAAACACCCTGATCCATGTGGGAACAAATCCCAGAGGCGACTGTTATGTTTATATGTCACTCCCAAGGCAAAGGACTGGGGCTCTGATTCACAAGAACAGCTAGACTGCAACAAGCTGGAGAGTTCTCCATGGACGTCTAAATTCTGGTGTGTTTTCAAAGCGCCAGACGCTCATAGAATGAAACTGAACTTTGTCATCGATATTTGAGTTACTGGTAAATCTATTTATCCATCTACATCTTGCTTTACTTCCCTTCATACACACCCTATCTGTCTGTCTGTTCTTCTACACCCTCCCCCATCTGTCTATCTTCATATACACCCTATCTGTCATTGTACACACACCTCTGTCTGTGTATCCACCCCCAAAATATTATCTTTCTCAATATGTACACACCCTATCTTTCTGCCTGTCTCCATAAACACCTGTCTTTATATCCATAAACTAACTTACTTACTTCCCTTCCGTCAGACTGGAAGAAAATGACCAGCAGTGAATGCTTCATTATAAGAACATAAGTAGTGCCATACTGAGTCAGATCAATGATCCATCAAGCCCAGCATCCTGTCCTTCAACAGTGGCCAATCTCAATCGCATGGGAGAAGAACCAACAGTCACAACGGACAATCCATTCCCCGTTGTTCACTCCCAGCTCCCGACAGTAAGAAGTTCATCCCGTAAGCTACTTGGTTAATAGCCATGAATGGACCTATTCTCCAAGAACTTATCCAGTCCTTTTTAAACCCAGCTATACTACTGGCCTTGACAATGTCCTCTGGCAACAAATTCCATAAATTTATTATGCGTTGAGTGAAAAAGTACTTCCTTTTATTTGTTTTAAATCTGCCAGAAGCTAGTTTCATGGAGTGTCCCCTAGTTCTAGAACTATTTGAGAGGGCAAAAAACTGTTCCCTATCTACTCGTTCCGCATCACTCAAGATTTTATAAACCTCTATCATGTCCCCTCACAGTCTTCTCTTCTCTAAGCTGAAGAGACCCAGCTTGTCAAGCCTCTCTTTGTACGGGAGCCCTTACCTGCCCTGTATCATTCTCATTGCCCTTCTCTGTACCTTTTCTAGTTCAGCAATGTCTTTTTTGAGATGGGGCGACCAGAACTGCACACAATAATTCAGGTGCGGTTGCACCATTGATTTGTATAGAGGCATTATGACATTCTCAGTTTTATTCTCTAATCCTTTGCAAATAACTCCTAACATTCTGTTTGCTTTTTTGACTGCAGCTGCACATTGGGCTGAGGATTTCAGTGTATTGTCCACAACCTCTCCCAGATGCTTTTCCTGAGTGGTAACTCCTAGCTTAGCACCCAGCATTGTGTACTCATAGGTTGGGTTTTTTTTCCCTACGTGCATCACTTTGCACTTGTCCACGCTCAATCTCATCTGCCATTTAGATGTCCAGGCACCCAGTCTCATAAGATCCTGTTGCAGTTCTTCAGTCTGGTCATATTTTAATGACCTTGAATAACTTGGTGTCATCTGCAAATTTGATCACCTCACTCTTAATGCCCTTTTCCAGAACATTAATGAATACTTTAAACACCATTGGTCCCAATACAGATCCCTGGGGCACACCACTTTTTACATCTCTCCATTGTGAAAACTGACCATTAAGTCCTACTCTTTGCTTCCTATCCTTTAACCAGTTACCGATCCATAGTAAGACACTACCTCCTATCCCATGACTTTTTAATTTTCTCAAGTGTCTTTTATGTGGGACCTTATCAGATGCTTTCTGGAAATCCAGGTACATTATATCTACCGGGTCTTCCTTGTCCACATGCTTATTTACATCTTAAAAAAATTCCAACACATGACCTGTTGTGCAGATCTCTGCGACAATCAAAGTTGACCACTACTGGCGAAAAGATGTTGGACTAGATGGGCCATTGGTCTGACTCAGCATGGCACTTCTTGTTCTTCCTTATTTCCAGATAGCCAGAAGTTTCATTTCTCCCAACTTCCCTATCTGATCATCGAGCCCCCCCTGGACAGTCATGGAGAGCTACATGATTTAAACAACATCTAGAGGCGCTATGTTCTCAGCACCTGTGGAAAAGCAGCACCACGGGTCTCCGACCAGACATATCAACAACTGAAGCACACCACTGATGCCAGTATATTATTTTTACAAGAACAACTCAAAGAGGAAGAAACAAATTGTTTTAAGACGCTTGGAACCTATATGCACCTAACAGCTTGGTGAAGGACATTTTCCATCCACTGCCGTGCGGTATGTAGAACTAATTTCCATGTTGTTAGCATCGTCTCTGCATGATTAGCTTTTGCTCAGAGTGCGGTGGTGATCCTCTGTCCCTCTCCATAACAGAGTAATCCAGCTGAACCAGTGCGCAAGAGACAAACGGTTCAATCCTGTGCTGACCTGATCAATGTGTCAATGGATGTTTTTAAATGAGTAAGGTTTGGGGGCGGGGGAGTTCGTGGCCGCTGAGTGGCACAGCTGCAGACCAGCCACGCATGTGGAGCGAGTGGGGAGGGATTCTATCGGGGAGCTCCCAAGTTTGCTACCACGGCAGCTTCTACTCTGGAGTGCTGAAGAAATGTGAGAGGAAGGAGATGAGATTGTGCACAAAGGTAGAGGCTGGATTACCAGTCAGATCGATGCCCTGAGTACCCAACCCTCCTTGCTTGGGGGGGTGTGTGGCTCTGCCTAGGTTTGTTATGGTTTGAAATTCTAATTTTTATTGTGTATTTATGTCTTCCCCGTATCTCCTCCTGCAGCCTCTGCCTCATGCCCTGCAAATTCCTCCTTGTTGCCACCTCAGCGAATGCTTCTGTTCTGGCACTGAAGTAACTCGGACTCATAGTGAGTCAACTATGAATATGTAGTAGGAGAATTTGGGGTCGACAGCTCTCTCTATGTTGATTGTTTTGTGCAGATTTATATTTTAAATGGATTTTACATTGTTTTACTTTATTTTTCTGCTGTGAAGCACTCCAAGCAGCATTTGACAGTGCTATCAAAATAAAACGTATTGTATTTTTGGTGCACCCTAGGGGCTATTTTAAAATTGCCAGACCCAAAACTTAAAGATTCCGGCCATCCCTGACCTAGAGCAAGTGCGGGGAAACTCCAGCTCGTGGACAAATGTGGTCCGCGAGTAATTTTTATTTGGCCCTGGATCTTGTTCCTGGTCTCAAACACTGAAACGCTGAGCTCAGGGGATGGGAGCAGAGATGAGGACATTCACACAAGGAATGGGGACAGATCCATGGCACAGATTCATCATCTGGACCCTCCATTTCTTGAGAGCAACCTTGCCCCCAACATCTATGTGACCCTCGGATAGGGATGTGCGAAAACGGTTCGGCAGTTTGGAGTTCGGCCTGAACTCGGCCTGTTCGGATGACCGAACTCGAACCCGAACCCGAACATACCGAACAAACTGAACACCAAACGGCGAAATGGCCAAACAGTTTGGTCAGTTCGGATCGCGTTCAGATGAGTTCGGGTCACAAAAAAAAGGTTCACTGGAAGGTCAAACATGACAGGGAGGTGTCAGTCACTGAGGAGCAGACTTCCAGGCACCAGGGGTGGAGAGGCTTGCAAGAAACGAAACTAATTATCTGCCTCCCCCTTTCCCAACACCTTCTGAGCTAGTCACTGTTCCTGAACAGCAGGCGTTGAGTAGGATTTTTAGATTGCTTTAAGTTTCATTTCACTTTTGTAATGAAATGAAACTTAAACCATAAACTGAAACCTTGTATTATGCACTGTACAGACTCATTGAGTATGTAATGTATGTATTCACTACAGACTCCTCTTCTGTTTGTGATTCCCCCCATCCCATATATATGGGATGTGTGTGTGTATAGATAGATAGATAGATAGATAGATAGTAGAGAGCTGTAGGAGTTAGCTTAGTGATAGAGATAGCGTTAGTGATTTAGTTTTAGTGTTTGTAGGAGAAGGTCTGTGTACTTATTAGATAATCCATTTAGTTCATAGCATTTAGAATAGTTAATAGCAGTTAGATTTAGTGTAGATAGATGTATATAATATTAGATAAAATAAATAAATAAATAAACCCCATATAAAAACAAAAAAAAACAAATAAAAAACAAAAGAAAACCATATAAAACCCAATAAAAAACCAAAAAAACATAAAAAAACAAAAAAACACCCATAACAACATTTCCCGAATGGCCAAACCGAACAGTCGAACGGCTGAACCGAACAGTCGAATGGCCTAACCGAACGGCCTGTTTGGACGACCGAACCAAACAGCCGAACCCGAACTCGGCGAACTAGCCAAACTGCCGAACCGAACGCAGCCAAACCAAACACAGCCGAACCGAACGGCTGAACCCGAACCATGATCTGTTCACCCATCCCTACCCTCGGAGCCTGCACTAATTTTCAGAGTGGCCCCCCTGGAAGGGAAAAGTTTCCCCAGCCCCGACCTAGAGGTTCTGGTTGGTGGTGAGGTAGGATAATTGTAACTGGATCTTGACCGGTAGGAAGGTCCCTAACAACCAAACCATGTATGGGGCTGACAGAGCCACATGACTTTGATTCAATGGGGTATGGGATGGTTAAGGGGTTAGGAGCCCTGCCCAGGATTCAGGGGGATCCTATCCAACTTCTTGCTCTGTCGTACATCCATGTTTGGTCATCCCTTTGTAACCAGCATGGGACCGAACTGGAGAAGACCCAGCGGAGAGCAGTCAAGATGACAAAGCCCCAGGAGGAGATGTTGAAGGAGCTTTTCACACTTAGATTAGAGACAAGAAAACTGGGTCCAAAATAAACATGTCATTTTAGACCCATGAAGATAATTTACGTATTAATTCATACTCCTGCATTCAATTAGGGGGATGGACTAGATGACCCTCAAAGTCCCTTACATCTCTTAAGTTTCTATGATTTCTATGACCTGGAGGAATAACCGACCTGAATCCATCTTCACTACCATGGTGAAATCTGTATATTTCTTTCTCCAATCATCTTCCCTTTGGAATTTTGGTTTCTTTGGTCGTTTTAGCAACACTGATTTTTCAGTATGTGTTTTTTTAACTTTTCAATGTGAGCATAAATAACTGATGTAACAAAAATTTTGAGCAGAGAATATCAAAGTCACTGACGTAACCAAAATGCCACAGAAGACCCCAAAACAACTGTCTGAAACCACAAGGGAATAGTCTCTCATAGTTATTCCATTAAAATGCATATGAGCTCACCAACTTTGTTGAATTCAATATTTATGATGACAACTTGTTTCAGCCCTGAAAACAAACTAAGGAGGAGCGATAGAGCAATTTTCAAATAGTTTTTTTAAAAGCCTGCTGCATCACCGGTGGCTTCTCCGTGAAGGACAAGAGGAAATGGGGTTTTTTTATAAGTGGAAGAAAAGCAGATGCAAGGAAAATATTAGGAAGGAATTTCTAACCGTAAGAACGATTCGGCACGATTTGGCACAATTCGGCACGATCCAAAGGGGTCCATGCCAATGCAATCCCTTTGTTTATTTAGTATTTTGGCATTGGGTATTTCATTCACTTCCACAGTACTAGTCAGCTAAACACGACTAAGGCCGTTTTCAGACAGGACACGCCCCCCCCAGGTCAACCCATCCTCCATGGCCCTGCGTGCCCGTGTGAAGGCAGCGTGAGTGGTGGTGCATTCCCATGACCCACCCAGTGCTCACCCACGCCCCCGCACGGAGCAACCCGGGTTTTTTCCCGTTGCTCCGTGAGATGGCACACACCCATCTCCCACCATCTGAAGCCCCGCCCCCCCCATGGAAGTGCGCAGCAGCCTAAACAGCAGTGCCACAGTGAATGAAATACCAGTCTACCAGATAAACAAACACAAAGTACCCAAATAAATGAAATAACCAATAAAAGAACATGAAAAAATATTAATTATTATTTAATTAATTGTTATTTATATAGCATCAACAATGTCCCTGGTACTGTACAATCAGTAGTTAGAGATAGGTCCCTACTCCAAGGGGCTTACAATCTAGGAAAGACAAGGGCGGAGAGAGGGGGACACATTCATGAATTTGAGAAGTCGTGGGGGAACATGTCTAACTTAGTAACTGAGGAGGATTCTGAGCAAAAGATGGAATAGGCCAGCGATAATTCGATGCGGATGAGGAGCTAGGGAAAGCCTGATGAAGAGGTAGGTTTTCAGGAGGTATTTGAAGGTTGGGAAGGAGGGACCAGAATTAATGTATCCATGGAGGGAGTTCCTGGCATGGGGGCGGGGGGGGTCAGCAAGAAAGAAGGAGTGAAGACATTTTGAGCAGCAAGGGAGCCGTGAGAGGAAATGAATATTCAAAACTGCAAAAAAGCGGGGAGAAATATTGCTTCATATTTGCTATTTTTAAAACAGATGCAAATAACCCACATTCATTAGATTCAATGTTCACCCTAATAATATATTTATTTATTTAAATTTTTACCTCACCCTTCCCAGATGGCTCAGGGCAGCTTACAAAACCATTAACAACGCAAACCCCCAACCTTTCTCCTCCCAATCATCCCCTCACACCCCTACCCCAAACTGCTATCAACCCCCCTTTCCCTATCCCTGCCTGCCAAATGTGTAACAAACAAAAAGGTCTTACACCATATATGTATGGGGGGTGATTTGGTTTAGTTAATCCCGTCTCAGTGCCGGGGGTTGGACTTAGTGATTTCTTCCAGCCGTCCGCTTCCACTATTCCATTGTCTCCCTCTTGCAGATAAATATGTCGCCGTGGGAGGAGATGGGAAACCAAACTGCTCTGGTGGGATTTGTTTTCCTGGGCTACTCCAGCTTCCCCGAGCCCCAGGTGCTGTTCTTTGTCATGTTCTTGGCCATGTACCTCACCGCCCTGGTGGGGAATGGACTGATTGTGGTGACGGCCTACCTAGATTCTCACCTCCAGACGCCCATGTACTACTTCATCCGACATTTATCCTTCCTCGACATCTGCTACGCCTCAGTCACCTTGCCCCAGATGCTGAAGAATCTACTAGAGGAGACCAAGGTCATCTCCTTCAATGGCTGCATGGCCCAGCTGTACTTCCTTGTGGCCTTCGTGGGGGCCGAATGCCTCCTCCTAGCTTCCATGGCCTACGACCGCTACCTCGCAATCTGCCACCCACTGCGCTATTCCCTCCTCATGAGCAGGAAGACCTGTGCGAGGCTGGCAGCAGCCTCCTGGACTTGTGGCTTCCTGAATTCAGTCCTGCACACGGCACTGACCGCTACCCTGCCCTTCTGTGCTTCCCACCACCTCAACCATTTGTTCTGCGACGTCCCTCAGCTCCTCAAGCTCTCCTGTATGGACACCTCCCCCAACCAGGCCCTGCTGTTAGCTGTGACTCTGTTCCTTGGGGTCAGCCCCCTCTTCTTCATCATGACCTCCTACATCCGCATCGCCAGGGCTGTCCTGCGAGTCCGCACCACAGAGGGCCGGCGCAAGGCTTTCTCGACCTGCTGCTCACATCTCGCTGTAGTCATCTTGTTCTATACAACCTGCATGTTCAACTATAACCACCCCAGTGCCAACCACTCCATGTACATAGACACTCTGGCATCTGTGCTGTACAATGTGGTGACCCCCATGCTCAATCCTGTCATCTACTGCCTGAGAAACAAGGAAATGAAGGTGGCTCTGAAACGTGCGTTAGGCCCAAAATGCTAGAGTCCGCGTGGTTGAAATGTTGTTTCGAAATGTAAGAGATGGAGGTCAAGTAATTCAGATGATCACTTTTATTGGACGAACTTCCGTTTGTGAAGGTATGCAAGCTTTCGGACCACACAGGGCCCTTCCTCAGCCTGGTCTTCAGTTCTTCCTCTTACAAGCCTCATACCATCCAACCTACTTTGTATCCACCCTAAAATGGATCATCAGTTTGGCCTGAACAATTAAGCCAAGCCACATTTCTCTGGGGGGCAAACTTGACTTTTTGTAAGACTACCATACCTCCCGTTTAACATGGGATACTTATGAAAAATACACGGTGCAGGGCGCACTGGAACCAGTGCAGCCCTGCAACATGTATTTTCCATAAGCATCCCCTGTTAAAGGGGAGGTATGGTAGCCCTAGTCAAGGGACATTTATATTGACCACAGAATTTGAAGCCATCAGTACAAGAATACAACCCGCAACATGGCCTGAGAAGGGACATTTGCAAGGACTGACGCACTTCAATATTTAACTGAGCTGCATTCTAAGAACTCTATATTAAAATGTTACCTAATTAACCATAAAATCCCATTCTGTATATCTGTTCCAAAACACTTTCAGTTTGTATGACCATGAATGGCATGTCCGGGTGACCAATACGTTCACTGA
The DNA here is from genome assembly GCA_003113815.1 of Sphenodon punctatus. NCBI lineage: Eukaryota > Metazoa > Chordata > Lepidosauria > Sphenodontia > Sphenodontidae > Sphenodon > Sphenodon punctatus. The sequence goes on from QEPC01002738.1 coordinate 437,478, forward strand.
ATAAATTGCCACAATTTGTAAATTTTCAAATATTTTATTATTATTATTATTATTATTATTATTATTATTATTATTATTATTATAAGCATTTATATAGCACCAGCGATGTACCAGGCACTTACAAAGAACAAGCTAGACATGTTCCCTGCTCGAGAGCTTACAGTCTAAAGACAGGGGGAGGGGAGACAAGGAAGGGGGAACAGAGGGAGAGACAAGGGATGCAACATTCATGAGGATGTGAGAACTCAGGTACACTTTCTTGGCTTGGTTACAGTACATTGGGAGTTTACAGATAACAGGTGGGGGATAGTCCTGGGTGGGGATTCTTAGCAGGAGTCCGGAAGGGCGGAGCGGAAGAGGTGGGTTTTGAAGAGGGACTTGAAGGTGTGGAGGGTGGGGGCAAGGTGGATGAGGGCAGGGAGGGAGTTCCAGGTGTGTGGGGCAGCGAGAGAGAAGGGATGAAGGTGGTTGGGGGAGCAGGGGAGGCGTGGGAGGGTGAGGGAGGGAATGGAGGAGGAGCGAAGTGCTCAAGTAGGGATTCAGAGGGAGATCAGGGCAGAGAGGTAGGGGGGAGCGAGGTTGTGAAGGGCTTTGTAGGTGAAGACGAGGAGCTTGTGCAGAATACGCTGGGGAAGAGGGAGCCAGTGGAGAGAGGAGAGGGGAGGTTGCACATGGTCAGAGCGACGGGCTAGGTGGATGATCCTTGCAACAGAGTTTTGAACAGAGATAAGGGAAGAAAGGTGGGAGCGGGGAAGGCCAGCAAGGAAGAGGTTACAATAGTCAAGGCATGAGATGACTAGGGCATGGATGAGAGTTTTGGCAGAGGAGACAGACAGAAAAGGGCAGATCTTGGCAATGTTGTGGAGGGAGAAGCAGCAGGATTTGGCAACGGAGTCAATGTAGGGTTTGAAGGTTAGGTGCAAGTTGAAGATGAAGCCCGAGCTACAAGCTTGGGGGACAGGGAGGATTCCCTGATTCAAAATTTTCAATCTGTTAAAAAGAGAGCCAGTGTAGCCTTGTGGATAAGGTGTGAGAATTGGACCTGGGAGACCAGGATTCAAATCCTATTTGAATTCACTAGGTGGCCTTGGGCAAGTCACTATCACTCAGCCTCAGTTCCGCATCTGTAAAATGGGAATAACGATGATCTATTTCACAAGATTGTTGAGGGTAAACAAAATAAGTGCTATTTAAATGATTCATAATAATGTAGCCGCTGTAGAATGGTTTATTGTTGTGTCTGACTATCAAGATAGGTAATAAGATGACTAGAGGAAGAGGTCTAGCCAACGCAATAGGAAACCACTCCGAAGTTGAGAATGAACTCTTTTTATTATGTGACATAAGCCAAAGCCATCTCCGGTAAGCACAAAAGCAAGGGTGGCGGTCTACACCCTGCTGGAGAACTTCCTCCTGGGTCTGGCTTCCACCGGATTAATGCCAAGGCAACAGCCTGTGACCTGACCCGAACCCAAAAGTACATCAACTAGGTTGGGCACACACTCTATCATAGCCCCGTGGGCTTGGTCTAGGCCCGGGTGCCTAGCTGCGGGAACATCATGGCACCCCATCGTGGGCGTGGTCATGTTTGAAAGGTGTGGAGGAATGACCTAGCCACACCCCTTTTCTGACATAGCGGTGGCACTCCATGCGGGTGGAGGGGAGGGTCACCCACGCTCATCAGGCCCAGAAAGAGTCTGGCTCCACCGTGCCTGGGCTCATGGCAGGCCCAACGCAGACAGGATCAAATCAGGCCCATTTTTAATTTTATTTTTTGCCCGAGCAGGGGCAAGATCCAGGAACTGGAAAGGAACCAAATAAAAACTTGCCATGTTAATTCTCAGAGAAACCAGGCCAGGTGGGAAGGGTCTCGTGGGTCCTTAGTTGTGGCCGCAGAGAGTAAACGCCGGCAGAGAGACATTGCACGTCTGTGGAGACACCAAGCTGCATTTTCTCCCTTGATCTAGGCCTCGAGTTGGGTGCAGTTACCATATAGCCAGTGGGTGCCCCAGCTGGAGCCATAGGTCAAGGCCCTACGTTCTTGTGCCACCACTAGCCCCCGCGGGCATGTTCTCCGAAAGCAAAGAGTCTACTTGTGTAGCCAAGAGTAAGATGCTTCTAAGTAGGTTTAAGTCCTGGAAGGGCCTTTCCCCCCTGTAACAGGCTCGGAAGAAAGCAAGGCTTCCTTAACCCTAAAACCAGAGTGCCAGTGTTTGGACACTATTCCCTGGAATGAATGGGAGAAAGGAGCCAGCCTTCCTAGACCTTGTCAGTCAGTCAGTCAGTCAACTTTTATTTATATCCCGCTCTCTCTCGCCTATGGCGACTCGAGGCAGCTAACAACAAAAGTAGAAGGCATCCAGAAAACAGTAGCAATTATAAATTCAACACAAACAGCACAACCTCGAGGACCCCCCAATTAACATAACATACCATTTCATCCCGTACCATTTCATTTTTAAACATACCCTCCCCATCCCTCACCCAATCCAATATAATAAGAACAAATCAATAATATTACAACGTATCATAATCATATCAGTCCTTCCATCCCTGCTGCCACCAGGGAAGGAGCCCATCAAATCCCCCCCTTACCCTCCTGATCTCACCAGGAGGGGGGACCTATCGTCCACAACAATGCCCTAGTACAAAAACAATCTAAATATTAATTAAACATTTCTAAGTCAACAAAACAAACCCCTCTACCCCTTAACCTAATTCAATAATAATAATAATAATAATAAATAATAATAATAAAAAAATCACACACACCCCATCCTAACCCAACCTCCACCAATACCTTCCTTCCATGTCAAGAACTTTAGCACACACACCCCACCCCAGGGATCACCCTACCCCCTCACACAGGGATCGCCTACCTTTGGCGCTCTGGGCGGCACGGCGGTCCGGAGGCTTCAGTGCTGGCTGTGGCTGCCGGCTTCAGCGCTTACTAGGCTTTCTGGGGAAACCCGTATCCTAACATACGGATACGAATAGAACATTGGATCGTGCTCCACTATAAAAATTGTAGGGAAGGGATCTATTCTGCACCACCCCCAAATTCTTCAAGAAACCGGTTACTCCCGGGGCTGAAGAATGCACTATCCGTGGGAACGTGCTCCATAGAAATCCCATCCCAGCCACACAGCTCTGTTCTACACACGCTATGACTGGGCAGGGCCTGGATTAGGAGAGGATTTCTCAGGGCTTCCTGAGTTTGGAGTGTTTCATTCCCAGAGAAACCAGTCCAATGTGAAAGGGGAGCTGGTAAATCATTCATTGTGGCAGCAGGGAGCAACGGCCCGTGGAGAGAGATTGTGCATCTGCAGAGAACACAAGGCTGTGTTCTTTCCCTTAACCTAGACCGCAGTGTGGGTGCACTTCCCACTTGGACTTAGTCAGTAAGTATCAGGGCTACAGCCAGCCCCTCTGATTGGCTGCTGGGGTCTTTGTCTACTGGAGCCTCCCGATTGGCTGCTGGGGCCTTTGTCTGCTAGGGACTCCCGATTGGCTGCTGGGGGCTCCCAATTGGCTGCTGGAAACTTTGTCTGCTGGGGCCTCCCGATTGGCTGCTGGAGCCTTTATCTGCTGGGCCCTCCCGATTGGCTGCTCGGACCTTTGTCTGCTGGGGCCTCCTGATTGGCTGCTAGGACCTTTGTCTGCTGGGCCCTCCTGATTGGTTGCTGGGGCCTCCCGATTGGCTGCTGGGGCCTTTGTCTCTAGCTGTTCTGGAATTGTCTCTTCAGAGCAGCTCAACGAGCCTCAGCTTGACCCAGTCTTGATTGCGCTGTGATCCTACCTACTTCTGCCTTAGCCCACCACCCACAGCCGAGAAGCCCTTCTGGCAAGTGCCCCATCTGGGATGATCGATCAGGGAGGGGTCTTGTGTCTCCACTAGCACATAGACATTCTCCCCAAAAGCAGAGAGGTTACTGATGCAGCCAACTAGCTCCTAAGCAGATTGGATCCTTGGAGGAATTTTTTTCTCTCAAAGCACCATCAGAACAAAGTAAGACATTCTTAGCTTTTCAATCAGAGTGCGCCTGTGTTTGGATGCAGTTCCCAGAGCTTGTGGGAGAAGCGTGCCAGCTCTCCTGGTCCTTATTATCCATGGAACAGGGAGGGGGTCAAGTGTGGAGATTTGGAACCAGACAAGACTTGCCCTCCAAGGTATCCACAGTCCATGCTAATTGTCCTCCCTGTCTGAAAGATCTCCTCTTGCTGAAACAGTGTTCTGTACATCAAGAGTGGCAGGGTGTGCTAAGAACGTGGGTGTTGTGACCCTCTGGGATTTCTAGACTCTCTTATATCCTGGGATTCCTTTAAATGCGTCTTCCAGCTAGGTGCCTCAATGGCATTGGATGATCATAGTGTGCACGGCCCATGGTTCCCTGAGTTCTGTGTCCAGTTCTGGGCACTTCATTGTAAGAAGGACACTGACAAACTGGAGCGGGTTCAGAGGAGAGCAACAAAAATAGAGTCTGGAAAGCAGGCCTTATGAGAAAAGGTTGAATACAGTAGATATGTTTAGACATGATAGCAGTCATCAAATATCGAAACGGCTGCCACCAAGAAGACTCAAAATAATGAGCTCAAGTTACAGGAAGATAGATTATGGCATTGGCTAGAGATCAGGGAAAACGACCTAAGAGTTACAGTTGTTTAGCAATGGAACAACCTGTAGACTCTCCATCGCTTGAGGTTTTCAAAAGCCATCTGTTGGGGATGTTGCAGCTGGACTCATCCTACAACCAAGCAAAGAGGTTGGACTAGATGGTCCTAGGATCAAGACCCCGTCTAATTCTAAGATTCTAGGACATCCTCAGTGAAAACTGATATTCCTGCTTGTCTTTGTTCCTTGGAGACTGGGTGGCAAGGGAGATATTCCCTTTAGAGAGTTAGAGGATCCGTTCCTGGGCTGGATTCTGCTGCAGTTTCCCAGGTCAAGGAGGAGAACTGTGCAGTGATGGATTTTCTTAAGGAAGAACACTAACCAGTAGGGATGGGACTGTCGAGGAAAATTTTATACTCACACACTGTTGGTAAAATCTGTCAGAAGTTCTTTATTGATCTCAAAGTGCAGAGAGAGAGCAGAACTGAATCCATGCAAGGATACAGACTGGTCTACTGATTTCAGATTACATAGGTTTTTTTATAGGTTACAATTTAAGCAAAGAGATACAGGCATGCCACTCAAAGCAACATCATATAATAATGGGAGGCTACTACAATTGTTTACCTACTAAGCAAATTATTCTCAAAACAATATAAGCTAGACTGTTTATAAAGTAAGATGCCTAAAGAAAGCCAATTAACTAGAACATCTGCAAGGCCGTTGTTTGCTATCTGCTGTAAGGAAGAACAGAGCGGCCTTCCTCTGTCCAAGTTTTATCATGCATGGAGCTGTTTCCCAGGCCTTGCTGTGTGAAACAGAACCCAAACTAGACTCATGATTATTTCTATCTAATCGGCTGAAGCTCACTTCTGCTAAGAATGGTTATTACCCAGCATTCATCTGTCTTCCATTTTGTGGTACCTTCCTTCAGCTATGTGTAGCTTAATTCCATAGGGTCCCTTATCAAAATTCACCCACAAGACTCTGGGCAAAATTTCAGTTTCGGTTCTCGTGTATTTCGGTTCTTTTTTGGTTTCAGTACTATTGAATCGCTTGCATTGATTTTTGTACCGGATTTTTAACATTGCGGTTTTTCAATTTTCCTTGCTCAGGAAGCCAGAGGTGCTGGGTTCTAATCCCCTGTGCACACAGAATCGATAGAACACACATAATGTCCAAGTTCCCAGTATGCTCCATGTGCTGCCGTTGAGGGCGAATAAAAAGGGCCCTGTGTCAGGGTTTGTGCGAACAGAATCGATAGAGCACACATACTACCCAAGTTCCCAGTAGGCTCCTTGTGCTACCGTTGAGGGCAAAGAAAAGGGCCACATCTCGGGCCTTGGGTGAACAGAATCAATAGAACGCACATACTATCCATGCTACCATCGAGGGCGAATAAAAAGGGCCTTGGGTGGGCCAAAACACCATTGAGAGAACACATATAACAAACGTTTGTACATATGTTTTTTTGTTTTGTTTTTATTCCATTTATTTGCCGCCCCCTATGCCTATGGCATCTCAGGGCAGCTTCCAACATAAAATAAACAATCACAATATAAAAATCCACACAGATATTTAAAACAATTTTAAAATACCCCCATACAAAAATTTAGCCCACCCTCCCCTCCCCACCTCCAAAGGCCTGGGAGAACAGCCATGTATGTCTTAAAGGCCTGATGGAAGGCCAGCAGACTCGGGGCCAGTCGCGCTTCCTCTGGGAGGGAGTTCCACAGATGGGGCCAAGCCACCAAGAATGCCCTTTTCATTGTAGCCCCCCGCTTTATGCGGGAGACCTCCAAGAAGGCGCCCCAGTGAACCGGAGAGTCCGTCCTGAGTCACGGAGGATGAGGTGGTCCCTGAGGTATCCAGGTCCAAGACCATACAGGGCCTTATTGATCAATGTCAACACCTTGAACCTGGCTTGGCACATTACAGGCAACCAGTGCAGCGCACGGAGCACCGGTGTTATGTGCTCTTGTCGGCCCGTCCCTGTTAGGAGACGGGCCACCACATTCTGCACTAGCTGCAATCTCTGGGCCAGTGTCAAGGGAAGCCCCACGAAGAGTGTGTTACAGTAGTCCAGCCTCAAGGTGATGAAGGCATGGATCAAAGTGGCCAGGTCGGATCTGGAGATATACGGGCGCAGTCTCAGCACCAGATACAGCTGGCGGAAAGCCGCCTTCGCCACCACATCCACCTGCTGATCTAGACGGAGACCCGCTTCCAATAATACCCCCAGACTCCGAACCTGCTGAACCATGGAGGGGCGCATTGCCTCCACAAGAGGGGGCACCACCTCCCCCGCCCGGCCCACCACCATCACCTCCATCTTATCAGGACTGAGCTTCGGTCTGCTCTGCCATAGCCAACTCGCCACGGCCTCCAAACACTGAGATAGCACGGGGATGACAGGGCCTGAGTCAGCTGAAAAAGAGAGGTAAAACTGGGTATCATCAGTGTATTGGTGGCAACGCACACCAAACCCTCTTTTGATCTCCCCCAAGGGCTGCATATATACATTAAATAATAAAGGAGACAAGATTGAACCTTGTGGAAAGCCACAGTCCAGGGCCCGGGGGCTAGATGTTTCTGTTCCCAAGACAAGCAGCTAGGTCCTCCCTGAGAGGAATGACTGGAACCAACCAAGGGTGGTCCCATCCAGACCCCCCCAAGAACACACCATCTCAACAGCAGCCCATGGTCCACTGTATCAAACACGGCCAAGAGATCTACCAGGACCAGTAATGTTGAACGTCCTGCGTCCATCTCCCAGAGGAGTTCATCTACCAAGGCCACCAACGCCGTCTCCATACCATGGCCGGGCCGAAACCCTAACTGAAAGGGGTCGAGAAAACCGATGCTGTCCAGGTGAGCCTGGAGCTGCAGGGCCACTGCCCATTCAATAACCTTCCCTAAAAAGGAAAGGTTAGAGACGGGTCGGTAACTAGCGAGTGCATCCACATCCAAAGATGGCTTCTTTAACAGGGGGTGCACCACCGCCTCCTTGAGACCAGGGGGCAAATTCCCCTGCTGAAGGGACAAGTTCATAATCCCCACCAGCACCAACCCTAGTATCTCCCTGAAGGCTTTCACCAACCAGGATGTTGAGTACAATGGGAGGAACATGAATTGAAATGATGCATGATACCCCAAAATTCAAATCTATGTACTTGGGCGTAAATAACTCTTTCCTAGGGGCCCAGGCTAGGGGCCTTCTTGAGGACCAAAACCCTAACTCTCAGGAAACAGGGCTTGGTGGTCTAGAGGAAAGACTCCTTGTTCCTGAAGCCACGGGCTCAAATCCCCTCTGCTGCTGCTGTCATCAAGTAGGAGAGGAAAAGGCTGTACCTTTAACAAACGTATGTTGAATACAAAGGGAGGAACTTGAATTGAAATGGTGGGTGACACCCCAAAATTCAAATCTACGTTGTTGAGTGTAAACAACTATTTTCTAGGGGGCCAGGTCTTTACCTTCTTGAGGACCAAATCCCTAACATGCAGAAAACAGCACTTGGTGTTCTAGAGGAAAGACTCCTTGCTCAGAAAACCAAAGGTCACAGGTTCAAATCCCCTGTGCTGCTGCTGTTGAGTAGGAGAGAAGAAGGCTGTACCTTTAGAAAAATTTTGTTGGTGCTTCCCGTGGAAGGTTCGCATCCATTCCTGTGCGTGGGGCCCCGATCCTGGAGTCCGAACACCCTTCTTTACCTTCTTATGGACAAAAATCATAGTCTGCCAGGAACAGGTCTTGGTGACCTAGAGGCGAGGTTCCTTGCTCAGGAACCCAGAGGTGCTGGATTCTAATACCCTGTGCGCAGAAAATCAATACAGCACATATAATATCCAAGTTTCCAGTATGCTCCGTGTGCTACCATTGAGGGCAAATACAAAGTGCCCTATGTCAGGGCTTGTGCGAACAGAAGCGATAAAACACACATGATATCCAAGCTCCCAGTATGCTCTGTGCGCCCATCCTGACCAATATCCACGTCCAATCACCGGAGAGGGCTCTGGTTGGGATGAGCTTTGTTGGGACCTTGTCTGGTTTGGGTGGGTTTAATTATCAGAGAAATCAGTCCATTGTTTAAGGTGACTTTGGGGTAATTGGTCAGAGAAGATGGGGTGCAAAAGCCAATGGAGAGTCATCACAGCTCTGTGGAGACACCGGGCTGGGGTCTTTTGCCAGATCTAGGCCTCAGTGTGGTCTATTTACCATTTGAAATTATACCGCAAGTTGCCCAGCTGGGGCTATAGGTGAGGGGCAGCAGACCTTCTGTAATCACTAGCCCACGGGTTAGTTCTCTGGACACCAATGCAGCCCTGCACCATGTATTTTCCATAAGCATCCTCTTTTAAAGGGGCGGTATGGCCACCCTAGTTCAGAGAGCCAGGAAGCATGGGAGGTAATGGGACCGGGGGGTGGGAGGGAGGAGTAAAGGAGCTTCCAGTATTGAGTACTTCACCTTGGCTTCAGTGGCAGGAACAGAGCAGGGGGAAAGAGTTTCTGGGGAAAAAAACTCCGTTCTTTAAGGGGTTCATTAAGGGGATTTAAGAGGTATTCTCGGTTGCTGTCCCAGTATTATTGAACATAGGGGTTGGGGCTGTCTCTTATACACATCTAGATGTGTATAAGAGGCAGGAGTAAAGGAGCTTCCAGTATTGAGTACTTCACCTTGGCTTCAGTGGCAGGAACAGAGCAGGGGGAAAGAGTTTCTGGGGAAAAAAACTCCGTTCTTTAAGGGGTTCATTAAGGGGATTTAAGAGGTATTCTCGGTTGCTGTCCCAGTATTATTGAACATAGGGGTTGGGGTGGGTGGGTTTAGGGGTGAGGGTAGGGATTTTCAGGGGATTTTATTGTATTTTTATTATTTTTTTCTTGTGGTTTTTATTTTTGTAAGCTGCCCTGAGTCTTCAAGGAAGGGTGGGGTATAAATTTTAATAAATAAATAAAAAAATAATGAATGATTCAATTTGTAAAAGAAAGTCACTGGGGATGATCCTGTCTCACTGGGAGTTCAGAAAGGAGGTGGGTATATATGCCCACTAGGGCAGAGCTGGGGCGTGTCTCCCGGATAAGAGAAACCAAGGGAAAGTTTGCCTTTTTAACAATGGATGGAGACAGAGTCATTCAGATCTCTTTTATTGAACCAACTTTTGTTGGGGAGAGTCTACAAGCTTTCAGGCCACACAGGACTCTTCCTCAGGCAATGGGCAAGTCAGAACTCACACTGACCAACTGCAAGAGAGGTGTATATATGTGAACAGACATTGGGGAAGGTGCCGGCATTTTAATAGCAACAACCAAGAAACAAACTGCAAGGGAATGTTGATTGCAACTGTAGGGACATTAGTGTCAGTTACTGCAAATGGCGGGAATGGTTTGGGAAGCCCAAATCAACATGGGGTAATTTCAGACGTACCGGGCCGCTAGGTCCGCCACGCTGAACCACAGACCGGGCCGGGATCCGAAACAGATCCCGGTCAGGATCAGGCCAGCCGTCCTTTAGACGTGCCGGTCTGATTCTCACCGAGGATCGGGGAGGGGGTGGGTCACAGCCCTGCCCCTCCATGCTCCCTTGGCTGCCCACCCTCTGGGAGACAGGCAGGTTCAGCAGCCAATCCGGCCGCTGCACCCGATCTTGTCCCATGGTTGGGACCACAATCCAGCCGGGCTGCAGGCAACAGACGTTACCTTCGGCCCATCCCGGATCGTGGCCAATCCGATCACGGTTGGGGCCCGATCCCACCACGATTCTGGACCTTTGCGTGGCCGGAGGTCCAGAATCGTGGTCAATCTGATTCCTGCCAGTGATTCACTGGGGTGAACATCTGGCGGGAAGCAGAACAGACGTAACGGAACCAACAGCCACCACAGGGGATTCACTGTGATTGACCATGGTATTGTTACATCTGAAATTACCCATGGGGTCCTTTGTATGAATACTCAATAAAATGATGACTTGTGGGTCCCAAATTCATAGCTTTATTGGACACCCAAAACAATGGACTCAATGTTGATTTGGGCTTCCTGAACAATTGCAATAGCTACCTCCTTTCAACCCCAAACATCGACCTTGTTTTTAAATTCTAATGTTCCCACTCTTCTCTAACCATTGCAATCTACCTACAACTTGTTTCTTTGTTGTTGCTATTACAGTGCTGGCACCTTCCCCAATGTCTGTTCGTGTGTATACACCTCTCTTGCAGTTGTTCAGTTTCATTTCTGACTTGCCCATCACCTGATGAAGGGTGTTTTTACACACACATTTCTCCTGCATGTTTGCGGTTACATCCTGAACTTTCTGTGTGTCTAAATCACTCACCGAGAACTTAAACATCCGGCTCTTTGAACTTCTGCATAGAACGTCTCCCAGAACTTTTGTGTGTAAAAAGGTCTCCTGGTAAACGGCTTTGCTCTAGGCAGCTGTGGTCACTTGGTTTCCATGGCAGCCCCTCACGTCTACAGCTGCGGCTACTTTAGGCTGCCTCAGGGCAGTGTTTGTGTGAAGAACGCATCTAGGAACTGCCTCAGGGCAGTGTGTGTGTGAAAAATGCATCCGGAACTTACTTGTGGATTTGTAAACCCAGAAGATTGAAAGCCCAGCATTTTAAGGTGTGTGTAAAAATGCCTGAAGAGTCCTGTGTGGCCCAAAAGCTTGTTGACCCTCCCAAACAAACATTAGTCCAATAAAAGAGCTCGTCCGAATGACTGTCACCATCTATTACTTTGGGGACCAACACGGCAACCACGTTCTCTCCCTCAACCTTTTAACAACAGGACTTTACACGCGAATCGTCCACCCAGTGAAGCCAATGGGCCAGCTCCTGTTGACTTTAATGGATGAAGGGTTGCTCCTTAAGACTGAGTAACATTCTTATCCACTAGGGATGTGCGAACGCGGTTGGGACGTTCGGCGTTCGGACCGAACTCGGTCTGTTCGCACATCCCTATCATCCACAACATTTACCCCAAAGTTAGGCCACTGGGTTTGTGTCTGACTGGACTTATTGAACCTCTGTCCCCCTTGGCCCCTCAGAGCAAGAAGGTCAATACTCTAGAACACATTCCCAACTGCAGCCCCGGTTTCCAAATGGGGTCTTGCCATTTATGGACTGAGTCACCATCCCCATGACCATTCGACATGTTTTGCATGGCTTTGGGCCACAGGGTTATAACTTATATTAAAGTCTCAAAATATTAAACCAAAGACCTAATCTATTATATTAAAGACACTTATTTGGTTGGTCTTTTTAAACGGGCGGCGATAGGGTTTGGCGGGTGGGAGTGTGACTGGTTTTATTTGTTTATACCTGGTTTTCATAGAGTATACCAATTTTACAAGAGGGGATCCAGGAATTCCATCCAGTGACAGATGGAATTCCTGAATCCCCCCTTATCAGCTGTCAGACCAGGAGCCCACACTTCGGCCAACAAAAGGCCTAAAACCACCCCTGAAGGGGAAGGATCCAGTGTCGTTTTGTCCTGACAACACAAAACAGCAGATCCTGGATCCTTCCTCTATCAGAAGAAGCCCCCCAGCCTGCAACTTGCAGTGTCAGAAGAAGGAATTGCTTCCCCTACGTTGTCAATGCAAGCCCTGAACTTCAGGGTCACTCTGACATAACAGGGAAGGAGATCCACTCTCTGAAGCAGTCAGAGGAAGTACATCATGGATCTTGCCTGATATCAGAACAAGCCCACACCTCAGGGCTTGCACTAACAGAAGAAATGGGAATTGGCCCTACTCCCAGTGACACTGCAAGCCCCACACTGGGGGTTACTCTGATGGGGAAGCCTTCAGGATCTGCCTGCAGAACAGCATGGGGTCATGCAGATCGTGGCAGCATCGTGTGGGCAGCAGGAAGGGAATGCGGAAAGTGGGGGGAGGTGGGGGGGTGCTTTCTCACTAAAACCCAATATCTGGTCACGTTGCACCTCTGTGGAGACATCAGGTTGCATTCTTTCCCCTGACCTAGGCCTCAGCATGGGTGCACGTGCCGTTTGGAATTAGCCAGCAAGAGCCCCAGTTGGGGTGATAGGTCAGGGGCAGGCCTTGTGCTACCGCCAGCCCATGGGCATGTTCTCTGAAAGCAGAGAGACTCCTTGCGCGGCTAAAAGCAGGTTGGTTCCCGTGCGGCAATGAGAAAGTCAGAACTCAAAACTGAGTTCTTCTTCTCAAGAAACAGCATCCAAATAAAACCACTGTCTTAGCTGAAAGATTGGAGTGTCTGTGTTTGGACACTGCTCCCTGGAGGCGTTCCTCTCTGGACCTTGGGCGTCTTTAGACATAACAAAGATCGGATGGCCGTTGTGTGTAAGCACCATAACAATCCCAACACCAATTTGGCCACCCGTTGAACACGCGATGTGAACACTATTGCATCACAAGGACAATTTGCGTGTTCTGGCTGAACACGTGACCAACGCTGTGTTAATGATATCGCATGGCGTATTAGCAAGGACAACATGGGGAACGAGACGGCAGCGTTTGCATTCTGAGATTGGGTGGCGAGCAAAACACCAGTTTGCCCCAAGATGGGTGGTGTGCCTTAGTGTGTATTCTCACCAGCGGCGGCGGTGGCATCAGCAGGACGGGCGAGGGAAGATGCGGCAGCCCGGAGGAGCAGGCCAACGGGAAAAGAGCCAGTGCGAACATGGATCTGCCGCAACAAAGCACCACCACCGCAGGTGAGCATACAGCCTAAGCAGCGCCACATGGTGAACACCAGTCCAAACCAGTGTTCATATCAAGGTCAAAACACACATTCAGACACCCGTTGACGTTATGTCTAAAGACACCCCTTGTGTCTAAGGAAGGCAGAGGGGTCAGGTGTGGAGATTCTGAGCAAAGCAAGACTTACCCTCCAAGGTTCGTGTCCGAGTTTACTAGGGTCCCTCCATGTCTCAATGGCTGCCTCTTCTCCAGAACTGACTCTTCATGTGCAGGGTGGCAGAGTCTCCCAGGAAATGGCTGTTGTGGTTCTGTGGGATCAGGCTTTTTATATGCTGGGGTTCCTTTGAAAGTGTCTCCTACCTGCCTCAGGCCTTTGATGTGTGATTGACCCAATGGCTAGTGGTTCCCTATTGTCTCGCAACAATGGGCCCCTGAGTGAAGTCAGGCAGATGAATGGGCTGTGAACTCTCCTTGTTCCATGTTGGATAGGGTTTGACTCACCCTGCTCTCTTTGTCTTCAAGAGCCCTGATACCCCAAAGAGTTTAATTGTCCCCTATGGTCCGGTGTCAATTACCCATTGCTGCTTCTACAGGGTTGTACTTGACAGGGAAAGGTGAGACTTGAATTCTCTCATCACTGCCCCCATTGTACCCCAGATCTAACAAGAGGCATATTCTGTGCTTTGTAAATTTGGAATCAGATTGGACAGAATTAGATTGTCCACATGCAGATGGATTGGGGACATACCTATTGCTTAAGAGGCGAGCCTTAGCAGGAAACCAAATAGATCTGGGAGTGAATATGAATGCAGGTGCAGATTAACATGCAAGCCAGTGCCCAATGTTACCTGCAAAATCACCGCAGGGATTTGAACCCCTGATTTGCAGATCAGAGACGTGCACTCGAATGACTGAGTCATCTTTGTTCTTTCACTCAGGTTGGGTCATATCTGAAAGACCGGTTCTCGCATCCTGTCCCATCGTGGCCTCTGAGGTCAGCACGGGGCACCTTTTTGCAGGTATCAGTTCCCCTTCAAGTTCATGCGACAAGGATAAGTGGAGAAGCGTTTCTTGGTGACTGCCCCGGAATAATGGACCTCCCTTCCCCAGGAGGCTCGTCTAAGCTCAAGCATCTTCTGGAGGCAACGCAAGACGTTCTGCTGTTCGGCATGCAGGAGTAGGAGAGTTATGGGTGAGGGGTTTTTTATTTGTTTTTACCTGGCTTTCTTTGACTATTTTAATATATATGGTTTGAGTTTTGTGGATTTTTGATTATGTATTTATGTTGTGTAACTTGCCCTGAGTTTCAATGGGAAAGACGGAATAAATAAAAAATAAATGAACTAAATAAAATTAAATAGCAGACATCCGGTTCCTGCCTCTGAAACGCCACCCCGCAACCACATGCGAGACTACACTACAACGTTTGGGCCGCGGTGAAAGCTCAGGGAGTCTGGATAGCAAGCATCACACAAGGCATCACGGCAGCGGGGGACTTAACTCCATTCACACAACACCCTTCCCACTTCCAAACTTGCCCCTTGTTTCTTAACCTGCATTTGCCTTGCCTAGGGTTGCCATATATGCAGATTTTAGAGGACATATTATATTAATTATTAATTATTTATTTATTTATTTATAAACAATTTTTTACCCCTCCCCTCCAGGCAGCCCGGGGAGGCTTACTTCCTAAAAAAACCCAGATAAAATCAGGTGGTACATTAAAAGAGAAGGCAAACAAAACCCAGAAAAACCCACCACCCCCTACACCCTATCTCCCTCCGCCCCGCCAGGCGGAACAGCCAGGTCTCTCACATACAGCAGAAGGAAGGCTGGTCCAGGGCCAACCGAGCCTCTGCTGGGAGGGAATTCCACAGCCTAGGTGCGGGCGGCCCCTGAGAACGCTTTCGCCATAGTGGCCCCCCCGGCCACACGGGGGACCTCGAGAAGGGCGCTCCCACCGGACCACAGAGGCCGCTTCAGAGCGCAGGGAGTGAGGCGATCCCGCAGGTAAGTCAGGCCGAGGCCGTATATAGCACACACACACACCCCGCCTTACATGGCACTCAGAGCACTTTACAGAATATAAAACAACATAAAAAGTATAAAACAATTCAAGACCATTTAAAACAGTAATCAAATTTAAAACAGGGGAAGGTAAAAGGGAGGACGGACTACAATGAAGGGAGCGAGTAGTGGGTCCTAAAAGCGCCTAGATAATAAATACGTTTTCAGATGCTTTTTAAAGGTAAGGAAGAAGGAACTGAGACAGACATCCGGGGGAAGCAGGTTTCGTGCCAAGGGGCCCGCCGCAGCAAAAGCCCAATCACCTGCCGACTTAAGGTGCGATGGCTAAACCCCCAAACAGTGGATGGTTCCTGAGCATAGCTACCCATCGGTGTGAGACTCCAAAAGTAGGTCTTGAATATAGCCGGGGCCTAAATCGTTCAGGGCCCTAAAAACCAGCAGCGCGATCTTAAACTCAATCCGTTTCAATAAGAACGTAAGCAGTGCCGTACTGGGTTAGACCAATGGTCCATCGAGCCCAGCATCCTGTCTCCGACAATGACCAATCTCTTTCTCCTGGGAGAATCACCCAACAGGTCACAATGGGCAATCTATTCCCTGTTGTTCCAGCCCCGAACAGTAAGAGGTTATGTCCCCCAAACCTACTTTTCTAATAGCCATTAATGGACCTATCCTCCAAGAACTTATCCAATCCCTTTTTAAAACTAGCCACACTACTGGCCATGACCACTTCCTCTGGCAAGAAGTTCCACAAGGTAACATTTGGCTGTCAGGAATAGGGTCAGGAATAGCTACTAGGGATGCTGGTCTGGATGCGCCTGGTTTGGTGGCAATGCAGCCCTGCAACTGGCCAAACGTTAAAAAAGACCTGTTTGCTTGGACAGGCATTTGGCTGCCAGGGATAGGGTGTAGCTACTAGGGATGCTGGTCTGGATGGGCCTGATTCGGTGGTAATGCAGCCCTAAAACTGGCCAAACTCTGCCTACCATTGCCCTGGCTCCGCCCCCTAGGCCAGGCTCTGCCTGCCGTTGCCCTGGTTCCTCCCCTAGACCCACTGGCCTGTGCCCCTCCCATTCAAGGACAGTGCTTTTTTTTCCCTCCAAAGGTCAGGGCTCGAAATCCAGTCCTGACCTTCAGAGGGAAAGAAAGGTGCTGGACGCAACTGGTGACGCTTTCCGCCCCGCACCCGCCTGCGGAGCTCGGCATAAGTTTCCCAGCCTGGAGATTTCCCGCCCCCCCCCCCAGGAAAATCCAGCCCCGTTAACATGGGCAAGTGGCCAAAGTCTGCTGCCCCAACCCCTTTTTTTCAGATTAAATCAGTTACACTCCCCCTCCCCACACACACACACCCGCAGGGTTATGGGTGGGGCTGCGGGGTGTTGCCTGCCCTAGCTCTTAAACTCTGTTTTTATTTTGCTGCTAGGGCTGGAGACGAGCCTTCGGCAAGCTCGCTGCATCCCTGGACATTTCAGGGAGAAGCCACGGAGAATGCGTCTCTGTGAGCTTCACTCCTACAGACCCAGGCCTATGGTGGGACGTGCAAAAGGCTGCTCTCAGCTGATCCTGGGGGTCACAAAGGGACATAAGGAGGAAGACGGCCCTTTAGATATGTAGGGCCAGTCCCCAATAACTCCAAGATCTTTTCCTTACATTTGATTGAACCTACCAGGGTGTGTGGCGTCAGGATTGCTCCCACCACCACCCCTGCATCACTTTGTACTTGCCGGGCATTGAATTTTGCCATTTTATGGCTCAGTTTCCCACTTCCCAGTCATGTGAGAGATCCTTCTGTAACTTTTCACAGTCCGCTTTGGATTCTGAAATGGTGAAACTCTTCATTAGCTTTTATCGTTCACTCGGGGTATTACGTGGCTCCTAGCGGCATCTTGTGGCTGGATCATGTAACTGTCGGTAGTACACGTATTTTGGCAAAAAGCACAACCCGGAGTAGGGATGCTAAGCTTAAGAACATAAGTGTCATACTGAGTCAGAGTGACCAATGGGCCATCGAGCCCAGCATCCTGTCTCTGACAGCAACTATTCCCCAGCTTTCGACGTCGCCTCAGGGGTCAGACAAGGCTGCCTTTTGGCACCTCTATTATTCAGTCTATTTATTAATGACTTAGTTGATGTCAGTGCCAGCCTGAGTGCTGACCCCCCCCCAAAATAGGCGACCATTCTCTTGCTATTCTGCTTTATGCAGACGATGTACGGCTGCTTTCACAAACGCAAAAAGGTCTGCAGAAATGCCTTGAAAGTCTGAACAATTACTGCACGGCCAATAATAGGACAAGGAATGCCCCATAATTGCATACAATTAGCTTTGGGGGATCCAAGTCCAGGTTTAACTGGCGGGTTGATGATTCCTTATTGCCCCAAGTTAATCATAAACCAACCAACAAGAGCCACTGATAAATGGATAAGACGAATTGAATACAAATATATATGATATAAAAATTTTATAGAGTGGAACAACTGAATATACAAAAAAAGAAATAATGAAATATAAAACAATATAAAATTGCATAAACAATCTCCAAACACTTTTACAAAGAAGAAAATGATCACGGCACTGTGGACGAGCCACAGTGCATGATCACTGATCCCAACGCGTTTCGGGAAACAAATTCCCTTCTTCGGGGATATAACATCATCAATACTGGAGTCTTCTGGTGGACACACTTGACCACAGAATCTAAATAGATGTTAAAACCAACGAACGTATGCAACAGGCAAGCAATGCGATCCCTTTATCCTATGGAATATGTATTTTCATGTGGGCAAATGAAAAAACTTTCTCAGCATGGAGGTATATTTGCAAAAGTTATTACTCAAGCCCCCATGCAGCATTCAATGTATCAATCTCTTAAGCCTTCCTTCTCCTAGAGTGGAATAATGAGGTGGAAGTGGTCCAGAACACCTTTATTAGAGGCTTATTAGGGGGTCTCTGGGGCCACACCAATTGGCATGCTGCACTCAAGAGACTGGCCTGCTTTTGCCAGAATCGGCGTGTTTGTTTTTGGGGACAAACTCCGCCATTTGGACAGCTCTCGTCTGGAGCACCAATGCTGGACTGCACAATACCATCTTGGGAATACTAAACAATATAGAAGGTGGGGAGAACTTAGGCATGACTTAAAGCAGGTTGGTTTCTCTCCTGTTTTATGTGAAACTCTACCACAACGTGCTCTTACTACTGCTCTTAAGCAAAGAGTATCGGACATCTCTGCTCAAGTTGATCCAGCCAGAACTGCTGCAAATAAAATAATGCCCTGGTACCATTTATTGAAAGAGAATTTCACACTGGAACCCTATTTGGTTGAGCTGCAGAGCTTGTCACTATGTAGGATATTTACCCTCCTGAGATTTAAAATGTTTGAAACTGCTGTTATGGTGGGTAGAGTTGCTAAGCTCGACTATAGTCAAAGATGCTGCATTTGCAGTCCTGATATTATTGAGGCTCTTGAGCATGTTCTTTTTGTCTGCCCATATTATGCTGAGCTTAGGACGATTTGGATTGAGCCTCTGCTGAGTCACAGACTGGTTTTTTTGCTGTCAACAAAATATTGCATTTCTTTTGACATCTAAGAACCCTTTGACTATGAAGTCGTTGGCTATTTTTGGTCTTTTGGTAGAGCGGACGGGAAAACAGAGCTGATCTCTGAATCTGTCTTGGAAATCTTTTATCATTTCTATTGTGTGATTATTATATTATAATGATATAATATTATAAATCCAGATCCCAGTCATATGGCTCTTATCTACTTTTTGTTGCAGCTGATGATTCTATTATTTTCGGCCCTAGCTTTTATTTTCTCATGGTTCTGTTGCAATGTTGAGGCTGTTTTGATTATTGGATGTAGAACTATTTGTATGAAATTAGTTATTTATATGTTCCTTTATTGTTCTTAGGAAATGACATAAAGTAATTCCTTAATAAACTTTGAGTTTGACAGCAGCTAGCCCTGGTTGCTTCAGAGGAGTACACAACAACTTCTAATGGAGTGAACCATTCTCTGCTGTCTGCTCCCAGCTCCAGACAGCCAGAGGTTACACTGGGGGACCTACTTGGCTAATAGCCTTTAACTGATGTATCCTCCAAGAACTTATTTTAGGGTGGGCCAGAGTAAATTTCGGTTAACCCAACACAGGGCTGCCCTCTAAACCAAGGTGTTCCAGCCTGCTGTTCCAAATTAATTTTTTTATTGAATTGATCAAATTTGCAGATGACACCAAATTATTCAAGGTAGTTAAAACACAAGCAGATGGTGAGGAACTGCAACAGGATCTTAAGACGCTGGGTGCCTGGGCATTTAAATGGCCAATGAGATTTAATGTGGACAAGTGCAAAGTGATGCACGTAGGGAAAAATAATCCAAACTATGCGTACACAATGCTGGGTACTAAGCTAGGAGTCACCAGGAAAAGGATCTGGGGGTGGTTGTGGACAATACAATGAAATCCACAGCGCAGTGCGCAGCAACTGTCAAAAAAGTAAACAGAATGTTAGGAATTATTTGGAAGAGGATAGAGAATAAAACTGAGGATGTCATAATGCCTCTATACAAATCAATGGTGCGACCGTACCTCGAATATTGTGTGCAGTTCTGGTCGCCCCATCTCAAAAAAGACATAGCTGAACTAGAAAAGCCATGCTGGACGTACAGTTCTCTGCTTTGAGTTAAATCAATGTTCATTGTTTCTTCTTATCACGTCGCCAGTGCTTTCCTTCAGTAGAAGAGTTGCACAACCCCAGCTGTTACATGATGTCAGGAGCGAAAACAAACCAGATAAAGAATGTTACAGACTGACAGTCTGCAAGTAAAGTGCTTCAGAGGCAAAGCAATGTTGGGATCATGTCTAACATGCACCACTTTAAGGCTGCACAACCACAGCAATTACATTTACCCACCCAGGGCCAATCCTATGACCCGGCCTTTGCAAGAGCTAGCGGTTCCAGGTCCCCTTTTAATCTGAGCAATAGGCGGGTGTGAAGGAGGAGCCGGTTATTTTCAAACACTAGAGAGACAGGTCTCGGGCACATGCATTCACCACATTATTACATGAATGGCTCCACATGTCTGGTCTAATGGTAACCCTGTCAGGTCTCAGCAGAGGGCAACTCCAAGGGCTCATTCACACAGTTCTCTTGCGGTCCCACATTTTGAGTGTTGTGTGAAATCCTTACCCCTGCGTTCCTTGATGAGTCCTTGTTCACACCACCTGGTGTAAGGGGTGGGGGGCCATTGAAAAGCAGAGAGATCAGCCGCTGTGTGAACGCACTGCTCTGGGGCAAGCCAAACCCAGGTTATGGAATGAGTGGTGAGTTTACAAGAGGAAAGGGCATTGTGTGAATGCAAGGCGTGGGCCACTGAAATGGTGGGAAGTTGGCAGCTTCATGTGAACGTCCTGGGGTTAATTTGGCCAGTTGAATCCAGCTGAGGCTCATTCACACAACACTCTTTTTTAATGGGAAACCCCCCATTCCCAGCGTGGTGTGTAACATTTCCTACTAAAAAGCTAATAAAGCTCCAGGCCCTGATGGAATTCCAACAGAATTATATTTATTGGATAGAGAATGGTGACTTCCTGTACTTGAAGTATGGTTTAATGCTATTATAGACACATGTATGAACCCTGACTCTTGGAGGGGTAGCATAATATTTCCCATTTACAAGAAAGGCCCAAAGAATAATCCTGACGCATATAGACCCATAACCCTGATTAGTATTGCAGCAAAACTATTTGGTAGGCACCTACTGTGCCATCTCCACGATTGGGTGAAGGATAAGGAGATCCTCCATGAGTATCACACTGGTTTCAGGGCAGGGTATACTGCATTGACCCCTGGTTTAGCTTGCAATATTTGAAATACAGGTATACTATTGTAGAGAAATGCGCTCTGTGCGTAGCTTTTATAGATCTGGCAGCAGCCTTCAATTCTATAGATAGAGGGATTCTTTGGAGCAAGTTGGCTGAAATGGGCATAGATCCTCCGCTACTTAAACGTTTGGAGTCATACCATAAGGGGACCGACCTGGGCCCAGGTTCGATGGGGCTTAGCAGGAGAACTGACCCAGAAGTTTGTTACAGAACATGGGGTGAGACAAGGGCACCGTTACTATTCAATCTTTATATAAATGGTATTATCACAGATATGTTGGATAGTCATTTTTACCCACCTAGACATCTGTCTACTCAGGTCCCAATCCTGGTATATTATGCAGATGACAGTGGGCATTCTTACACCCACCTTAAAGTGCTGGTCTTTCAATCTTCTGGGTTTACAAGTCCACAAGTCAGTTCCGGATGCATTCTTCACACACACACTGCCCTGAGGCAGCCTAAAGTAGCCGCAGCTGTAGACGTGAGGGGCTGCCATGGAAACCAAGTGACCACAGCTGCCTGGAGCAAAGCAGCTTGCCAGGAGACCTTTTTTACACACAAAAGTTCTGGGAGAAGCTCTATGCAGAAGTTCCAAGAGCCGGATGTTTAAGATCTGGTTGAGTGATTTAGACACACAGAAAGTTCAGGCTGTAACAGCAAACATGCAGGGGAAATGTGTGTGTAAAAACACCCCCTGTGATTTTGTCACAGACACCAGTTGGTCTCCAAAGGACCATTACAAGATTTGAATCTTTATGTACTGCTATTAGACTGTGTATAAATTACAGAAAAAGAAAAATTATGGCATGGGGGAGGGGGGCAAACCGTGATTCCTGGTTGCTGGGCAACACCAGGCTTGAGAAGATAAAGAGCTATAGGTATCTCGGCCTCTGGCACTCCCTTGAGAATAGGTGGATCCAGCACCAGAAAACTGCCCAACTTAAGGCTTCTGAATCAGCTGGTGCTATTAAGAGACTCCATGCATCTCTGGCTAAGAAGTCTGTAGGGATGTGCGCACAGAACCGAGTTCGGAAATTCGATTGTGTTCGAATATCGAATTTGGTTCAAAAGTTCAGTTCGGTCGACCGAACTATTCGAATTCGGTCGAATTCCGAACTTCCGAACCAAGTTCGTACATTCAAACCTGGGTTTTTTGGCCTTCCAAACTGGTTCAACCAAACAGTTCGGTCAAATTCAAGTTCGGTTTGAAAGTTCAGTTCGGTCGACCGAACTATTTGAGTTTGGTCTGAACTGCGAACTTCCGAACCACGTTCGCACATCCCTAGAAGTCTGTTCTAACTCCACTGAGGACTTATGACGTAGTTGTTAATGCTCAGTTGAATTATCGGGCAGAAATTTGGGGTATAACAGCAAAAGAGAACATGGAGATACCACAGAACAAGTTTGTACACTCATTGCTGGGGGTTGAGCCATCATTCCCAGTGATTCTGCTCAGATTAGAGTTGGGTATTGATTCCATACTCTCTAAAATCTCAATACGGGTCCTAAACTCCTGGTTTAGGGTCTTGTTATATTCCTCGCTGCGGTTACCTAAAATATGCTTATTGGAAGACCAGAATTTGGTTACACACTCGCCTTAGCTGACATATGTTTACTACATTCTGCGGAGGGTGTGTCTGGGTGGTTTTTATAGATGATGGCATTCGGATCTATACCCAAAAGGAAAGATATTTGCTTACCCAACGTATAAAATCTAGTCAGGCAAAATGATGTTGCAGTAGCCCATGTCTCAAGAATCGCCCCTCTGTACATTTTCTTTAAATTCAATTGGGGTCTGGAAAGCTACCTTAAATTGGATTTGAAATTCAAAATGTGTATGGCCTTGACCAGGCTTTTGCTTTGAACAAATGCCCTCTGCAGTGCTAGAGGGTCACAGACAGTTAGTTCCCAGAAGTGAAAGAGTCCGCCCTAGGTGTCACGATAGTACAGAGGACATACTACATTATATTATTGAATGCCCATTATTTAATATTATCAGACAGGAATTACTTTTGCCGTTACCAGCTTCCATTAATTCATATTCGAAGAGAGAAAAGCTTATTTCGATCTTTCAGCAGGAGGGAGAGGTTTATCTGACCAAGCTAGCTTTGTTCACTCTCAGAGCAGAAGAAATTAAGACATGCATACGTTTCGTCTTTCGATGGACCATAAATCACTCTAGTTTTAGTTTATCCCCCCACACCTTTTGGGGCACATTAAGTACAAGTCCGAAATGAAATATGAACTTCTTGTATTTGCATTGTGAAAGTTACGGATGTTTTGCCTTAATACTTGGTCACTGTTAGGCTTCAAGTGTTGGGCCCAAAGTGCATGATGGTTTTAGAATATGTAAGGGATATGCACGATGTGGATGTTGGTGCAACCCAATTGGACTTTTTTATGTATTAATCCCTCCCTCCCTGGGTAACCAGCTGGGCTGGCGGCTGTTACGGGACTCATTCTATATATTATTGTTACATGGTTGCTTACTGGCCTGCTTTCGGCAGTGAGGTGGACAGATGGGCATGGCGGATTGCTTAGTGATCCTGGTGGACCTGCCTGTTGGGTAGGATCCTAGGGGCTTGCCTATACGGGAGGTGACTCCTTGTCTGGAACAACCAATATACAGACTGGGTATATCTGGCGGACGCCTTTCCTTAATAAACTAAACTTTGAACTTTTCCCCCCCTACTTCTCTGTGCTCCTCCTTGATAAGTCTTTGTTCTCTGCCACCTGATGCAAGGTGAGTGGCCCTCAAAAGGCAGGAAAATCAGCAGCTGTATGAATGCATTGCCACAGGGCAAGACTAATGCAGATTAAGGAATGGGTGATGAATTTACAAGGGGGGGAAGGGTGTTGTGTGAATCTGCTCTGATGCAGGAGGGAGTGGCCATTGAAAGGCAGAGAAATTAGCAGCTGTATGAATGCATTGCTACAGGGCAAGACTAATGCAGATTAAGGAATGGGTGATGAATTTACATGGGGGGAAGGGTGTTGTGTGAATCTGCTCTGATGTAGGAGGGAGTGGCCATTGACAGGCAGAGAAATTAGCAGCTGTATGAATGCATTGCTACAGGGCAAGACTAATGCAGATTAAGAAACAAGTAGTGAGTTTACAAGGAGGGAAAGGTGTTGTGTGAATGTGCCCCAACGCAAGGGAGTGGTTATTGGAAGGCAGGGAAATCAGCAGCTGCATTGAATGCATTGTTATAGAGCAAGACAAACTCAGATTAAAGAATGCATGGTGAGTTTGCCAAAGAGGGTGGATGCTGTGCGTACAAACCCCAAATAATCTAGATTTAAAGAACGGTTCCTGTGGCCCGGTGATTAAAGAGAGATGAACAGTTCTGTGTCTGAAAGAGCTTTATTATCCTGAACCAGCACCTCCCATTGGACATGAAGCAGCACTAGCAAGAAGGGAGCCATGCAGGTCTTGTGATTGCATGGGCAATGATGATGGCTGAATACATGAGAAAGAATGCCACTGAGATGCAGAGAACAGGCGTGCCAGGCTGCGTCAGACTAATGGTCCATCTAGCCCAGCATCCTGTCTCCGACAGCGATACAGCACACAATCCTTGCTGATGGCAAGGGGAACAGCTAGAGATTAGCACCGTCGGTGTGGGAACAGTGTGGACAGGAGAAGCAAGGGATTATGGGATGGAACAGTTTTCACCCACGCAGCCAGAAATTGAGGGTCAATGTCCGGGTTGTGATGCGAGACCTGCTCAGCCCAGCACCCCCTGCGTACGGCCCCCAAAGCACTGGGTTTAAACGAATCCGACAGCTGCCGCTGTCCGCCCATGTGGCACCCCTCCCCCACACCATAGAGCTGTAGGCGGATTGGCTGCCGCTCTAGGCTGCCGCCCGCAGCTCTGTGGGCAGGTGGAGCAGAGGTGCGAGGGCAGTCTGTGTAAAGCATCCTGTCTGGAAATTAATTTCTGAACTGGCATCACCATCTGTGGTCTTGGTACCCTTATTCCCCTGTACCGCACATACCCTACATTCTAATACCCCCGTATAACCTACATTCCCATACCTCTGTATTCAGCTTCTGCTCCCATCTACACCCTCATCAGCCTCTGCCCCCAACATCTAACTACCCTTGTGTAAAAAGCAGGACTGAGTGTCCCTGCAGGATGCTAACCCTGGGGACTGGGCCAGGGAGCAGAGGGCACCTGTCCCTTTAAGGGAGCTTGCTGCCTCCTGTGGCCACACCCCTTTCCGGGCTTTAAGAACTGCCAAGCCCTGCGGGCAGGGAGTTGGTTGCCAGCAACAGGCCGAGCAGGAGCTCGGCTGCTACAGCTGGAAGCTACTAGCCAGGGTGCTGAACTGATGGAAGAACTGATTCGCAAAGCCCAGGAGGAGACTGCAGAACGCCCAAAAGAGGGTGCTGAGCATATGAGCAGGGCTGGGCCCTGGGCCAACAGCCCTGGGCCCTGCTATTTTCCCTACTTCTGGGAGCCCCATAGTGGCCCCCATTCTCACTACGGCAAGGGACGGGTCCCCCACTCACTCCCAGCAGGGCCCCAAACATGACCACCTCTACAGTCCCATGGAGGGAATGGGGCCATGGGGGTCCACATTTTATCTTTGCTCCACAAATTCCAAGCTGCATAGGAGCAGAGCCGGCCTTACCACAGAGCGACTTGGGGCAGGCCCCGCTCTTCCTGAGGGCCCCGCAGTGGGCTCTCTTTTCACCAAGACAGGTTTTGGGGGGGCCCCAAACATGACCCACTTCAGGACACCGCAGAGGTTGCCCCCAGGGGGAGGGGCCCCCAGGGGCCCCGCGTGGCATCTTTGCCCTGGGCCTGGCAAATCCCAAGACCGGCCTCGCATAGGAGAGGGACTTGTCATGGCACTGAAGGAGAAGGCAGGGGTTGGCCGCAATCTCTTGGGAAGGGAGGGGCTTTGAGCGTAGAGGTATTTGGGGAGAGCATTTTGTTGTGGCTGGACTCTTACACTGTAAATAAATAAGTGCACTTGGTGATGGACAAGGGCAGGAGTGGCCCCACTCCAAAAACGACTTACTGGGCCAAGGCCTTTTCGTTACACCTTGTCAAGACTCTCACCCCTACAGGGACTCAAACCCCAGGTTTGCAGGGCAAGGAGACAATTTCTTGAACCTCTCGGCCACACATTTATACAGGCTGCTTGGAGGAACCATGGTTCTCACCAAGGCCTGAAGGCTAGTACTGCCGAGTGGCTGTAGCCATTGTAACCTCCCTCCTGATTGGCTACTACCCTATGTAAAGCTTCCATGGTCAGTACCAGCCCTCTGGCTAGTGCCTGTTGCTTCTAGCCTCCCCTGTTGCTGACCTCTTGTTCCAGACTGACCTCAGGCTAAGGTGACCAGAGATGCATGTTTTAGAGGACACGTATTGATAAATACAGGTTGCAGGACTGTATTGGCTCCAATGGAGCCCTACAACATGTATTTCTCATGTGTACTGAGTCCTCTAAAATTTGCATTTCTAGCCACAGTGACCAGCCACCCTACCTCTGTCTAATGGCCTTGGCACATCCTTAGACCGCAATGGATACTCCCTTGGTTCTGAGGTTATTCCTGCAATCCCCTGGTTGTACAACCCTGAACAGCTTTTAACGCCTGAAGTACGAACTCAGGGCTACGTCATCTCCATCACAGGTCCGAGGCCCAACATCGCTACATCCCCATGACCACCCCCTCCAACCTGCCGCATAGCCCCTGCCCCATCTACCCTGCATCCCCATGCCTTCCCTGACAGTCTGGTCTCATTAGGGGTGTGCCATTTGTTTTCGTTCTGTACAGTTCCTAAAATGAACGACGCCCCATGAGTTTTAGGAAGTGGAACTAAGGTTCCAAAAATTAATGACTTGGCAAATGAATGAACCAGAAAATGAATGAAATCTCATTGATTTTCATTGCCCATTTGTTTGCCAATTAGCAACAGCTCACACTGCAAACAGACGGGAGCATGAGCAGACCTGTGAGGCAGTCAGGAGATCTGATTGACATGCGCGCTGGCCAATTGGCATCGACGCAAACATCTCAGGGATCTCAATCTCCGTGACAACGGTGGCACATACAGAAGTGATACCCTTGGATAGGCCTTACCTTGCACACGCTTCCAATGAATCAGAGGGGGCATGGGGGGGGGGAAGGCACTGGAAGCAGCAAACCCTTCGGAAACTCCCCTGCCAACTCACTTTGTCTGCAAATTAACTCTCTGTGCGCTTTGCCAAGAGCTACTTCTGCTTTGGGTGGGGTTTCTGCTTCTGCCTGGGTGATCTCTCTGCAAGGGAATGCCCCGAGACACTTGGCAATGCTCTCCTGCTGGGAATGGGAGTCTCTCTGCAAGGGGGCACCCTGAGACACTTGGCAGTGCCAATGCTGCCCTGCTGGGATTTGGGAGGGCAACTTCCCCTGCCTTGTCTCCGGGTGCCTTGCCTGCCCCAGGGCCAGAGCCAAGTGTCCTTCCCTTTCACATTATAATTATCTATGCTGTATAATTAGCCTTGTCAGACTTGGGGCGACACTGTCTCCGCCTCTGCTAATGCCTGGCTGGCGGCTGCTGGTTGCCAGGGTCCGCTCTGCCTTCCGCCCAGCTGCCGCGCGCCGATCTGTGATATTTCGGGGCAGTGCATGGACGTGTGTTAGAAGAACTTTAAAACCACTTTTGAAAGGTTTGGGAACCCTGGGAAGTGTTTCCCATTGATTTCAATGGGGAATGGACGTAAAACAAAAATAAAAGGTTTAAAATGAATGACGCTAAAACAAATGGTTTTTTTAAAATGAAAATGAATGAATGAAATGAAAATGAAATGAAAATGCCCTGCTGCACACCCCTAGGTTTCATCCCCCAACCAACTTGACTCATACCCATGGACGGACCTATCCTCTAAGAACTCATTCAGTCCTTTGAAATGAGTTGTGCGTTTGGCCTTCACAACATCCCCTGGCAAGGAGTTCCACGGGTTAATTGCACGTTGTGTGGGGAAAGTACTTCCTTTGTCTTAAATCTGTTGCCAGCTCATTTTAATAGGATTCTCCCTAGCTCTAGTGTTAGGGAGAAGGGGTAAATAACAGTGCCCTATTTACTTGCTCTGCGCCCATCGCCATTTCGCAAACCTCTATCCTAGCCCCACTCAGTCGTCATTCACTAAGTCGAAGAGCCCTAGCCAATCAAGCATCTCTTCGTATGGACCCTCGATACACCCTTGTGTAGTTGCTTTGCAAACATTTCTTGTAGACATGCTCCCAAGTCGTGATATGGGCCAGGGTAATAAGACTTCATGTGAAAAAGAAATCCCTCAAATGAATTTGATTTGAACGATTACCAACGGTGAAAACAGCCATTGCTACACACGTGTGATTAGCACCAAAGCGATCACCCCCCCTGAGAAACCCAAATTACACGAATCCCTCCCTCCCTCTTCCTCCTCCTCCGTCTCTAGGGTGTTAATAACACAACAACGGAGCTGTCAGCCTTGCGTTTCCCCCACCCGCATCACAGCTTGAGTCTCATCTCTAGGATGGAACTGTAGATCTGCTGGTTCATAGGCACGTAACACTTCTCCGTCTCATCCAGGAAGAACAGGGGGTCCCTGATGGTGGCACAATCAAACCCTTCTTTTGTCAGCTGCCCTTTGCACTGCTTGAAAGTGCTGGTGATCTCCAGGGTTTCCTGCGTAAGAAACAGCACCAGCAATGAACAGGGTTGTCAGACACCATACCCCAGATTCGCCCCTGAATCTCAGGGCTCCAGGGAAAGCGCTGATTTCTCTGGCTCAAGGGGTGCCTGCACCCCCATTAATCCAGAGGAATAGAGACTTGAGAGTGGCCACGTCATACGGGGGAGGGCCATGCAGACTTCCCTGCCAACTTTCTGATGTGGCCCCGCCTGCCCCTGTAGGGCGCCATGATGCTCCATGAGAGGCGAGATTACATGGGAAAGGGGATGTAGTAGCCCCTCTGCCCTGCCCATTTCTAACGTTGCCTTGTCCTCTGCAGAATGTTGCGACATCACAGGTTAACTTTCCATAAGGGACGTGATTGCCCCTTAGCCCCACCCCTCTGATTTAGCCCCGCCTCCTCCGGTTGAAAGCCAAGTGCAAGGTGAGGAAACTGGCAAGGAGTACAGCATGGAAGGGCCCCCACTTGGAGAGGGAAGGTGCTTGGGCAGGGCTGCCACCTGTCTAGGTGTCACGTGGATAACCTGGGAATCGGACATCAGTGTCTGACTCCCGATTGGGATGACAAATATCTGAAAATTGACATTCTGAAGGTGAGCTGACATCAGCATTCGGTGTCTCAGCACCACTGAGCCCCTTTCACCCTCTCTCCAACCCTGACTACTCAACACCACAACCCACCTCTCCCTGCCTCCATATCCAACTTCTGCCCCACCAACCTTATACCCCAAACCCACCCCTTCTTAGCCTGCACCCTCATTCCCCCTGCACTCAGCTTCTTCCCCATCTACCCCGCACCCCATGCCCAGCCACTGCCCCAACTACCCTGCATCCCCAGGCCCCCACACACACAGCCCCTATACCCCGCACCCCATGCCTCTACCCCAGCCCCTGTCCGCATTTCCCCTGTATCTCCAAGCACCTGCAACCACCCCGTCACTGTTTGTTTGACCTGACCCAAGCTCAGGGTTACGCCATGGCAATGTTTAATATTTGCATAATGCTCCTTAATGCAATTTCAGGATTTCTGTCGGAGGGGTGTAACCCCATGCTTGGCCAGTGAAATTATCTATTCTGTTTCTAGGCTAGATACCCCCCTTTCCAGACCACTCACCATGAGGGAGAGGAACACTCCTTCCCAGCTTTTTGGAGAGGAAATTCCATACACAGCCCTCAGTTTGGGGGCCGCTGCTGTTACTGTGGCCTGTATGTTCTGTGGCCTCTCCCAGTTCAGAGCAGGGTAGAGGCACCAGGTTTACAATTTCCTAGGAGTGGGGGCCTGGAGTAGACTCGCTGGAAGCCACAGCCCACTCAAGCCATGCCCCACCGGCCCCCTCCTAGAAGCCCAAAGATGCAGACTTCACCAAGCAGCCGGGATCCCGACACCTTATCTGGGAAGGAACCAAGCAGCTGAGAGCTCCCTTACCTGGATGCGGACAAAGCGCGGGGTTGCGTAACCGGGCAGGTAATCCTTCACGTGTTTGTAGAGCTTCCCTCCATCAAAAGACGAGCCTTCCTTCAGTCGTACGGTTGCCATCCCGATCTTGCCTTCATGTCCTGAAATGAGCCAAAGTGTGCCTCTTAACGTGGGACGGCTAAGAGGTGTCTAGGCGGAGACTGGGTCCAGTTTGAGTAGCCATATTTAAAAAAAAACAAAAAAAAAAAACACCAACCAGCGTCTATAAATTGGAGAAGGCACAGAGAAGAACATTTCCAAAACAAGTCTGAATTAAGGAGCACAATCTCTTTACCGTAAGAACATCAGAAATGCCATATGGGGCAAGAGATCAATGCTCCATCTAACCCCGCATCTTGTTGCTGACAGCGGCTGCCTTCAGTCACTTCAGAGACGTTCACAGCAGGTGATGGCAATTAATTATTAAGCATTATTATTATTAAATATTTATAGAGCACACGCAATGTACAGGGAACTGAAAAGTCATTAAATAAAGCCTCTAAGGATTGCAAGTCCCTCAGGAGGGACCAGGAGAGATAAGGGAAGGAAGACAAGGGAGAAGGGAACATAAGGAGAGACGGAGACATTCAGAAGATCCAGGCATCAGGGGAGAAGGGACAAAGACATTTGAGGGAGTGGCAGAAGAGGAGGAGCGAAGCTCCCATACAGGGATATCACGGTGAATCCATGAGGGATGTCAATGGGGGCTGAAGTCAGAAGTTGACATAGTGAAAGTATACAAAATACATTTTCCATCAAACAGATCAAATGAATGTATTATTGAGGAAGCATGAAAAGCCACATCTTTTTGAGTTACTAAATAAAGAAATGAATATACATAAATATATGCATTTGATTTTAATACATTTAAAATCAAAACCTTATGTTAATTGGCCCGATCTTGTTTTGAATTAGCTAGTGTCGAAAACTGCACAATCCCAGAGCGAAAGCATCATCCTGGATTGCACGTTTAAAAAGGAAGCCAGCAAAGGTTTTCTCTAGCCTCTCATTTTGCTAGTGTACACTCAAGGAGAAAGCATCACCTGTGTGTCTGGCTAAGCCCCTGGTGATGGCTGGGGTCGGGGGCACGCCGCTACGGCCATGCCCCATATCAAACTTGGCAGGGTTTTTTGGGGTGGGGGAAGGAGGGAGACACACATTTCTACTGGGTGTTTACTGTAACATCCAGAACTTTCTGTGTGTCGAAATCACTCATGCAGCTCTTAAACATCCGGATCTTTGAACTTCTGCGTGAAACTTCTCCCAGAACTTTTGTGTGTAAAAAGTTCTCCTGGTAAACTGCTTTGCTCCAGGCAGCTGTGGTCACTTGGTTTCCATGGCAGCTTGTCACGTCTACAGCTGCGGCTACTTTAGGCTGCCTCAGGGCAGTGTTTGTGTGTGAAGAATGCATCCGGCACTTACTTGTGGACTTGTAAACCTAGAAGATTGAAAAATCTGGAACTTTAACGTGTGTCTAAAAATGCCCATTGTCCTCTCCACATGATTTTGGCTTCCCTGCTCACTACCACCTGCCAGGCAGGCACTTTTTCTCCTCCTCCGAGCCCTTGGGCCATCTCTCTAACCCTGGAGGCTGAAGCAAGGGAAGGTAACACTCACGATGAGGAAGAAGACACTTTGGAATGAGGGGCATTGTTTGCATAGGATTAGTGTAAAGTTATGAACATTGAAAATAGACCATTGTCTAACTGTGAGACTAGACTGAAAATAAACACTTTTGTAAAAAGCAATCTTAAATAGGATCATAAATAGGATCTCACTCCTAAGCCAGAGTTGAGCACTTGTCATAAGAACAGAAGTAGTGCCGTACTGGGTCAGGCCAACGGTCCATCAAGCCCAGCATCCTGTCTCCGACAGCAGCCAATCTCGGTTGCTTGAAGTACCCAAGAGGTCACTATGGGACAATCCATTCCCTGCTGTTCACTCCCCACTCCCGACAGTAAGAGGTTATAGTCCTTTCAGTCTTCTTTATTTCAACTTGATTTCAGTCTTTATTTCTATTGCGGCGCTCCCATGTGAGCTCTACCATGCACGCAACCTTTCTTTTGAAAGTAAAAAATGTCTCACACTCCGCATGCTTTGCCTTGTGGCAGATCCTCTGATAGATGAGATTGTGTGGATTCTCTCATAGCCCATTTCCTTACAAATCTGTATTACAGATCCATATTTAAATCCATTGAAAAATTTAAAAATAGTAAAAATAAATAAATAAAAAAATAACCCATTCCTCATGCACAATATGGCCACCAGACTATTCTGCACATGCGCACCTTTTCTAAAATGGCACCATTGCCGCCATTTTGGAAAAGGATAGCCAGTCTGCACGTGCACGAAATGGCCACTGGGCATGTGCAGACTGGCTGCCATTTTCAAAAATGGCGCTGACATTGACGCCTCAATTTTGGAAAAGGCCACGCATGCACAGAACAGACTGGCGGCCATTTTTTGCATATGCATTTATTTATTTTTTATTTAAACTGAACCACAATGGGGGTATTGCAGTTCGGTACGGATTAATCTGTAGCTGCCCATTACGAGCCGTTACGGATTTAATCTGAATGCAAATGTTCACTTCTAATGACTATGAACAAGGGAGTTACAGCCCTTTAGCCCCATATGTAAATCGACCACTGGATATAGCAGGAAACAAGTGGAGGAAGACAAAGGAGGGAGCAAGGCTATGTATGAAGAGCTCAATGCATCATTAACAATGATTTATTCCAATATCTGTTGAACCAAACAGACAAATCATCTTTCTGAATATAAATAAAATGGTGGGTTCATTTCAACTGTAAGGATAATTAACCCTTGGGACAGACTGGCCCACAGAAGGAAGACGTAAATTCTCCATTATGTGCTGCCTTCAAATCAAGACCACCCACCCTTCCAAACAAAATGCTTTAGCCATTCTCTAATAATTAGGAGCTCGATAACTAGAGGGAATTCATTGCCCTGTAACTAGGCAGTGAGGTCAGACAGGGGGAATCTCTGTGATGAATCTATTTGCTACAGATAGCTCTCCTCATTGTTGAGTTGCTGCAAGGTCACCGGCCTTAGAATTTGCGTGGTCCAGGGTGAAGATAAAATGCAGGGCTCCTGGTGGCCTCCCTCCCTCCCCCATTTTGCAAGACCCTAGAGGTGGTCGTGTTTTGGCTCCTGCTTGGAGACAGTGGAGGCCCTGAATTTGGCCCTGGTGAAAATGAAGGCCACTGTGGTGGCCCAGGAAGTAGAAAAAAGAGCAGGGGATGGGGCGTCACCGAAGGTTGCCCTGTTGTAAATCTGGCCCTGGGTGACTGGCTTCTCTGTCTTGTGGAACCTACTCACCTGGCACTGGCACCCCGTACACGTTGACTTCTTGAACGAACTCCACTGCTGCCAGCACTGTCTCAACTTCCGTCGTGGCCACGTTCTCCCCCTTCCAGCTGCAAAGGGAAGAGGAAGCATCCAATGATTAAGGTTTCCATCTTAAGACCTTCCTGATTTTCTTGTTAGATTCCTGAAAGAAGAAGGAGCCCCCCCCCGACCTTCACAGATGTCCCGATGTCTCCAAAAGGTTGTGAGGAATTGAGCTAGAGCAGAAATGAACATTCATGGCAAATACTGTATGTGACGAATTTGCCCACTTTGATTCAGATCCCACAAACTGGGTATTTGTTCCACTTTTCTGGATATCCACTTCAGTTAGTTTGGTCCAGGCATTTTAGCTATTTTGGTATTTCGACATAATTGGTTACTTCATTTTAGCAATGGCCAAAGTAAAGTAACCAAAATGACTACAAATGAATGAAGTATCCAAAAGGAAATAACCAAATAAGCAGATGTGTGAATATCCATTTCAGTTTTGGTTATCGCTCAGGTAGCTATTCAAAAAATGATAATAAAATCTTTGTTTCAGGTCTATGTTGAGCTTCTAGGATTCAGGAGGCAGGTGACAGCCTCCCGTACAGAGTTCAGTACATCCTGACTTTTATTTGAAGTTTGCTAGCTGAATTCCCTTTGTCCCCCCCTCCCCCCCCCTTCTGCACCGTCCAGTTTGAGAACCTACATATTAGAACACTGTGAACTGTAGTACAGGGGACAAACCCCAGGTTCCAAATGAGACCGGACTGACCAGGAATAAAAGCTTCTTCTGGTTCTTAGGCACACCAGATTCTACACTTGGGGCGTTTTCAGATGGACAAACTATCCCGGGATAATTAGAATAATCTCTGGTGATTATTATCCCAGGATAACAAAGTGGTACCTGTTTAGATGGACATTTCTATCCCTGGATAACTTTATTCCAGGGTAGCCATGTGAACAGCACATTGATTTTATCCGGTAATTAGAGTCTCTGGGATGAATATCAATCCCATGGTGCCTTTTGTCCATGCTCAGCGCACTGATTTCTGGGACAGAAGAAAATCTGATTTTCTTCATTTTTCTGATTTCTGAGTTGAAGAAATAGAAACTCATTCCTTTGTTCTGCGGGTATTTAAAACTTGGGGCTCCATAATGCATTGTGGAATGATAACCATGGTAATACAATCGCCCCACAGTCATGTGCTCCTGGATACCATAGAGGCACAAAATGCCTAGAGAGGCTGTCAGGTCTTGCCGTTGAACTCTGTGACATTAATCACCGGGATAGTGACTATCCCGGGATAGTCGTTCAGAGGGACATTATCCCGGAATAGTTTAATAACTGGGTGTTATAAACCCCAGCAAATTGGGTTTTATAACACCCTGATATTTTTGTTATCCCGGGATAATAATCACTGTTGACAATGTTCAGACAGACATGCCTTCCCGAGATTAAAGCAATTATCCCTGGATAAAAGTCCGTCTGAAAACGCCCTAGGTTTATCTGGTCACGCACAGACCAACTGCCATTTCCCAAAATGGTGCTGTTGCTACCAATGCCATTTTGGAAAATGGCTGCATATGCTCAGAACGGCTATAGCGGCCATTTTGGGCTCAGGAACTTAAGAAAAAAGATAAGTAAATCAATTACTTCCCAAACCGCTGCACAGGCCCTCTGCCCCCAGCTCTGCCTCTCCTGGACCCATACCCCCACCCCACCCACCCCAGTGCCTGCACAGACATTGGATTTAGGCCCTTCTTGCTTGAATTGAAACTAATTCCAAACAATGCAATCCGAAATCCAATTTGAAGTCGGGTTGCTTCAGTTCAGAGCCATCCCGATTTTCAACCCCAAGTCCCATCCCTACTCAATAAAGGAGATTAGTGGAGCCAACTTGGCTTGAAAGCTTCCAGGGGATGCAGCAGCTGGCTTTGTGGACACGTGGAACTGGCTACCAGAAGAGGTTGCCATCACACAAACTGTAAGACTGGCTTTATCTTTTGACCCGTTGCCACCCAAAAAGAGAGGGAACTCTCTAAGAGACTCTAAACCGAACAGTGCTCCTTTAATAATAGAAAAGCAGTTCCTGGTTCATTTGCAAAACATCAAATGATGTTAGTATTTACTTCTGTTTAGAATTTACTTCATTTCATTCTTGTTTACTTTAGTATTTCTTCGGTTTCGTTTTTGTTTCGATTTCCTCTGAAGTGAATGGGAGCCTTTTCCCACTGAAGCCAAGGAGAGCTTTTTCCTCATAGAAGTCAATGGGAAAGATCCATGGGCTTTCTAAAACTAGTAAAGTCTCTCCTAAAGTCCAGTGTAGTGTACTTTAGACTGGCTCTGGGTTGGCGGTGAATGCCAGGGGCTTAGGGCTTTTAGTGGGTGGGTGGGGGGCTTTGGAAGTTGGTGTGGGCTATGGGGGTGCCTTGTGGCTCTGGGCTGGCTGGGGTGCTGTGGGGTCACAGAGGGCTGCCTGTGCCTAGGTGAAGGGCAAATGTTATCTGTAAACTCCCAATGTACTGTAACCAAGCCAAGAACGTGTACCCGAGCTCTCGCATCCTCATGAATGTCGCACCCCTTGTCTCTCCCTCTGTTCCCCCTTCCCTGTCTCCCCTCCCCCTGTCTTTAGATTGTAAGCTCTTGGGCAGGGACCGTGTCTATCTTGTTTTTTGTAAAGCACCAGGTACATCACTGGCGCTATATAAATGCTTATAATAAAATAATAATAATAACAATAATAATGTTAAGAGGGGACTGGCACTGGGGAGGCACTGTGTTTAGGGGGGATATGCCAGGGACTGAGGGCTTTTAGTGGGTGGCGAGTGCTTTACTTCTGCATGGCAACTGGCTCTCTAACCCCTTCTGCCTGCCTCCCCCTTGCCCCAACCCACCTCGTCTCGCCTGCACTGCATCCGGAGATCAACTTTGCTTTCTGCTTGTCTCCAGATGCCCTCTTCACCTGCGGCTGGGGACAAGCAGAAAGCAAAGTTGATCTCAGGATGCAGTGCAGGTGAGACGAGGCAGCTGCAGAGTGGTTGGTGGGCCTGGGACTGGCCAGGGAGGACCAGGCTGGAGAGTGGAGCTGGGAAACAGAGCACACAATGGGCTAACAGTAGCATTGCCAGAACCCAGGTGAAATTGAATGAATACTAAATTAGCATTCCCATCCCTCATGTCCAGCCTCCTTCATGAAGACCCCCCTGGGTCAATAGCAAGGTCATCCAGTCACAGCCACCCTTAGCTTGGGTGATTTCCTTTGACAAGGGTAGTGCCGTGAGAGGCTAGATGGTTGAGTTTGATTAAGGCAAGATGATGAGTTTCCTTCTCTTAGGATAGGCAGTCAAGCCTGAAGGGTCCTAGGCAGCAGCTGCTTTGTTCCAACTTCCAGGAGCACTTGGTTAGGTATCTGGCTGAAGAAGCTTCCAACATATGTTTTTGGGGTAGCAGGCCTCTTAATGCAGCACAACAAAACAATGGTTCCATGACCCTAAGTCCCTACCATAATCCTAAAATTGTCTCAGGGTCTCCCGTTGATCCCACCCCCTTGAGGAGACAAGACAGCAGATTCCTGAGTGTCAAACGACTCACCGAAAGGTGTCCCCTACCCGATCCTGGAAGTATATGAAACCCTCACGGTCCATCATCAAGAGGTCGCCACTATTGAAATAGCGGTCTCCTTTCTTCAGGACGTCCCGCAGGATCTTCTTCTCCGATTTCTGGCCGTCTCCTGCGTAGCCGTTGAATGGGGCATTGTCGGTGATCTTGACCACCAGCAGCCCCGCCTCGCCTGCATAGAGGAAAGCAAACTGAATAGAACCCACTAACGTGCCATCATCCAGCAGTGCTCCAAGAGAAATCGACCAATCCCCTTTCTTTGGCAACATTTCAAGCAGAACCATCTGGCTCCCTGTCATCCAACATCGTGGTGAATGGAGCTCTCCAACTCCCCCGTCCGGCAGCAAGGCTCTGGGCAGAATCTGCCAGCTCCCCTGTCATCGAGCAAAGCGCTGGGCAGAACTAGTCAACTCCCATTCTCTGCCAACTCTCTGATCAGAAGCTATAGACTCCCCAGTCTCTGGGAACATGAGGACAGCTAAGGAAGTGGGAGAGTGCCCTCCCCCAACCCCCTTCCTGCTGATACTTGAGCCAAAACGGTTTGATTATCCCTGAGGAAAGTGGTTTCTCTCTGAAGCTTTTAGTTTTCCCTTTGTTGCCTGATGAATCAGCCCCTTGCCTTTTGCTGCTCTTTATAAACGCATGTAAGAAATGCCATGCTGGGCCAGGCCATTGATCCATCTAACCCAGTATCCGGTCTCTGACAGTGGCAGTTTTGGTTGCCTCAGAGAAGTGCGCAAACTGACCATAATGCAGTGATCCATTCCCTGACGTTCATTCCACTCCCAAATAATTGGAGGATGATCCTCTGTTTAATATTACCTAATAGCTACTGATGGACCTATCCTGCAAGAACTTATCCAATGCTTTTTGGTATCCAGTTACACCACTAGGGCCCTTTTTACATGGACGGGGGGGGATGGGTGTTTTGGAGCGGTGGGTGCTTGTCCCTTTACACGGACACACACCCATCTCCACCCACAGGGCCTCCTCTGGTTTTCCAGAGGGCCTCGTGGGTGGAGGTGATTGGTGAAGGTGGGTGTTGCGTAGGAGTACGCACCCCCACCCATCCCGCTTGGTGTTCATATGGACGAACACTGAGTGGACACCCATCCCCCCCACCCACCACTGTCCGTTTATGGGAACACCTCCCTCCCCCCGCACACCCACCCGAATGCTGAACAGGAGGGGGCATCCGTGTAAAAGTGACCTCGTATTCACAATGTCCTCTGGCTAGGAGTTCCACAGGTTTTAAACACACAGGACCGATCCGGAAAGATCCGTGGTCACAGTATCTCCATGCTGACACCCATCTCAAGGCATAACAACCTCTACATCCCTCTACAACAAACAGATTCTTTTGTAGTCATGAATATCATTGGCATTTTTAGATAGCCCTCCAAATATCCAAATAATTATCCACTTCAAATTTTGTGTGTTGGGGAGAAGTTTTTATTATTTATGGTAGTTGGGTAATGATTTAATCCTATCGCTGAGCATGGGTTGACTTGTTTTGTATTTATTACCATGTTGCTGGGAGATTATGTCATGGATTATGGTGTTGGATGTTGTTCTGATTTTATTTTATGGTGTAATTTTGTTTAAATTGTGATGGCTTCAGCTATACAGTAAACTTTTAACTAACCAACTATCCACTTCAAAACAGATATTCACATATTTACTTATTTCAGCCCAATTATTGTGGTTATTTCTGTTATTTGGGCAATATTCGCGCTATTGCACAAGCCAAGTAACTTAAAAACTCAAAAGTTCAAAATAGACATGTCAAAATAACGAATATGGATATTTTTCAGAGGAAAGAAGGGTGGGAATAATGGTTTGTATCCACTTCATTGGAGCCAAATCAAAGCCAGCAAAATCACTGAATCCGATATTTGTTTCACAGAATAACAGACTCATCGAACTGGAGAGCAGGCGTGCGCAGAAGACATGTCATTCATTTTCGTTGTTTTCATTTGTAAAACCCTTTCATTTTTAGGGGGTTTTGTAAACAACCCGACTGGTTTGTTTTTGTTCGGGTTTTTTTGTTTTATTTTATTTAAAATAATTTTAAAATATCCCTGCGCATGCCCAAACGCCACCGGGACCATTCTGTGTATGCGTGTGACCCTATTTCCAAAATGGCACCGACAGCATCAGCGCCATTTTGGAAAAGGGTCGTGCATGCACAGAATGGCCCCAGTGGCAATTTTGCACCCGTGCAGTGATTTTATTTTTTATTTTTAATAAGAAAAACAAAAACAAATGAAATCAAATGAGTGTCATTTGCTTATTCATTCGTTTTTGTTACCTTAGTTACAAAAATGTATCGGGTTCCATTCATTTTCGTAACTAATTAACATGACATGAATTGCCCACCCCTACTGGAGACAAGGGATCTCATGAGTCATCTGCGCCAACCCCCTGGCTTTGAGTAGCACTGAAATGAGTATCCGCTACTATCCAGTATTTGGTCAGATATCAAGGGGATGGGCGGGCCGGATTCGTATTGATCCATAATGGGGGTGCCTCCTAGCAGGTTCCTTTGCTGCTGAGCTCTCGGCTCCAAAGCGTGCATGGCAAAATCACCGCCACCACCGTTTTGTGCATGTGCGGCCCATTTCCAAAATGGTGGCGTCCGTGTTGCTGCCATTCTGGAAAAAGGCAGCTGGTCTGTGCATGCACAAAACGGAACTCATTAACCTGGGAGGGAGTCCTACAGATGGGAGCACGGATGGGTTTCCCATTGACTTCAGTGGGATCCGAATCCGTAACTAATCTGGAATTCACAAATCCAAATCCAGAATGGATCCGAATCCAGAATTCAGTCTGGATGCCCATCCCTAAGATATCATGCTATCCAGTTGGATATCGATTTAGTATTTATCAGCTATTCGGTTAATCGGATTACCATTTATCAATTACCGAATTATCGTTTACCAATTTGGGCCCCATATATCTTCAAGACTGCCTCACCCCCTCCGGGTTCTAGATCGGCCCCTGCAGTCATCAGAGGGCACCCCTCTGGAAGTCCCCCGCGTCCATCGGATGGGGACGATGGAGAGGGCATTCTCGGTGGCCTGTGGAACTCCCTCCCACTGGAGGTTCATTTATCCCCAGATCTTTCCTCCTTTCAAAAACAATGTAAACCCTGGTTGTTTCACCAGGCATTTGGTGAGGGAGCGGGAGGGTGTGGGTAGGGTGTTTAATTACCATTTGATTTTCTTTACTCCCTCCCTCTATTTGGACTGGCTTGGTTATGTTCTTACTCAGTCATTCAGTAAACAGTAAAATCCGGTATTCCAGTCGGACAGTTAACCTCTGCAGTTACCAGAGAGTTACCAAGTAACCACCAAAGCTATCTGGAATACCGAATACTAGTAACCACTGATAATTTTTTGCTATCCATTTCAGCTTTAATGTTGAGGCAGGATTGTCTACACCCAAGGTGCCGATCTAGTCTTGAACCTCCATTCCACAATCTCTGTTTGTTCCATGGCTGAACTGTTCTAACAGTCAAGGCATTTTCCCTAGTACCATATGGAAACTCATACTAAAGCATGGAACTGGATCTTCAGATGAAGAACTGGATCCTTAGTGGAGCTTACATGCAGCCCGGATGCTCTCTCAGTTAGCCTTACCCAGGGACACTCGGATGCAGCGCCCTTGCTCGTCCCGCATGGGTTCATCCTGGTCCACGTCATATCGGATCAGCTCAAAGGGTGCGACTAGCTGGGGAGGAATAAGGAGGAAAAGGAGAAATGAGCTAGAAAGCCAGAAACTCACCCACCCACCCACTGTATCCATTATCCCAGCACCAGTGAATGGAAAATCTCCCTCTTGACCACACCCTCTCCCTCTCCCACCTGTAAGTCCTCCTCCTAATGTGAGGGGATAGGAGGTAGGCGTGCCTTGCTCCCCTCTCCAGGTTTCACCCAAAGACTCCAGGTTTTGACCCAGAGTATCTTGGGGAAGCCCCAGTGGTCAACCAGGAGCACTTGTGGCAAACTGGGAAAGCCTTGTTGGGGCAGCAACATTAGAAAGGGGATGGCTCATTGGGAGTTTCCCACTCCCCCCTCCCTTTTCCAATGTGGCCCTGCCCCCAAGGATCAGTGTGACGTTACAACACTCCATAAGGGGTGGAGTTAGGTCAGAAAAGGGTATGACTGCACCTTTGCCTCGTCCCTGCCGGTGCAGTCCCAACCACTCCATGTGAAAGCCAGAGGTGGAGGGGGTAACTACAGCTGAAATGGTCAAGGCATTTGCTATCCATGGGTAATACCTGCATTTTTTGGTAGTCTGTTGGGTGCTCAGTCGGTACCCCAGTACTGGGTTGGGTCACCCAATTACTCGAAAACAGGTATTACAGGTTTTGAGTAGCTGATTTACCATTATACCAATCGGTAAATGCTAAATCATTACCAGAACTTGGAAAAATCGGGACAGAAATTAAAAATAATGATACCAAAATAAAATTTTTAAGTACTGGAAGTCAGAAAGTAAGGATGAAAACCAGTCAGTTGGTAACTCAGGTAGCCTGTGGTCGCTAATCAGGTACCAATTAGTACCCAACGTTAACAAGTCATACCACAATTCTGGTAGATATTTGCATGTACTCGTTTAAGCTCTAGAGGTAGCCCAAAGTGGAGAAGTATTGGGACAATGGTACTCTGGCAGATCTGCCTACTCTCTTCCACACACACATCCTTTTTTTGTTTTCATTTTAATGGGTTAAAGACCTAATTGTTTTCTTGGGGGGGGGGTTCATAATAACCCCCTTTGTTTTTGTTTTATTTTTCATTTAATTTTACTAAAAAAATTAAGTAGTTTTTAAAAAAATTAAATCACCGTGTATGAGCAAATGGCTGCCATGAAAAAGGCGCAACGCGACTCCAATGGCCATTTTACACACGTGCAGTGATTTATTTATTTTTTAGAATTATTTTTAATAAAACAAAAAAATAAAAACAAAAATGAATGAAATGAAACTAATGTCATTTGTTTTTCGTTACCTTAGTTACAAAAACGAATGGGGAGCCCGTTCATTTTCATAATTAATCAAACGATATGAAATCGCACACCTCTACTACGTGCTGGTGGAGCTGAATGGCTGTTTTCATGGGGAATGGACCATTTGCCGCCTTTTGTGCGGTTCCACGAGACGCTGCCCCACTTTTGCCCCCGTTCGCCTCGGATTAACCTGCTCGTTTTGTCCTGGGACTGACAGATGTCCACCTTGGCGCTGCCCCGAGACTGCTCCACACGGAGTCAACCCAGAAAAGGTGGAGTCCACCATGAGGGCAAATCTAGAGCCATTTACTGCTCCAGAGCCACCTCCC
This sequence comes from Sphenodon punctatus, assembly GCA_003113815.1. Lineage (NCBI taxonomy): Eukaryota > Metazoa > Chordata > Lepidosauria > Sphenodontia > Sphenodontidae > Sphenodon > Sphenodon punctatus. Next base: position 480,124 of record QEPC01002738.1, read on the forward strand.
ATGTGTTGGAGGGGCCACGGGGTGCCCACACAGTCACCCTAATACCCCACCCCACCACCTGTTGGGACACACACATACATTCAGTACTATGGAGCTGTGTGCGCCAGCAACACTAATGGTGGAGAGGTGGGGGAAGGACGCATGGACCAACCGTGGCAGGGAGAAGCGCCTGCCTGTGCATTAGGTCCCATGTTGAGCCTGTGGGTGGAACACAGACATGCCAACAAACATTTGGCAACGTTTACAAATGGTAGTTTGGGAATAGTCATTCCCCAATTCAGCTCTTCCCACTGACTACCCATAAGCTGCTGCAGGGAGGAGGGCTACCAGTCCTGAGCAGCAGCCACAAACAGCAGTGAATCCCAGGGAGCCACGGCTTGCTGTTCCCTGGGGCTGGGGGGCAAGGCAGTGGATCGGCAGTTCATTCATTCCACCAGAAGATGTAATTCTCTCCCTGCCTGTCCCTCTTCCCTAGGTTGCATGGAGCAATGAGAAGCAGAGGCAGGATCAGTGGCAGCTCCTCGGAGCTGATCCTGATGCTCCGCAGCAGCAGCAGCAGCAGCAGCAGCAGCAGCAGCAGCAGAAACCCCCAGTCCCAGGGAGAAGCAAGAAACAGCAGCGACTTCCAAGAACCCGCTGCTACTCCTGCCAGTGACATCATTGCAAGTCGCTGCTCCCCGGGACCCAGGGGACAGGCGGGAAGAACACTGCAGCACCATCAGTTCTCTGATTGTCCCCTCCCCCATCTTCTCCCCACTTCCCCCTGTTTCTGTGCTGATACTTCTCCTCATACAGTGGGTCCCCCACTTTCCATTCAACCCTGGCCACACAGAATACCTGGGTATCCACCACATGTTGTCAAATTAGGGTTTAAAATGCACATTGCACACGCTGAACGTGCTGTCTAAAAGACTGACAACAGCAAGGTCGCTTCCCATGCTGAATGTAGCTCAGATCCCAATAAAGGTTGCTCTGGGGAATATATAGGCCTTGACCCTTCCTAGCATTGTGATCCTGGCAGCTGCTTACAAAGCAATCTCGGACTTTGGAATCTCCTTCCCCTCCCATTAAAGCGAATCAGAGTTCATTGACCGGTCAGGCACTCTGCAAAGCACATGGCTTTATTTGCAGATTGGAAGGGAGGGGTTGACTGTCACCACTTTTTAGGGTGTGTGCAAAAGGAGTGCCGTATTTTGCAGGAAACCTTTGGCAATTTCTGCAGAACTGCATTGGGACACATGTCTAGAGGAAACCAAGATTAGAGATATAACGAGGCCGTCGTTTGGGGGTAAAACGTTAGAGCTGAACAGTAGTTCAGATGAGTTCTTTGAAGTTGGTCCGATAAAAGAGATCATCTGAACTACTTTGCGATGAAGGAAAGACATGGGCAGAAATCATAAGCAAAGAGAAACTTTTCCTGACAAAGAGAAGGTTTCCAAATCATCTGTAGGCGCTGCAAGAGAGGGAAGGTGCCAAACATAGGTTGGGACCCCAAATGGGGGGTCACAAAATCTGTGGCTGGGTTCATGATCCTGATTAATACTTAGACTCATAGAATCTTAGGGCTGGAAGGGATTCCAAGGGTCATCTAGTCGAACCCTGTGCACTGAAGCCAGAGTTTATCCAAACCTAAAATGCCCCCAGCAGATGTTGAGTTCGGAGAAACCTGGGCTTGTAGCCACTGCTCCATAAACCCTCACTTAATACCTACTGACCTACCCAACCCAACAAATGAATCCATCAAGCCGCCCCCCCTCAAAAAAGAGTGGGGGCGGGCAAAGTTCGCAAACCCAAGAGCCGTTTCCTAAAATCTTTTTAAAGAGAGGCTTGACTGGGAGTTGGAGTAGAGGACGCCTGAGGTCCCTTCCAACTCTGACATTCTATGCCTGCGAGACACAAGACACACACATTAATTAATTTTATTTATTTATTACATTTTTACCCCACCCTTCTCCGCAGAATCAGGGCGGCTAATAACATTAGAAATATAAAATACAATAAAATACATTAAACCCCCATCATCATCCCAAACACCCCACCCACCATCCCCCTCCCCAACCCCTTATGCCCACTCCCACCCAACCCGATCTCTTCCCGCCAAACAAAAAGGTCTTATATCTCCTCCAGAAGATGAACAGGTTTGGGCTTAAGCGAATCTCCAAGGGGAGGGAGTTCCGTAAGTGTGGGGCAACCCCCGAGAACGCCCCCGCCTGCCCTCATTGCAACAACTTCTCAGTCAGTTTGTGTACACACAAACTTCTCCTGCTTCACAGTTGGCTGGTGCTCTGTGTTCCAGACAGCTGGAATTCTGAGGAGCGGCTGCATTTTATCTGCTCAGATTCAGGTGCAATGAAAACATGACAACTAGAGGTGAAAGGAATTTTCCTAACAAAAAAACTTCGGTTTAAAAAAAAAAAGGTTAAAGGAAGGGCCATTTCCAAACAAAAAACTTCCCTCTTAACCAACATTCCAAAACAGACATTTCCTCCTAACTAAAAGTCAAAAAACCCATGAAAATTAATTACAATTCCTAGTCAAAAAACATTTAACAACATGCATTAAAACAAACATTGAATGCCAAAAAGCATGGAAATTATTTCAAGATTTTCTATCTATATTTCATAATTTACCATCAGTATACACATAAGATATGTACTTAATTCCTTGCCATGCATACACACTCTTCTTAATATTTCTCACTAAACTATCACATTTTTTCATTATTAAGCATTAATTTATCGTAATTCGATGACGAACAATTTTTTTCAAACTGCCTTAACTCTGTCCTTTCACGCAGAATTGCATAGAACCGATTCTATATAGTTGTCTACACTGACATTGTCAACAGTTCATTGTATAAAGTGTACACAATTTGTACACATGTAAACGAGTTTACATGTATACAAACCTCTCGTATACACACACAGTACACCTCTCTCTCTCTCGCACGCACACACGCAGTACACCTCTCTCTCACACACACACACGCAGTACACCTCTCGCACATGCGCGCACACACACACACACACAGTACACCTCTCTTTCTCACACACACACCCCCCACAGTACACCTCTCTTTCTCTTCCACACACACATGCAGTACACCTCTCTCTCACACACACAGTGAGAAAAAGTTACACACAACACTGGGAATGGGGGTTTCCCATTCAAAAAGAGTGTTGTGTGAATGAGCCTCAGCTGGAGTCACTCGGTCAAATTAACCCCAGGACGTTCACAGGAAGCGGCCGACTTCCCATCATTTCAGTGGCCCACGCCTTGCATTCACACAATGCCCTTTCCTCTTGTAAACTCACCACTCATTCCATAACCTGAGTTTGGCTTACCCCAGAGCAGTGCGTTCACACAGCAGCTAATTTCTCTGCTTTTCAATGTCCCCCACCCCCCACCCCTTACAATTAGAGAAAAAATAGAGTGTGTCTGTGTTTGGACACTGCTCCCTGGAGCCTGTGGGAGAAGTGGACCAGTCTCTCTGGACCTTGGGCATCTTTAGACATAACAAAGATCGGATGGCCGTTGTGTGTAAGCACCATAACAATCCCAACACCAATTTGGCCACCTGTTGATCACACGATGTGAACACCATTGCATCACAAGGACAATTTGCGTGTTCTGGCTGAACACGTGGCCAACGCTGTGTTAATGATATTGCGTGGCATATTAGCAAGGACAACATGGGGAATGAGGCGACAGCGCTTACATTCTGAGATCGGGTGGCGAGCAAAACACCAGTTGGGCGGTGTGCCTTAGGCTGTATTCTCACCTGCAGTGGCGGTGGCGGCAGCGGAAGGGGCAAGGGAAAACGCGGAAGCCCAGAGGAGCCGGCCGACGGGAAAAAAGCCGGTGCAAACGGGGATCTGCTGCGCGAAGCACCGCCACTGCAGGTGAGAATACAGCCTAAGCAGCGCCACATGGTGAACACAGGTCCAAACTGGTATTCATATCAAGGCCACGTGCCACTGATTCCCTGTTGCTCGGGGCAGGGAGGATTTACACCGTGGGTGGCCACTGGGGCTCCCGCTTTCCCTGGGCCCCCTGGCAGGCTTGGCAGCTTATGGAGCGTGTGGGGATGGGGGAGAGGAACTACATCACTCCCCTGGCCCTCTCCCCCCTTGCTGGCCAAAACCAATATATAATGATCCAAAATATCCAAAACGAATGTATAATATCCAAAATATCCAAAACGAATGTATAATATCCAAAATGAATATCCAAAACGAATAAAATAAAATATCCAAAACGAATGTGCCCTCCATGGGATTTATGCTCCATTCCAAATCTGCTGGATTGGGTATGTAGCCTACTCCGAGCGCATATAGTGTTTGGTTTGGTTCACTTCCCATTTGGTCATTTTTTCGGTCCAGTTTGGTTGTCCTTTCAGTCCAGTCCAGTTTCTCATCATTTGATTCGGTACTGTTGAGTTATGTCGTTTGTTCTGCGTAGGTTCAGTTGAGTTAAGCCTTTTCATCTGGTTGCTTTGCTTGTTTGTTCCTTTGTTCTGATTTCTCCAAAAACTGAGAGGGCAGTTCCAGCTGAATCCCTATCTTGGCGGAGGGTACACCGGTTGGGCTCCCTTGTAACATGAGAATTTGTAGTTTTTGTCCTTATTTGGTGAGCCATATTTTATTGGATTGTTGTTTACATAAGGACATTCGGTCCAGCTTGCTGGAGACTGTAATATTTAACGTAGGACCTTGTTCCCAACATGGTGCTTTAATATTTATGCTGGGTGATTCGAATGAGGAAGTATCCCTCCAGGCGGCAACATTTTGTGCCACTGCCATTTTAAGGAGGAAAGAGACTGCAGCTTTAATGGGGAAGGGCTAAGATATTACCTCATCTAGTTCTATGGTTTAAAAGCATGCTTCAATTGCAGTCTGCTGTGTGTCTGGACTTAAGTCCATACTTTTCTGTTTTTCTATATGTTTGTTTTGTTTTAATTGTGACGGCATTTTGCCACAATAAAGTTGAATTTGAATTCCTATCCAAACCCCTTACAAACTGGACCAAACACAAACCAAACCTCCCATAACCCTGAAGTAAATATCACAAACCAGAACAACCCCTGACACACACACACACACACACACACACTGAATGAGCCCAAACCACAGTGAACCCGAACTGGAATGGAGTCCTGCTCCAGCTCAAAACATCCAGTTGAATGATCCAACCATGGAATGACCATGGATAAGATAGTCAATTTTGCTTTCATCTGTACACATGACCACTAAGGCAGCATGGGGCGCAGGACCAACCATGACCAAGAGCTGCATGCAGGTCCCATGCCATGGTTTTTCCACCCCTGAAATACAGCCTAAGATAAATATGCCACTAGTCTGAAGTGGGAATGACCAGAGTACATAAATACCGGAAAGGAGGTCGAGTAATATTTATTATGATAATTTTTATTACACTTCCTATGTTCAAAGTTGTTCACAATCCTTATCTAGCTCTGCTGCACAACAACCCTGCGAGATAGGTCATAACTGTCCCCATGTTACAGAAGGGGAACTGAGATTGAGAGACAGTGACTTGCCCAAGGCCACCCAATAAGTTCATGGCTAAGATGGAATGTGAACCCTGTGAAACAGAGCAAAGTCCCTGTGGGCCGCTGGCCCTTTAAGAGAGACTGAGGTCGCCTTTAGATGAGTGTGCGGTGAGCTCGCGCTTGTTTTCAAAAATCCCGCGAGACAGGATTAGACGAGATGCTGCCGCGAGTCACGCGCACGGGAGGGGGGTGCACATTCTTTTCCGGCTGCGATTTGACCACCTCGATCTCCGACCCGGTCAAATCGCGGCCAGAAAAGAATGCGCGTTCCCCTCCCGCACACGTGACTCGCAGCAGCCTCTCGTCTAATCCCGTCTCATGGGATTTTTTAAAACAAGCGCGAGCATGCCGCACGCTCATCTAAAAGCGACCTGAGTGGGCCCAAAGCCACGCCCACTCAGTAGTATAAAGACTGGGAACAAAAAGGGGAAGGACAGAAGCGCTCTGGAGCTTGAAGAGAGCGCATCTCTGCAGGAGCCTCCTGGAAGCTGGGCAGGCAGCATCACTGTTGGACCGGAGGTCTGACTAGGAAGCTGTGGAGCCTGTTGAGAAGCTTGTGGAGAGTGAGAGTTACTTGGGAGGCAGTCAGAGGGCTGATGCCTGACTAAGCGGTGGCTTATGTAAGCCAGCCAGAGAACTGAGGCTTGGCTAGGCTTGAGAACAGTGTCCTGGACTGTGTTGTTTGAATAAACCTTTGTTTTGTGCTAAGTCCCATGGTGAGCATGAGTTGAATGGTGCGGATCCTGACAACACTTACCCGGGCAAGCCCAAACCTGCTACACCCTGGTCTCCCAAATGAAAGTCGAGGCATAGATCAAGACAGGCCCCAGCCCTAGTATGGACAAGGAGGAGAGGAGAGGCAAGGGGGAGGGGAGGGGAGAGACAGGGAGTTGTTTGTGAAGCTGAGAAGATGTAGGTGCTTGTGCTTAGATTAATTACAAGGGGAGGAGTGGGAGCCTGAAGGATCATGAGAGAATGCAAGAAGAAACATCAGCAAGTAGGCAGGGGCGGTGAAGAGCTAGGGAAAGTTTTAAGGAAGAGGTAGTTTTTTAGGAGGAATCTAAATGTCAGGGGGAAGGGAGCATAGCGCATGTGTCCAAGAAGGGAGTTCAGGCCTAGGGGACAGCGTGGGAGAATGGGCATGGTTACCTTGAGAAGGAAGTTGACCCTGCCCACGGCTCCAATCTTCCCCGTGTAGTTGATGAAGCCAGCGTTCCCTTCCGTGGCCCCGTAGAACTCATAGACTTGGATGGGCCCGAAGCGGCGGAGGAAATCCTTCCACACTTCCACGCGCATGCCATTGCCCAGAGCCAGACGCACTCCATGGTCACGGTCGTTCTCTTTCTGCGGAGGGAGAGGGAGGGGTCAGGGGGAGACCTGCAGACACTCTGACTCGGTGCCACAGGAAGAGTTGTCTGGGAGTGAGGATGCTTGGGATTTGGTCTGCTCTGCTCTGCTCTGCACTCACTGGCGGAGCCTGTTCCCAGTTGGCAAAAAGATCTATATAAACCAGAAGAAGAAAGTGCAAGATAGAGACATTTGCTCTGCTGCCTCCCTCCTGACCTTCAAATCCCTCCTAAAATCTTACCTCTTCCATTAGGCTGCCCATAGGTCATTACCGCCACACTGCTCACTGATGCTCTTCCTACTATCCTGTCATTCAGGCCCTAGGATGGCTTGCTCAAGGCAATTTCTCCTCTGTAACTAAGCTGAGCCCGTGCACATCTCAATGGAACCAATGTATCCCTGTCTCTCCCTATGGGCGCATTCTGACGTGATCAAATGGGTACTTTCGGGGCGGGTGACCGGTTGCGCATCCAAACCAGGTGCTGCTTTGATGATGTCGGAAAGGCACCCCCATGCATGACTGAAGCTTTACAGAGATGGATTTTGCAGCTCGGTAAAGCCCTATTTCTCAGCGCGCCAAAAAAGCTACAATCATGCGCATCCCACGTGATTGCCTTTCCAACATCATCAAAGCCACAACTGATTTGGGTGTGCGGCCGGTCACCCACCCCTGTAAGTACACATTTTATCATGGCGGAAAACACCCTCTGGTCCATTCTTCCACATCTCCCTTCCCTTGTCCATCCTAGATTGTAAGCGTCTTGGGGCAGGGACCAATCTCTAATTAATGATTGTTTGGCACATTAAGGAATTGTGGAATAATAATAATAATAATAATAATAATTAAGAATAAAGTTCTGTGACTCAACAGGTCGCACTGGATTTGAGCTGGGATAGAGACACTCTTTACCCAAGCCCCTTGTGCAAGACTCCTTGGCTGTGGAAGGTCTCCCCTCTCCAAAGCACTGTGAGGTCATCACCCTCCAAGCGTCGTCATGCTCCTCTCCTCGCACCGTCGTCAAGGGACAGGTATCTGAGATTGCGGACGGACACATCTCCTTAGATTGTTTATCTTTCAGACCCCTGCCCCTCTCCCTGTAACTAAGCTAAGCACATACACTTGCAACTTGCCAACTTTATGAGCATCTCTCGTGACGATCCCTTCCCTTGTCCATCTCAGCACAGGGACCTGTCTATCCATGACTGTTCAGAACCAGGCACGCTGCTCGTGCTACATAAACAACACATATTAATAATACGCCCTAATTGTATGGCCACAGATTAGAATCGTAAAACTGTAGGTTTTCAAAGGGCTCTAAGGGTCCTCGAGACCCTCCCTCTGCTCCAAAGCAGGATACCCTCAGCCTACAGCGTCTCAGACAGATGCTTATCTAGACTGTAGCGGAAACAAATATCCGCTACTATCCAGTATCTGGACAGATGGCACAGTATCCCTTTGAAAACATCCAAGGAAAGTGATTCTGCTGCATCCCTTGGCAACCAATTCCATTGCTCAATTGCTGTTACAGTTACGGAGTTTATCCTAGTAGTTGACCAAGATCTCCCTTTCAACAGTACAATCCCATGACCTCTTTTTCAGCTGTTAACAGTGGAGAGCAAACTTTCACCATCTTTTTTGAGGCATCCTTTTAGATAGTTGAAAACTGCTCTCATGCCCCCTCCTGTAGCCAGGTACTTGCAGGATCCAGCCCCCCCCCCCCCCC
>QEPC01002738.1:507777-542324 GCA_003113815.1 Sphenodon punctatus
TAATACCCAGAGAGATTAAAATGACTACATAAATAAAGAGAAACACATAATTAGTAATAAGAATATAATTGAAAATATTTATGAAAACATAGAAAAACATTTTCTATGGGACAAGACCCCAAAACAGAATAAACCCTTAATAAGTGGTTTATATAAAAGTATTTCAAGGTACATGTTACATAGATAGAATTAAAGTTAAACTTAAGATTGTTTTAAGTATTAAAAGTACAAAGGTTAAAGTAATAAACTTAAAACTAGCCTAGTTCCCCAGGCATACAGGCTTAAGGAAGATCATGTGACCAGAGGATCACCATGGTGACCAAAGAGCACCACGAGAGGGTTCATGGCGTCTAAGGCAACATTTCCTTGGTGACTTACTCTTTTCTAAGAAAACTGACGTCACACTCAGGCTAAGTAATTAATATATTATTAACTGCCACTAGCATGATTGAAAAGGGTTGATGCATGCATAAAATTATAAATGTATGACAACGTTTGTGGTTAAGATATTGGGGAACTAAAGTTTGTTACCTCCGCCCATGAAACATCCTGTTTTTATAAACTGTTTTAAACCTCAATCTTGCAACCCATTCGTGCAACAAAGATGTTCCATCGAGTGTATGCCTCTACTTCCCTAAATGTGAACTTACTCATATTTTCCTAAACATTAACTAACAAGGTTAAAAGTTAAGCAGGGGAAAAGCTATCGGAAGACCAAATATATCCAGGCCTTTATGTCCAAACTAAAGCCAATATGTTCAGACTATAGCCAATCTGTTAAACGTATCTCACATAGGTCAAAACTGAGGGTAACACCAGGTCTTGCAGGCTTGGCGAAAAGTCAGCAGACCTGGGGCCAGGTAGGCTACCTCCGAGAGGGAGTTCCAAAGTCGCAGCCCGGCCACCAAGAATGCCCTCTCCATTGTAGCCCCCCGTTTTACACGGGGGACCTCCAGAAAGGAGCCCCCGGTGGACCAAAGGGATCACTCTGAGGCACGGAGGGTGAGGCGGTCCCTGAAGTATGATGGGCCCAGACCGTGCAGGGCTTTATAAACCAACACTAGCACCTTGAATCTGGCTCAGTATGCTATAGGCAGCCAGTGCGGAGCACAGGCGTTATGTGCTCCCGCCGACCCGTCCCTGTAAGGAGATGGGCCGCCGCATTCTGCATTAGCTGCAGCCTCCAGACCAGTATCAAGAGAAGCCCCATATAGAGCATGTTGCAGTAGTCTAGCCTCGAGGTGATGAAGGCATGGGTGAGAGGGGGCAGATCGGGTCCGGAAATGTACGGATGCAGCCTCCGCACTAGATACAACTGGCAGAAGGCAGCTTTAGACACTGCCTCCACTTGTCGATCCAGACAGAGGTCTGAGTCCAGAAGCACTCCCAGACTCTGAACCTGCTGGGTTACAGGAGGGCGGACCCGCCCTACAAGGGGAGCCAGCACCTGCCTCGCCCTGCCCACCACCATCACCTCCGTCTTGTCGGGATCGAGCTTCAGTCTGCTCTGCCACATACAATCCGCCACGGCCTCCAAACACTGGGAAAGTAACGAGACAGAAGGACCTGGGTCCGTTGAAAACAAGAGGTACAGCTGAGTATCATCAGCATATTGGTGACATCACACCCTGAACCCTCTCATGATCTCCCCCAAGGGCTACATATACACATTAAATAATAGCAGAGACAGGATTGAACCCTGCAGAACACTACAGGTCAAGTCCCAGGGGCTTGATGTTTCAGCCCCCAGCACCACCCTCTGGCTTCTCCCTGACAGGAATGAGCAGAACCACCCAAGGACAGTCCCATCCAGACCCCCCAGGTCTCACAGCCATCTCAACAGCAGCTCATGGTCCACTGTATCAAAGGCGGCCAAGAGAACTAGAAGGATCAGAAATGTTGAACATCCCTGTGTCCATCTCCCGGCAGAGATTGTCCACCAAGGCCACCATAGTACCATAGCTGGGATGGAACCCAGACTGAAAAGGGTCAAGGAAACCGATGTTATCCAGATGTGCCTGGAGCTGCAGTGCCAACGCCCGTTCAATAATCTTCCCTAAAAAGGGAAGATTAGAGACAGGTCAGTAGCTGGTGAGTGCGTCCACATCCAAGGATTATTATTATTATTATTATTAAACATTTATAAAGCGCCAGTAACAACCTGGCGCTGTACAGAACATATAATCAGCTGCGGTCCCTACCTGTGGCTTACAATCTAAAAGACAAGGAGGGGGAGACAAGGAGAGGGGACAGCGGGAGAGACATGGGAGAAGACAAACAAACATTCAGGCGGATGCGAAGTCTCAGGTGCGTGTACTTGGCTTGGTTACAAGGTGGTCGGTAGCAGCAGTCAGCAGAGGAGGGCTGACAGTAAGAGCAAGGGGAAAGACTAGAGGGCATTGGGAAAGGCAGCATGGAAAAGGTGGGTCTTGAGGAGGGATTTGAAGGAGCGGAGGGAGGAGGCGAGGCGGACGTCGGCAGGGAGGGAGTTCCAGGCATGCGGGGCAGCGAGGGAGAAGGGACGAAGGCGGTTGGGCGAGCAGGAGAAGCGAGGGAGAGCGAGGGAGGGGACAGCGGAAGAGCGGAGAGCGCGCGCAGGAGCGCGTAGGGCGATTAGGTCCGAGAGGTAAGGGGGAGCTTGGTCATGGAGCGATTTGAACGTGAAAACCAGGAGTTTGAACAGGATACGTTCAGGAAGGGGGAGCCAGTGAAGGGAGAGGAGGAGAGGCGTCACATGGTCGAAGCGACGGGCAGAGTGAATGACCTTGGCGGCAGAGTTTTGGATCGCCACAAGGGGGGACAGGTGGGAGCGAGGGAGGCCAGCAAGGAGGAGGTTGCAGTAGTCGAGGCGAGAGATAACCATGGCATGAACAAGGATTTTGGCCGAGGAGACAGATAGAAAGGGGCGAATGCGGGCAATGTTGAGGAGAGCGAATCGGCAGGATTTGGCCACAGAGTCAATGTAAGGTTTAAAGGAGAGGTGCGTGTCAAAAATGAAGCCCAAGCTGCGGGCACGGAGAACAGGACGGATGGTGACCCCATCAATGCAGACGGTCAGGTCAGAGGGAGAGGAGGGGGAGGGAGGAAAAATGAGGAGTTCAGTCTTGGCCATGTTCAGTTTGAGTTGGCGTCGGGACATCCAGGCGGAGATATCAGAGAGGCAGTCGACGAGGCGTGAGCGGACAGAGGAGGAGAGAGAGGGGGTAGAGAGATAGAGTTGGGTGTCATCAGCATAGAGATGGTATTGGAACCCGTGGGAGGCAATAATTTCACCAAGGGACCGGGTGTAGATAGAGAAGAGGAGAGGGCCAAGGACAGAACCTTGGGGAACCCCAACCGAGAGGGGAAGGGAGGGGGAGGTCGACTCGGGGAGGGAGACATTAAAGGAGCGGTCAGAGAGGTAGGAGGAGAACCAGTCAAAGACAGAGCCACGGAAGCCCAAAGAGTAAAGGGAGTCCAAGAGGAGCGAGTGGTCGACAGTGTCAAAGGCGGCAGAGAGGTCAAGGAGGACAAGAACGGAGTAGTGGCGCTTCGATTTAGCGACAAGTAGATCATTGGTGATCTTGGCCAGGGCAGTTTCAGTAGAGTGGAGGGGGCGGAAGCCGGACTGGAGAGGGTCGAGGGAGGAGTTGGCAGAGAGGAGGTTCAGGCAGCGGGAGTAGACGACACGTTCCAGGAGCTTCGAAGCAAAGGGAAGGAGGGAGACCGGCCGGTAACTAGAGGGATCGAAAGGGTCCAGGGTAGGCTTTTTGAGGATGGGGGAGACAGTGGCATGTTTGAAGGCAGAGGGGAAGGAGCCTGTGGAAAGGGAGAGATTGACAACATGCAGAAGGGGGGGAGCGACAGTGGGAGCAATAGAGGTCAGGAGGCGGGAGGGGATCGGGTCAAGGGGGCAGGTGGAGGGGTTGGATGAAGAGAGAAGAGCAGAGATTTCCTGGAGAGAGGCAGGAGGGAAGGATGCGAGGAGGGAGGGGGGCGGGGGAGGGGGCGGGAGGGGAGCGGGGGGCGGAGGGGGGCGGGAGGCAATATCCCGACGGATCTTGTCAATCTTGGAGGTGAAGAACGACGCAAGATCCCGAGCAGCAAGGGAAGAGGGCGGGGGAGGGCAGGGGGGTTTGAGAAGGGAGTCGAAAGTAGAGAAAAGGCGGCGAGGGTCGCGGGAGAAAGATTCGATCCTAGAGGCATAATAGCGCTGCCTAGCTAGGGAGATAGCCGAGGAGAGGGAGGAGAGGGAGAATTTGTAATGGAGGAAGTCAGGGAGGGAGCGGGATTTGCGCCAGAGGCGTTCGGCAGCCCGGGCGCAGGAGCGGAGGTAGCGGATGGCAGGGGTAAGCCAGGGGCGGGGGTCGAGGGGGCGGACGGGGCGAGCAGAGGGGGGGGCAAGAGAGTCAAGGGTCGAGGAGAGAGAAGCGTTGAGAGCAGAGACAGCAGAGTCAGGGGAGGAGGAGGCGAAAACGGGGGGGAGAAGGGGGGAAAGATGTGCGGCAAACTCCGAGGGAGTAAGGGCCTGCATATTGCGGAAGGGGCGCATAGAGGGGGAGGCGGAGGGGGGTCGGTGGGAAAGGCTGAAGGAGCCGAGGAAGTGATCAGAACTAGGGAAGGGGTCAAAGGAGAGGTCAGTTAGAGAACAGTTTCGAGTGAAGACGAGGTCGAGGGAATGGCCGTCAGTATGAGTGGGGGAGTCGGTCCAGAGTCGGAGATTAAAGGAGGAAGCGAGAGAGAGAAAGCGGGAAACAGAGGGGGCGGAGGGCGTGTCAACGTGAATGTTGAAATCACCAAGGATAAGAGTGGGGATATCATCGGAGAGGAAGAAGGTGAGCCAGGATTCAAAGTCCGGGAGGAAAGAGGAGAGGGAACCCGGGGGGCGGTAGATGACAGCAACCCGAAGGTGTAGAGGGGAGTATAAGCGCACAGAGTGGGCCTCAAAGGAAGGGAAGGAGGAGGAGGGGGGAGGGGAGAGGGTTTTGAATTGGCAGTGCTTAGCAAGGAGCAAGCCCACACCACCACCCAGGCCCTCAGGGCGGGGGCGGTGAGAGAACGACAGGCCCCCGGAGGATAGAGCAGCCGGGGTAACAGAGTTGGAGGGCGTGATCCAGGTTTCCGTAAGAGCCAGGAGTTGAAAGGGGCGAGAGAGGAAGAGATCGTGGATGAAGGGAGCTTTAGCCACGGACGAGCGGCAGTTCCAGAGGGAGCAGGAAAAAGGCAATTGGTGTTTGGGAAGGCAGGGGATGCGGATGAGGTTGGGGGATGGGGAACGGCCGGGTTTAGGCCTAGGGGGAATGGGTAAGGGGGGATGAGGGTGGGGAGGGGGGATGGGCGTGGGTGAGGATAAGGGGTAGGTTGGCTGGAGAAAGGCTGCTGGTGAAGGGAGAGGGAGAAGGAGGGGGTGCGTGAGAGAGGCTAGAAGGAGGGAGGTGAGAGAGGGCGAGGAGGTGAGGGAGGTATAGGGAGGCATCATAGGTATTACCTGTTCAGTATCGGGGGGAGTCCAGGCCTGCAGGTGTCGTGTGCGTGCTGTCAGGGGGGTGGCCCCTCGCAAGGATGACTTCTTCAGCAGGGGGCGCACCACAGCCTCCTTGAGACTGGGTGAAAATCTCCCCTGCCGAAGGGACGCATTGACTACCCTCGCCAACACCGTCCCCAAAGTCTCCCTGGAGGCTTTCACTAACCAGGACGGACATGGATGTAATTCACAATTGGTGGCTCTAACAGATCCCAGGGCATCCACCACATTGGCTGGCGTCACTTCCTGAAACTCATCCCAGGAAGGTAAACCAGATGGTGTCTCCATAACCTTGCACTCCTCACCTACTGCCTCCAATCCGGTGTCAAAGTTGCTCTGGATCTGAGCAATCTTGTCTGCAAAGTAGATAGCAAACTCCTCACAGCGGGCCTGGGACAAGTCCCCATCCAGGCAGAGGGAGGCCGGACTGACCAGCCCCCACACCACCCGGAACAGCTTCACTGCATGCAACTTTGCAGATGCTAGGAGGGCAGCAAAGAATACTTTATTTGCTGTCCTCACAGCCTCAATATAGAACCGCAAATGGGTCCTATGGAAAAGTCGGTCAGATTCAGAGTGAGTCCGACGCCAGCATCGCTCTAGTCTCCTGCCTACCTGTTTCATACACCGCAGCCCCTCAGTAAACCAAAGGGCTCTGCGGTGATGAGATGGAGGCAGGGGACGTCTCGGAGCCACCCTGTCAATGGCCTCCCCCATCAAAATGTTCCAATGCTGGACCAGCTCATCGACAGAGTGATCGTCAGGGTCTAAGGTAAACCCAGGACGCTGGCCTGAAATGGCGCTTCTATCCATCTGCTCAGCAGACCCACGTTGCAGAACTCCACTCCCAGCTGACTGTTGCCCTGACAACACCATAGACTTGCGGGCTCCAGCCTAGAGCATTGGGCGATCCACCTGCAACTCTGTGGTGGGTGGGTGGGGGATGCCGGGAACCCGCTGGGTCCATATAAAGTGGACCCAGGCAGGGCTGGAAGCAGGCAAATGTTTGGGTTGCACCCCTGGAACAGCTATAAAAACACCCACTGTTGACTCCTTACCTTGATATCTAGACATTGTGCCTAGAGCTGAAGTAAATAGGGGGGAAACTATTGGCAGTTAATGTCCAGTGTTCCAGATAGCTAGGCCGTTATCCGGTAGTGATCTAGTAACAGCAGAGGTTAACCAGCAAACTGGAATACCGTCTATTTCTCGTTACCTTTTGCTGAATTACTGTTTATTGCATTACCACTTACCAGACCAGTCTGGACAGAGGGAGGAAATAAAAACAAACAAACCGTCAAAAGGTAATTAAACTGTAATGAGGTAAACAGTAGAAAGTATAGAAAGTAAATGGTAATTTGGTAAACTGTAATGCAGTAAATGATAATCCAGCTAACTGGAAAACCACTGGATGCTAATTGGATACTATCGGTATTGACTGGATATTGTACAATGTATATACTGCAATATTCAGCCAATTTTTTTATTTATTTTTTTATTTATTAAATTTTTACCCCGCCCCTCCTGAAAACAGCTCAGGGCGGCTTACAGCAGTAAAAACAATACATGTAAAATATATCTAAAAACAATTAAAACATTTCAAAGTATTAAAAAAGGGCCCGGGAACTCAATAAAACAATAAATAGGGTAGGGGAAATAAAACCCTCTAACTCCCCACCCCACCCCCCAAAGGCCTGGGCAAACAGCCAGGTTTTACAACTTTGCCGGAATGTCAAAAGGCTTGGGGCCAGGCGAGCTTCCTCCGGGAGGGAGTTCCAAAGGCGTGGCCACTGAGAATGCCCTCTCCATTGTGGCCTCCCGCTTAATGCGGGGTACCTCCATCAAGGCACCCCCGGCAGACCGAAGAAGCCGCTCTGGGGCGCAGAGGGCAAGGCAGTCCCTGAGGTACGAGGGCCCCAGACCGTGAAGAGCCTTATAGATCAACACCAAAACCTTGAACCTGGCTTGGCATGCTATTGGCAACCAGTGCAGAGTCCAGTGCACAGGTGTTATACCGGATAGTAGTGGTTACTCATTTCAGCTATAAGTGTGTGGTTCTCGTGTTGATCCCAAATGTAAGAGACAGAGACAAACTAGTTCAGATCACCTTTTTTTTAAGACCTGCTCTTGGTGAGAGCATGCAAGCTTTTGGGCCACAACGGGCCCATCCTCAAGCACATAATTAAATATTAGGAGAAATTTCCTAGCTGTTAGAACTATCAGGCAATAAAATCAGTTGGCAAGGGCGACTGTGGAATCCCCTTCCTTGGAGGTTTTCAAAAACCATCTGGACAAGCATCCGTCTGACCTCACATGCTTGAGGAAGGGCCCCATGTAGGCCCAAACCCTGCACACTCTCCCTAGCAGAAGTTGGTCCAACAAAAGTGATCCTCTGAACTACTTTGTCTCTCTCTTGTATGGTACTTGATAGCATGCCAAACAGAACAGGAAACAAGCCAAGAGCAGGGGGAGCCTTTGCAGCTCGCCGGAGGAGAAACATCTGGCAAAAACATCTGGTGAGAAGATGGTTGGACACAGCCTCCATTTGCATCACATGATAGGCATGTGGGGAAAGGTGATAGCCAACTGATTTTCTGCACATGACGGATGTGGGAAATACAGAGGCCTTGTTATGCCAAGTGCTCTCCCCAATCCGGTACCATAATGGGGGCACAAGGGGTGGTGCTTTGATTCAAGCAGAGACTGTTCAGCACCCTCCCAAAAGGCATGCAGTACTTTTCAGAATCAGGCCCTGAGCAACAAAAGGAGGGGTGGTAATAGATAATGGGCAGGGAGTGGCTGGGTAAAACAATTCATTGGGTGTTTTCAGATGGACACAGGGGTGCCCACCCCCGGAGCTGCACCCCCTGTGTCTGCCTGCTCCCAGCCCCGCTGGGGTGCAGATCAGACAGACCTGGCAGGTTTCCCAGCCCGCAGTTGGACCGCACAGCACACACACTCCCCACACACCATAGAGTTGCAGGCTAGAGTGTCCACAGTGCTATGGTGTTCCCTGGGGCAACAGCCAGCTGGAAGTGAAGCAGGAGTCCGTGCATTAGACAGACAGATGCTCTGCTTTGGGCTAGTGCACCGGGTTTGGCCAGCCTGCTCCACCGGCGGTGCTCTGGGCTGCCCCAGTGCCAGCACACGGGTGAATTGACCAGCACCGGGGCAGCCCGTCTGTCGAAAAACACCCATTGGGTGTGTACTGTTTAGACATGTCAACGGGTGTGTGAATGTGTGTTTTGACCTTGATATGAACACCGGTTTGGCCGTGGGTTCACCATGTGGCGCTGCTTAGACACACAGCCCGTCTTGGGGCAAATCGGTGTTTTGCTCTCCATCTAATCTCAGCACACAAGCGCTACTGCCTCATCCCCCGTGTTGTGCTTGCTAACACACCACGCGATATAATTGGCCACATATTCAGCTGAAACACGCAAATTGTCCTTGTGCTGCAATGGTGTTGTTCACATCACATGTTCAACGCGTGGCCAAATTGCTGTTGGGATTATTATGGTGCTTACACACAACAGCCAAACGTGTGCTTAGGGGTTTTCACAACCAATCTTTCTTATGTCTAAAGACAGCTATTGCCTCTTCCCCACTCTGACACAGATTCACACAACACCCTTCTCCCTTGCAAACCCGTCACTTGCTGATGAATCTGAGTTTGTCTTGCCCTGTAATAAAACAGCTGCTGATGCCCCTGCATTTCAATGCCCCTGCCCCCTGCTTCAGGTGGCAGAGAATGAGGAATCATCAAGGACCACAGAAAGGGTAAGGATTTCTCACAGCACTCGGAATGCGGGGTAACTTGTGCCACTACCCACTTTAAAAGAGTGTTGTGTGAATGAGTCCTTAAGAGGGAAATCTGGGGGTGCCCTGTTGGAGGTCCCTCGAGTATCCCGAGGGGCCACCCAGGGCAGGACGTTCTCGGTGGCCGCACCACGCCTTTGGAACTCCCTCCCAGTGGGGGCCCGTCTGGCCCCAGACCTCCCGGGTTTCCGTAGGAACTGTAAGACCTGGCTGTTCCACCAGGCGTTTGGTGAGGGAGAAGGGTGAGGGTGGTGGGTGTTATGGGGTTTTGCTGTCTCCTCATTTTTATTGTTGTTTTTATGTTTTTATTGTATTTTATTGATGGATTTTGTTAGCTGCCCCGGGCTGAGTGTGGCAGGAGGGGCGGAGTAAAAATGTTTTAAATAAATAAAATAAATAAATAAATTCAGAGCTAATGTGGATCAGTGTGGTGTAGTGGATACGGTGCTAGACATGGTCCTAGGAATCCAGGGTTCAAATCCTGCCCTTGCAGGACACTCACTGGGTGGCCTTGGGAAAGTCTCACCCTCAGTTCCCCATCTGCAAAATGGGAGTGTGTGTCTGTCTGTCTGTCTGTCCCGGTGTTCCCCTCACCTGTGTCTATCTTTATTAGACTGTAAGTTCACCTGTCTCTGAAAATCAGTAACTGTAAAGCACTACGTATGACTAGTAGTTAATTAGCAGCAGATAATAGGAACCACCACCTGGGGTAAAGCAACTTTATTCTTCTTTATCATTTCTACAGCTCTTCAAAATGCTTTACAGTACTTATAATCTACCTCACCCCTATGAAGTAGGTCATTAATAATAATAAAAATTTTATTGCGTGGCCATAGTCATTGCAAAGCAACTTAACATCTCATATCAATTACACAACCATCAAAAGGAACAGATAATAAACATGCATAAAAAAATCTCATAGTACATGTAGTTTGACCATCATTAGATACAGTCCTGGAAGCTACTATAAGGCTATAATAATTTAGCCTATAGAAATCCCTAGAGTTCAAGGTAGCCTATAAAAATAGCTGGAGCCGGAGCATTGGGAACAGGGCAATTCCACGAAATCCCCTGGGCCCCCTAGCCCACAACTAGGGAATTATCTCTCACCTTCTCAAGGCCTCTCAGACCCTGTGGTCAGGACCCCGGACTGTGCGAGTCCCTCCAAGAATCTTTGTCTCAGGGCTAATGCCGGATGGGCAAATTCTGCTACTTGCCTGGTTACAACAGAATCCACAGGGCACAGCAGCTTCCGCACTATTTTAAATTCGGGGACCTCCTGAGCCCCCACCAAAAATTTAGATCTTAACTTGGCAAAGAAGGGGCAAAATAATAAGATATGAGGAACCGTATATGGGGTCCCTCTATCACATAAGACACAGAATCTCTGGTCCCGGGGCGTTCCCTTAAATCTTCCTTCAAGATAGAATGAAGGAAAGGAGTTGCATCAAAGCCTAGTAAATGCCACCCTCCTAGAAGCATCCAGCCAATTAAATAGATAACTTAGGCTGGGCTGTAGGGGATTGTGGAGTATTCAGGAGCTACTTTCTGGGAATCTAATAGGGCCCATTCCGTTTGGAAAGCCTGGTCTCTCAGTCTCTTCTGAGTTAATTTTTTTAATAAATCCGCTTCTACATTATTGAGCACCTCAATAGAGAAGCCCATTTTACAAATTTCAAGACCGGCCGCCACAAGCCATGGATCCAAGAGGCCTACCTTGCGAGCCGTACACAGCAAGGAACCTTCTCTCTCCAGGAGTAACACCAGCTTGGACCAGTAATTTGAGAGCAACTGGAGAATCACAGTGCGAACTGGCAGAACACAAGATTCTGCTCGCAAGAGCACTTGAGGAGAGGCTCGAGGGAGACCGAGTAGGGAAGCCAGGAAACCATTTTGAATCAGTTTCCAAAACTTGTTATTTTCTTTTTTTCACAGTGGCAAGATGCAGATCTGCCCATAATGCAGATATGCATTATTTTCCATTCTCTCCAAAAAGTCAAGAGCCCAAACCGGCACTGTGCACAAGGCTTGATTTAGTACTTTGGCCTTGAATAACCGCAGTGCCAGCTCTATCAACTTGCCCCCACGTCCAAAGTAAAATTTCAGGATCGCCGCTGACAACCTCTTGGCCTGCGCTTTAACCAATTCAAGGTGGGCCTTCCAGGAAGGGGGAGATGAAAAATTAACCCCCAGATATTTTAAGGAGCAGACTTGCTCTATAAGTTCCCCTTTTATATTTCAGGAATACATTTTTCTATTTCGTCGAGCTCCCACAATCAAGATTTTGGTCTTAGAATAATTAATTTTTAACATTTCCAATTGGCAATATTCACCAAATTGGAAGAGTAACCTCTTAAGGCCCACCATAGATTGGGATAACAGCACGGTATCATCCGCATATAACATGATTGGTAGCTGCCTTTTCCCCACAAAGGCAGCGTGTGAGTCCACCGATTTCATATAGGCAACCATATTATTCAGGTACAAGTTGAGCAAAGCTGGGGCCAGTAGACAACCCTGTCTGACCCCACGTTCAACCAGAATTGCCCCAGATAGTAGCCCTTGATAGTCATATCTCACCTGCAACGTGTTCCCCAAGTGCAGTTTCACCATAAAAAAAAGTAACCTAGGATCTATTGATGAAGTCCTCAGCCTAGCCCAAAGGTGTTCTCTATTTACTGAATCGAAGGCCTTTTCGAGGTCTACAAAGCAGAAATAAAGCTTCCCCTGATGAGCAACATACTTCTTAATCAATGACGCGAGGACCAAAATGTGGTCAGTAGTGGCCCTACCCTCACAAAAGCCAGCTTGTTCCAGCTCAATTGCTCCAAACTACTGCATCCAGAGCTTCAGTCTAACCAGCAGATATCTGGAATACAGTTTCCCGATAATGCTGAGCAGACTGATCGGGCGATAGTTACTCGGGGCCGAGGCATCACCCTTATTATAGATAGGGATCAAAATACTTCTGAGCCAGGAGTCAGGGACCACCCCGGTGTCATTTATGGTTGAAAAAAGAGGGGCCAAAAGATTGGCCCACCAGTCGGGGAACGCTTTAATTAGCTCAGCCGAGACCCTATCGGGGCCCGGGGCCTTACCCAACTTAAAGAGATGCTATTAAGGACCTAACTTCCTCAGCAGTAACCGGCGGCCAACTCTCAAACCTGTTACATGGGCTGAGTTGCACAGGCCTGAGGATTGGGGAGGCATGTGAGAACAGTTTAGTATAAAATTGTTCCCAGTCATTTAAAGAGACAAGGTGGGAATTCACTGAACTTCCCTTCCACTGCAGAGAGCGAATCAGTTTCCAAAACTTGCTATTTTCTTTTTTCACAGTGGCAAGATGTAAATCTGCCCATAACGCCCATTGGAAAACTAATTTTTTCTCAGTTAGGAAGTTCCTATAATGTTTACGTTGGGCCTGAAGCGGGATTCGAATCTCAGGCAGGGAGTGATTTCTTAACCTTTATGTTAGTTGTCTGA
The DNA here is from genome assembly GCA_003113815.1 of Sphenodon punctatus. Lineage (NCBI taxonomy): Eukaryota > Metazoa > Chordata > Lepidosauria > Sphenodontia > Sphenodontidae > Sphenodon > Sphenodon punctatus. Next base: position 520,583 of record QEPC01002738.1, read on the forward strand.
GAGAGGACCTAGCATCCCTCCAATCTGCATCAAACCAGGCCACCAGTTTCTCCTGGCCATTTCGCCTACTCCTCGGGGTAACCATGAAGGTCAGCTGTGGTTCAACCTATTATACCGACTCAGGACCTCCAGAGGTTTCACAACCAACTCCTCACAAAGCAGCACCACTTCTGGAGCTTTAATAAACTCTTCAAAAGCCTCCACAAGGGCCTTGGAGCGCTTAGGTCTAATTATTCATTCTCCATCCTGACCATACGCGGCGGACGATCATTGCTGGGGGAAAACCCCATTCCTCCCCACTGGAAAATCCAATTCCAATGAGATAGGGAGATGGCATGTGTCTGGTCTCAAAAGTACCTGCAGCCCTAAAATATATTTAAATGCCGAACGGGAAACCAGAAAACAATCTATTAAACTAGAGCCATTGTGAGAGTGGAATGTAAAATGGCCTTGTCTATCACCCTCCATTCGCCCATTTACAATTACCAAATCCAGGGAGTGGATCACCTTGCTTCTCGGTCCCACCATGGTGTCCAAAGAGCACCGGGGTGGGGGGAGCGGGGAAGAATACATAGACTCCTCCGAAGGCTCAGTTACCAGAGGATCAGCTGGATTCCCCAGCCTGATGTTAAAACCTCCCGCTAAGCATAGTACTGCATCCAGGTACTCACTCAATGCCTTCATCATTAAATTAAACATTTCCATCCATATCTCTTCGGAGTAATATAACGCCTTTATTGGGGGGGAACATACACATTCCCTAAAAGTAATTCTAGCCCATCAATAAACGAACAGCGTAATAGCATAAATGTGGCCAGAATCTTAATTTTAGCCTTCCTAGCCTGCGCTATCAAAAGTGCAAGGCCCACACTAGGTCTCCCACCAATGTTGGAAGGGGTAGCTGTCACACAGAAACTATCAAATCCGAACAACTTAGCAGAGCTTGGGTTCCCCACTAGCCAAGTTTCCTGTAGGAAGAGAATATCGAAATTTCCTAAAAAGGGAATAAAATCCTCCCCGAGGCAACGTGCCTTCCAGCCAGATATATTCCAAGTTATCAATGCTCAAGAGTCCCTGCCTCTAATCAGACCAGCTTCCTTCCCTGCCGGGGGTTCAAGATGATCGCCAGAGGCAGACAGGATGCTAGGAGAGCTTCCTCTGATCCTTAGCCTTCTTCCTATCTTTGAAGGAGTACCCCCCCGGGAGGAGGCGGACACCCTCCAGCTGCAAACTGCAGCCCGGGGCATCTACTCCCTGCAAAGCAGGCTCTGAACCTCCAGGCACAGGCCCTGCAGGGGCCAGTCCTGGAGGAGCCATGCTCTGGCCCGCTTGTAAGCTTCTAGAATGCGGTTTAGCAACTACTGGAACAGAGGACATGGTTATGTGGAGATTCTTTAAGGTAGATGAGGCTACAAGCTTCGCTCCCCTGGCAAGAGTATTCAATTCCCCCTTCCTTTCACCTTTCTTTTTCCCAACCACCGGGGTAGAAGCCGCTGATGGACTGCCTGCCCAAGAAAGAGAGGAACAATCACTGTCTAGAGGACCAATCTGCGACTCTTTGTTTGAGGATATAACCATTTCCTGATGGAATCTCCCTCCTACCTTGGTTTTCCGGAGTTGCCTACTTACATGGTTATATGGCGACTAATGAGAAAATCAGGCTCCAATGAAGGATCATTTTGGCAGGACGATACCCTAGTGACCTTCAAATTTGCCCTCTCTTTAATGGCGGGCTGGGGGTTACAAATTTCCTTATTCAAGTTAAGACTTATCAGGTGCATCAAGCATTTCAATCAGTTGCCCATTCGAGTTTAGTCCTTCTGCATTTACAGCCCATTTAGGAGTAATACTCAACAAGGGACACGCAACAATATTATGCTTTTGACCATAGGGAATTTCAAAGACTGGCTCTCCCTGGATAGGGAGTTTCTCACCATCATCCGCCATTAACACCCTAGAAACAAAAAATATTCTTCGTTTTTAGTATATCTCCCTTTTCCAGAATCTGTTTAACCAGTTACGTAGACCCAAAAGTAACTTTTATCAGCCAACGCTTCTTAATATTGTGCACATGATCAAGAGACACAATCTCTCTGCTGGTGACCGGGGAACCCAAGATCACCCTCAGGTGCTCTGCCACATCGTAAGGGGTGTTCCAAAAGGGCAAAAGGACCGACGAAAGTGGCAGGATAGCAAAAATCAAGCTATTTAATAAGTAGGACACTTTCATCCATTTATCTTTTGTTACACACTCCTGGGGACCCAGTCACCCACAGGCTTCATTAACATCTGGAGGATAATCTCATGAACTGGGCCACACACGAGGCTGGGAGCCAATATCGGGAGCTGGTCTAATTGAGGGCCCATCTACCAGTGCCCTCACTCCCATATTTGATTGAAGCTCGCCCGCTACTGCCCCTGCCTCCATCTTTCTAGTGAGTTCCTTCATCCGGGCAAACGTACATTTCAATGTGTGGGCAGTTGTTAATGCTAAATCCGCTAGGGGCTCAATTTGTGTGGCGTCTCTTGAATCCCTGCGGATTAGAATAACTGAGGATTCCGTTGCATTCCCAAGCCCCCTTTCAGGCTCAATATTAGTTACTCCCCAAGGAGCCTTGTTACTTTGTCAAGGGCTCGGTAGGATCATAGGATTATTGGGCACCACTTCCTGGGAAGACGGAAATCCCCTGAGGATCTCCAAGAAGAGCATCTATTTTCCTCTGTTTTGGCAATTTTGCCGCAGGGAGTGAGACGCACGGGGCTTCTTTCCGTAAACGCTTAGGGTTAGGCATAACCCCAATACAGGACTACCCAGTCAACAGGCTCCTTGCTATGCCCCAAGCGACCGCCCCGATAGTACTTGGGCTCCTGCTCTGGGGCGCGTCGAATGGCGCGCAAAAGAGCACAACCTAGGCGCATGCCTACGGCACGGCCATAGACTGGCAGCTCAGTTTTCTTTCCTCCGGGACACAGGCGCCGCCCCTACTCCGTTCTCAGCAACAGGTGTGTGCAGCAGCCCGATGATCGCAGCTCCCGCTCCTCTCCACAGTCGAAGTAGGTCATTACAGGGCCAGACTTAGAATTTGCAGGGTCCAGGACAAAGATAAAATACAGGGCCCCTGATGCCCCCCCTCCACTCCCTTATGGCCTCACCCCTTTGGGAGCAGCCTCTGCAGGATCCTGGAAGTGGTTATGTTTGGGGGCACCGCTAGGAGATAGTGGGTGCCTCGCGCTCTGCTCTGGTGAAAATGGGGGCTACTGTGGGGGGGGGCAGAAGTAGAGAAATTAGTGAGGCCTAGTGAGCACTAAAAGGGTAGTCACCCTGGGTCATTATTTTCCCATTTCACAGATGAGAAACTGAGGCTGAAAGATAGCAACTCACTCAAGGTTGACCAGTGAGTGTATGGCTAAGATAATATTTGAAGCTCTGGCCTCCTAGGTCCAAGCTTAACACCTTAAGCACTGTGAAATTTTGACCCTTTATAAACTGGCCATGGCTGGGGGGGCGGTCAGTTTGCGTGCCACTGCAAAGGCAGTGCATGGGGGCAGGTGTACATGGGTGCGCACCCATCTCCCACGCATCCCCATGCACAGAGCAACTGGCATTTTGGCCAATTGATGCGTGCGTGGGTGACGGGTGGGGGTGAGGGGCATGCGTGTTTCATGGGAGCATGCACGCCCGCCCACCCGCCACGACATTCACACAGCAGGCACCCACGTTTGCCTCGTGTGGGCGCGTCTCGTGTAAAACGGGCCTGTGTTTTGTGATTATGGTAGAAGGGGCCTTGCAGGACCTGTGGGTGTTTGATGACCCAGATTTGAAGTCTGCTGATGAGCTTAGGTAATCCACTCATGACCTACCCCAGCTTTATTGGCTGCCATGAATATAAATCTATGAACAAAAACAGGGAAAATAAAAAATAAATGTTCCCACCCAAAGTGGCTCTGCTTGGCTTGTGAGCTGTGGGCAGGGCGCCTCTTGCCAGGCGTAAGCCTTGTCAGGATCAAGTCCAAGTACAACGAAGTCTTTAGAGAATCACTCAAATAGCTTTTATTCAGCATAACCACCGTTCTCATAAGTCTAGGGCTTAGGCCCTTTCTGACTTACACCCAGAGTTCCCCACTCTCTCATGGTCTCAGTTCATATTCCCTCTCCGGGCTGCTTCTCCAGTTCTTTATTAGAGCATCCTTCTCTTTGGGATTTACAGACATTCCTAGTTTCTCGTACCCAACACCAGGCATTGCCACACTATCTCTGCCCACAACACCATTTAGACAGCAGTCCTGGCCACAACGGACTCCCTGCCAACTCTTCTCCTCCCTTCCTGACTCAGCCACTTCCTTTTATACTCTGAACCACACCCCAAACACACTGACTTCCTGCCAGTGCCCATTTTGGCACATCCCAGTGGCCATTTTAACTCTTTTCCAGTTCTCTGTGGCTCTACTCTGCCACAGTGTCCTTATTATCATGTCTTCCCATAGGAGACATCTGCTTGAATAATGTCAGGAGGGTAGTGAATTGAAATGTAGAAGGTGTCTATTAACATTACTATTATTTATATAAATACTATATATTATAAATACTACTCCTGTCAGTGAATAGAAACATCAACATGTATGCCGGGAACGCCTGACTCGAAGTCCCCCGGGTTGCACTGGTGGCGACGATGGGGAGGGCATTCTCAGTAGCCGCTCCCAGGCTGTGGAACTCCCTCCCGATGGAGGCCCACCTGGCCCCAGACCTCCCCTTTTTTCGAAGACAGTGTAAGCCCTGGCTGTTCCCCTGGGCCTTTGGAGAGGGAGACGGGTAGGGTGGGGTAGGGAGGGGGAGTTCTGTCCTTTTAGTTCTTTTTTATCATTTTAATGTTCTTAATGGTATTTTATGTGTGTGTTTTTTTATTGTTATGTTTTTATTTATGCATTTTGTAAGCCTCCCCGAGCTGCTCTGTGAGCAGGAGGGGTCGGGGTAGAAAAATAGTAAAATAAAATAAATAAATAAATGTAGCTACGCCTACTTATGACAACCTATCTAAGGAAGAAAGGACCACCTTAACTACTCTCCAGTTAAGAAGGGACAAGCCTGCTGACAAAGGTGGAGCTGTGGTGGTACTGAATACCCAGGACTACATTTCAGAAGGCTTAAGACACTTAGCACTTACAACCCGCTTGAGAAGAACATCACATCAGATCTTAATGACCACATCTCCAAAACCACCCAAGGGTTTACAGATAAGGGATTTATTGACAAAGATATAGCCTCACTCCTCATCAATCCTAACCCCACTCCTGGAAGATTTTACATGTTGCCTAAAATCCACAAACCTAATAACCCAGGATGCACCTATTGTCTCAGGCAACAATACAGCCACAGAAAGAATCTCTCTGTATATTGATTCACACCTACAAAATCTGGTCCAAAACTTTCCATCTTATATTAAAGACATGAATGATTTCCTACAGGAGATTGAAGTCTTGACTAAACAATACCAATTCAGTTCCAACACCATACTGGTTACATTTGATGTTACATCACTATATACCAACATACCACACAATGATGGTATCCAGTCTTTGAATGAGTGCATCAACCACAGAACTACTAAGGAACTGAACTAGCCAAACTGGTTCTTACTTGCAACAACTTCACCTTCAAACAGAAACACTACTTGCAAAAACAAGGCACAACCATGAGAACATGTATGGCACCTTCGTATGCCAATTTATTCATGGAGAACTTGGAACAAACTATCCTCAAGAATACTAAACACAGACCCCTAGTTTGGTGGTGATTTATTGATGATATTTTTGTGATCTGGACCAGTGGCAAGGATAACTTAGGCCGCTTTTAGACGAGTGGGTCGCCATCGCGCGACCCGCTCACGCAATGTTTCAAAATCCCGCAACGCGGGATGACACATGACAGTGGCCAGGAATCATGCACATGGGAGGCGGTAGCGCATGATTTGCTGACCGCAGATTAAATACCTCGCAATTGGGGTATTTAATTCGTGGTCGGCAAAGCATGCGCTACCGTTTCCCATGCGCATGTTCCCCGACCGCTGTCACGTGTCATCCCGTGTCACGGGATTTTGAAACATCGTGTGAGCGGGTCACGCAATGGCGAACCACTCGTCTAAAAGCGGCCTTAGACCGCTTCAAAATGAGATCAACTCTGCTCATCCTAATATTAAATGCACTATAGAAAACTCTCACATTCCTTTTTTGGATGTTCTGCTGACTATTTACCAACACCAAATTATCACTGATCAATATAGTAAACCAACCGATCCCCATGTATATTTAGACTGGAACATGCCATCCCAAACATGTAAAGAAGAATATCATCTACAGTTTAGCCCTCAGAATTAAACGTAGCTGTAATAATAACACCAATTACTGCCAAAGAATTAATGAGCTCAAAGAGCAACTCCTTTGTAGGAGATATCCTCCACATACTATTGACCACAACATCTACTGAGCATCTGTCCTCACAAGGGACTTGCTCCTCCAAAAACCTATGAGTGAAAATACTAAACAACGCATCCCTTTTGTGGTTGACTTCCACCCAGCATCCCCTAATTTTCATCTGGCTATTAAGGAAAGCTATTCCTTGGTTGCCAACTCACCACGTTTGGCTACATCTGTTAACAAACCCCCTCTGATCGCCTTCTGTCAACTTCCCATCCTATGCAAATTGCTAGTAAGAGCCCAATTTAAACTACCTAGCCACAATCCAGGATCACACTGTTGTAATTCCAGTTGGTGATCACCTGCACGTACATGAGAGAGACTGGAACCTTTAAAAGCAGTGTAACCAACAAGAACTACTTTATTAAACAGAACATCACCTGTAAATCCAACTATCTCATATAAGGTATTGAATGCAAATGCCCTGGATGCCACATTCAATACGTTGGAAAGACAACTACTCATCTTCACACATGTTTTAGAAACCACAAATCGGCTATCATCACAAAGAAGCTAGAACAACCCATTTCTAAACATTTTAACTCTGATAGCCACAGCCTTTCGGACTTGGTAATATTCCCCATAGAGAATCCACCAATACAATGGTCACTACAAGAAAGGGAGAACTTTTGGATATTCAGACTTTGTACCCTTACACCCCGAGGCTTCAACTTAGAAGTCAACACCTAAGATCTTCCTGATCTTTAGTACTTCTCTCCTCCCTTTCAGCATCACCTGTCTTGGAATCCTTCTTCCCTCAACACTCTACACTCTGTTACCTTGACTCCCAGCAGCAAACACTTTAAATCCAACTGGTTACTGAAGAAGGCAGAAGCTGAAACATTTAACTAAAAGATTTAATTTACCTCTGTTTGGTCATTCACTTTTTGACATATTTAATTACGAGTGATTGGGCATTTTTACACACACCTTAAAGTGCTGGTCTTTCAATCTTCTGGGTTTACAAGTCCACAAGTAAGTTCCGGATTCATTCTTTACGCACACACTGCCCTGAGGCAGCCTAAAGTAGCCGCAGCTGTAGACGTGAGGGGCTGCCGTGGAAACCAAGTGACCACAGCTGCCTGGAGCAAAGCAGTTTACCAGGAGAACTTTTTACACACAAAAGTTCTGAGAGAAGTTCTAAGCAGAAGTTCAAAGAGCCAGATGTTTAAGATCTGGGTGAGTGATTTAGACACACAGAAAGTTCAGAATGTAACAGCAAACATACAGGAGAAACGTGTGTGTAAAAACACCCGTTGACAGTATCCTCGTAGGATCCAGAGTACACTTGTCTGTAATCCTGTTGAGTTGCTTTTAACATTGTTTTATAAATACTACATATTTATATATACTATATTATATATAGATATAAATACTATTTATATAGGATGAGCAACATGCCTTTTGCTGAACAGTCAGGATTAGAGACAGGACGTTGCCCTGAGGGCCTTACAGTCTAAGAGGGACAAGGGAGGGGAGACAAGGGGGAAACATAGGTGGAGGCAGAGATACGGGCTCAGGTTGTTTTTAAATGGGACGTGCCCACACAGGTCCCACCTATCTCCCACCCACAAGCACCTGTCTGAAGGAGGTGCCGGTGGGCATGAGTTCCCATGCCCCGCACTCATGCCCACGCACAGAGAATTGGGGGTAGGGTGGGGAATCCAGGATGCTCCATGCAGGGGCAGGAGTGGCCAGTCCATGGGTAAGGGTGAGCACCCAGCACACACCTATCCTGGCCCGTTTAAATCCCACCCCACACTCACTAGACGTGCAGCAGCACTCGCACATGGACACACACACCCCACCCTGCCCTGCCCGTTTTAAAACAGCCATAGTCATGAAGCTGAGAAGTTTCAGGTACATGAGCTTATACCGCATTCACGCCCGACGCCTGGCGTTACTAAAATGATGCGCAGGCAAAGACCCAGCAGAGGGGAGGAGCCTGATGCCGGCGGAAGAGTCGGTGTGAACGGGGAACCTGCCGCATCGAACAGGATTCTGCCATGGCTTTGCTCGCGCGTGGCAGGGCTGGATTTTTGCACCCTGTCATGCGTGAGGCTAGCCACAGCAGATCCCTGTTCGCACCGGCTCTACTGCCGCCATCGGGCTCCTCCCGTCTGCTGTGTTGTTGCCTGTGCATCACTTTAGTAACGCCAGGGGTCCGGTGTGAACGCAGTACAAGTTTAGCTGCAAGGAGTGGAGGAGGATCCTGAAGGATTATGAGGAGAAGCGTCTCTGGAAGTAAGGATGCTTCTCCTCCTAAGGAAAGCCTGGTGGACGAGGTAGGTTTTCTGGAGAGATTTGAAGATCTGGAGGGAAGCGAAAGAAGAGGGAGTTTCAGGCATAGGGGACAGCAAGACAGAAGGCGAGACATTACGAGGAATGTAGCAGGAGAGCTAAAAAAGAGGGAAGAGCAAGGGGCCATGAACAAGGGATTTGTGCTGGATACAAGGGGGATTTTTTTAAACAAAAATATCTAGCCTTGATAGCTGTGTGGGAGAGCCGGTTGCCACATGTTTTCACAAACCAGAAGGTCAAGGAGAAGAGCCACAGTTGTTATTGTTTTACTAAAGTCTCCTGATTTTCAAACCACTCTCACGATTTTTGCACCTTTGCCTCATGTCAGAGGTTCCCTGCTTTTTTTTTTTTTTTAATAACCTAGAGACTGCACGAAGCTAGAAGTGTGGCGCAAATTAATCTCTAATGACCCAGGGTCCCTGCCCCAAAGTTCTTTCCTCTTTGCTGCTGCCGTCTGGCTCCCCACGCTTGGAAGTGGTGTGATCTGTGGAATTCCGAACGACCCCTCTGTGCTTCATTTATAGTCCTTTATGGCCCCTGAATTAGAGCAATCCTTATCAGCACTCTCTTATCTGATCCCAAAGGATGATTAACTGCCTCATTTGTATCCAACGCAGGGTCGTCAACCCTGGACGATCTTAGCATAAGGTCTCATGTGCTCAACCAGGGCTGTGCATGGCTCAAGTGTGTGTGTTTGTAGTTGTAGTACACGCATTTATTTGTATCTTTGGGTGTTTTCACACAAGACACTCTCCACTCGCTGCCCACCCACCATACATATTACAGGTCACCCAAAGGGCAACACTGCAGCCCTGCAATGTGTATAGTGGGTGGGTATCAGGTGGAGAGGGTCGTGTGTGAACACCCCCTTTACCTGTATTCACTGCATTTTCTCCATCTCTGCCAAAGTGGAAAATGCAGTGAACACAAGTCCCTGCATATGGATTATTTTGGCACCAAAATGCAGTGAGGCTTTACCAGTTTGACAGGCCTATAAGAAAAGGAAAATGCAGTAAAAAATTGTTGCTAAGTCTGCTACCAGTGTAAAAAGGGGAGCACTGGTTTGGGGGAAGGTGGAGAAAATGTTTAGCTTGGTGGGGAGGTTGTTAGCTTGGGGAGGGTGGAACAGGGCATGGGTCTGGCTTGGTGGGATCTCTGACTTTAAGGAGAGCGAGGCACATGGCTGGCTTGGGAAAGGGGAGAATGGAACATGGGGCTGGCTCATGGGGGGTTTCTGGCTCGGGGATGGGGGAACGGGGCATGTGTCTGACTTAGGGGGTTCACTGACTTGAGGGGAATAGGGCATGGAACTAAGGTTAGGGGAGGCTGCTGGCTTGGGAAGGGGGAATGAGACATGGTTCTTGCTTGGTGGGGAGTGGTTTCTGGCTCAGAGGGGAATCACTGAATTGGGGAAAGCGGGATCCCTAGGTGGGAATGGGATATGGGGCTGGTGGGGGGTGTCACTGGCTTGGGCTGGCTTGGGGAGAGAGGAATGAGGCTGCCAGAAACTTGCCATTTCTTCCTGACTGGGCTGGGCTAGGCCTGGCTGCGGTGGTGGAGACTGCAGTTTTGAGACAGATTCTGCAGGTACTAGGTACAGAGGGGCTCACTACCGACTAGCCAAGCAGGCAGCTAAGCTAAGCAGAGTCAGAGAGAAGCCCATCTCCAAGCTGGAGATGCGCTTCATTTTGAGGAGGTCAGATTCAAGGCCTTAGATATTATGTTTTGAGGAGAAATGTTGGGTTCACTCAAACCCCAAATACATAGGCCTTAGTATTCAGGTTTCAAATATGGAAGCCGCAAAGGGCTTTTTCTGGTTTATTTGGGCTTTATTGAAACCCAAACACACACCTCTACACTCAACACACTTTTGGAGTGAGCGGTTGCCCAAACCCCTGTTCCGAGTGTTGTGTGAACACCTTACCACTCCCTGTGCAAACTGATGAGCCCTTGCCCTCGGTCACCTGATGCAAGGAATAGATCAGTGAAATGAACCTTTCCAAGCAGGGCTGACCAGACAATCTGAGGTGACCGACATGAGCCCCGCAGGGGAAGGGGCCCAGGACAGGTGGGGCCCTGCTCATCTGGTAGCTGCAGCGGCACACCACCACGCTATTCTCTCCCCCCTCCAGGACGTACCCCCCCTCCCCTTGCTGCCCTCTCCCGGATGTGCCAGTTCCCTCTTCACAGAAGCCACAGTTGGAGCCATAGGAACACTGTGCTGCACCACAGCAGGGTTGGGGGGGGGCCTTGCTGTAGCTCTGACTGGGGCTTCCATGAGCAGGGAGCGAGCACTTGTGGAAGCAGCGCTGGTCAGAGCTACAGAGCACCACGCCGTAGCAGGACAGGGGTGGATGGAGTGGTATCCTCTCTATTTTCAGGGGGGCCCCCATTCTCCCCACTCCCTCCCATTGGCGTCCCAAACATGAGCACTTCTAGGGGTCCAGAAAGGGTGGCCCTGAGGGGCGGGTGCACCAGGGGACTCACATTTTACCTTCGTCCTGGGCCCCATAAATTCTAAGGCCAGTCAGGGTGTCGAGTTCTACTCACCCAAAACAGCATGTTCAGTTTGGGGCACCGCGCTGGGAGAGAATCAGAGATTGACCAAAGTGATAAAAGGTCTGGAAGACAATGTAGATGAGGGGAGACGGAGAGAACTGACTCTGTTTGTTTAACCTAGACCAGAGACGATGGGGTGTGTGCGCGTGCAGTTTTTAAATATCTAAGAAGGTGCCACCAAAAAGATGGAGACTAGCTATTCTCCTCTGCCATGGAAGTCAAGAGGACATGGGCTTGAATTGCCGCAAGATAGAGTTTGGTTCAATATATTCAGGAAAAAAGATCCAACTGTACGAGCGGCTGCTGGGCAATGATATCCGCTCCCTAGGGAGGTTGTGGACTCTCCTTACTTGGATGATTTCAAGAACTGGCTGGGAAGCAACTGTTCGGCTTGGACAAGATGACCTTTTGTTTCAACTCTACAATTCTACAGTTCTAAATGCAGAGAAATTGGCAGCTATTCGAGATGGGACTCCGGAACCGATTTCAGGGTGGTTTTTTTTGTTTTGTTTCATTTCTCAAAGAAATTCAGTTCTCATTTCGTTTTCGTTTTCGGGGGGGGTTTTTTGCATTGAATTTTTTGCTGGGTTTTTGTTTTGTTTTTTGCATTGAAGGGGAAAAAAAGTGCAAAAAACCCAAAACTGAAATGAGAACTGAACTGAAATTTCTGATACAACTGAAACGACCATTTTCAGATTCTATCCAAAACCGAAGTTCCCCTCCCTAGCAGCTATGCGAGTCCGTTGCTGCTCAACGCAGGTTAAGGAACAAGAAGTGAAATTGCAATGAGGGAGGTTGTTGTGTAAGTGTGCCCAAAGGATATCCCTGTCATTCACCTACATTCAGGGCTGCCCAGAGTTTTCTGGAGGCCCGGGACAGAGAGTGTGGTGCCATCTTATTCCACCCTCCCCTGAATAAGAACTGGCCTCTTGTACACCAGAAAGACGTCAACAATCCCCCAAATACTTGCGCGTCTTCACGTGGCTCCAGAGCAAGAGTGGGGGAACCTTTTCCCATCCAGGGGCCACTTTGAAAATGACTACAAAGTCTAAGGACCACACAGACGTTGGGGGAGGGTGTTTTTAAGAGGTGCACTCAGGGTGCAGGACGGAAAGGTCCAGATCATGGATCCATCTCCTATTCTTGTGTGATGCCCTCATCTCTGCTTTCTTCCCTGAGGTCGGTCTTTCGGTGCTTGGGAGTAGGAAATGGACCCTGGGGCTAGATCCAGGAACTGCAAGGGGGCCAAATCAAAACTTGCCACGGGCTGCTTTTAGCCCTTGGGTCCAAGGTTCCTGGCCCCTGCTCCAGAGTTTGATTTGCAAAAGACAACAGGTGAAAACAAACAAGACAGCAGCCAGCTGGATTCCACTGCAGCTGCCACTTGCTGGGTCAGCGTATGGAGCAGGACAAACATGCGCCCCCCCAGTTAATCCCGGTGGGCGGGCAGCCGTCTCACTGTCCCCACTCCACAGGTTGAGCCAGGGAATCAAACACACAAGCAGGGAGGGGTAGGGATGCGGTCGGTCCTTTGACGGCTTGAGGCATTTCACCCACAACTCTATGGTGCTGACCGACCTTGCCACTCAGCGGGGTTGCATGGGACCTAACAGACAAGCGGGTGAGGATTAGCCCAGAGTAGTCCAGCAGGGCTAGCCATAGCCCACAATGCATCCACTTCCTTTCTTTGGCCGATGCGTTAGGCAGTCGGCCACCTGCCCCGTGGTGGAAGTGGATGAAAATCTGGCTGCCACCTGACAGACAGGCAGGTGAATTGCAGGCCAGTGTGGGATAACGTGGGCTATTGTCATTTGTTTTCACCCAAAATTTGCCCCACGTGTTGCGGAACCATCTGACAAATTGCATGAATTGAGCAGAATGTTCTATCTGGTTATGATATTGTGCTTCCGGCTGTTCAATGCTTTTTGTCTCCAACGCTCCGCTGCCAGCAGCTCCAATGAAGCACGGCAATGGCATAACTAGGTTTCCTAGGGGCCTAGGGCAATTCCAGTTACTGGTCCCAGGGACATGCTACTCTACACATACATGCCTTTGTACAGATGCATAGGAAGGGCAGCAGCCCCATTTCCCATTCATGGCCCCTTCTTACCCACCATGTGGAGAATGTTCTTTGAGGTTTTCAGGAATCTCGTGAAAATCTCAAAAACCCTGTCAAGAGCATACAAGATCTCACCTAATGTGCTCGCATTTTCATTTCAGCCCTAGAGCATTACAGTGGTGGATCCTGATGTCCTGCCACACCACTCCTAAGGCTCCCGAGGAAGTGATTCAGTGGGTGTTTTTACACACACATTTCTCCTGCATGTTTGTTAGGGATTGGGACACCGGGGAGAATACTGGATACTGGATTTATAAGTGTCAGATCTCCCCGATATTGGCATACCAGATTTTTGACATTGGCCGCTTTATCGGCTTTTTTACATTGCGGCCATTTACTTCAATGACCGCAATGTAAAAAAAACAGTAAAGTGGCCAATGTTAAAACTCCGGTATATTGATACCGGTGATTATTGGATCATCAGATTAATCCGATATACCTGATTATCGGGTGTATTGGATTTAGCCGATACCGATATTCCCACCCCTAGCATTTGTTGTTACATCCTGAACTTTCTGTGTGTCTAAATCACTCACCCAGATCTTAAACATCTGGCTCATTGAACTTCTGCATAGAACTTATCCCAGAATGTTTGTGTGTAAAAAGTTCTCCTGGTAAACTGTTTTGCTCCAGGCAGCTGTGGTCACTTGCTTTCCTTGGCAGCCCCTCACGTCTACAGCTGCGGCTACTTTAAGATGCCTCAGGGCAGCGTTTGTGTGAAGAATGCATCCAGGAACTGCCTCAGGGAAGCGTATGTGTGAAAAATGCATCCGGAACTTACTTGTGAACTTGTAAACCCAGAAGATTGAAAGACCAGCACTTTTTAAGGTGTGTGTAAAAATGTCCAGGGACTCCAGCTCCCGCACCAACCCAGAGTCATTGGGCCAGGGGGACACAGCATGCTGGGTCTATGGAGTAGGGAAAATGACCTGGATAAATCAGGACTTCCCTCAGAGATACTCTGTGTGAATCACAGAGAGATGGCAACCCTAGCTATAACTTCAGCTGCCCCGTGCCACCTCAGCTCACAGAGTAACACACATTCCCTACCTCTACTATAAAATCTCCAGGGCCGTGACTGAACCTGCACACAAATGTCTGCCTGTTCCTAGACTCTGTCCAGCAGTCTGTTTGCTGCACTGAAAGCTCTTTCAGTGCCAAGCAGTCTGAACAACGCAAACAAGAGCAATGGGACATACTCATTTCTCCCGTTGCCATAGAGTGGGAGTGAAGCCATTCAAGGCTGTGGGCCGGCCTAGGCCTCATGGGCCAGCGGCAGAGCCCAGGGAACCGGGAGATGATAAGAGTTAATCATTGGAAGGCCTTGGGCAGGCCAACAACCCTATTTTTCCGAGCCTTGGTTTTCTCAGGGCTCAGATAAAGCACAAAGGAGTGTGTCGCTCTCATAAAGCTTTATTGCCTTGTCTCCTTGCCAGGGTGGAGCACAGACCCCAAGCCGCATTTTTCTGGGGCCATGGGAACTTCCTGATAGGTCCCACACATATGGAGTGTCATGACGTGCCATAAGAGGTGGGATTATGTCAAAAGGAGGCATGACAGCCCCTCCCCACACCTCAATGTGGCCCTATTCCCTCTGGGTGAAAGCTGAGACAAATGCAGTAATGGGAATTTCTCAAAGCAGCTGCAGAATTCACAGTGCTTTGACTCTAATAAATAAATAATACAAATAAATAATGTGCAAAGATGTCTGTGTCCACACACAAATGAAGGATTTCACTCAATGGGTGTTAATACACGCGACACTGGCCGGGTATGGCCCACTATGTCCCACCTGGGCCAGAGTCTTACTGGCACGTCTGTTAGCGGCCTGCCAGATGTGGGAGACCCCAGTCGGGTAGGTGGATGCCCTGGAAACATGAGCCTGGAAGGAACTGGGCTCCTGGAGGAAACCGGACCGAGATTCCAGGCCGAAGGGCCGCCCAGGTGGGCCATCACGGGTGAACGTGTATGTTCACGCAGCCAGCCCAGCCCCAGTGCGGGGGTTGCCATGGCGGGTCCCCATGGCTGCCTGTTATTGGCAACCATGGCTGCCTGTCATGGCAGGGGGTGGGGCCAGCCGGTCTCGCATCTCTTCCCAGACCCACCCCTCCCCGGCCCGGTCGGTCGGCAGGAATGTTTATTCTGTTCACTGCCCCGACCCGGCCAGGGGTGAGCCCCCCCTCCCCATAATGTGTAGCCAGCACGCCAGCTGCATATCTATTAACCCCCAGTGAGTGTGACCCATTTCATAGAACCAAAGAACTGTAGGGTTGGAAGGAACTCCGTCCTTTTTCCAAAGGGGAAGGAAGATGAAAAAATGCTCCCAGCCTGCCCATAAACGAGCAGCGCATCCCATAGGCCTTAGTACAGTTAGCACCTCCATCCGTGAGGAAACCTGGGGGAGGGGGACCATGTCAGAGGGGGTGAGACTCCCCTTTGTGCTCCAACCTCACCCTTGCCGAGTTTTGTGACATCATGGCGCTCTATAAGGGTGAAGCCACATCAGAAAGGAACAGGTAAATCCTAATGACCCACCCCTTTTCTGGCATGCCCTCCAGGCCACCCCTGGAATTCCCGATTTCTCCAGGATCACCCCTGGCTGACCCAGTGAAATCAGGGCATCCCCCAGAGCCCTGTCTCTTATACACATCTAGATGTGTATAAGAGACAGGACATGATGCTAACCACCCTTTAACCACCCTTGGTGATCATTTATGCACGTTGCAGGGCTGCACAGGGCACCAATACAGCCCTGCAACATGCATAAATAACCACCAAGGGTGGTTAAAGAGTGGTTAGCGTCATGTCTGTTTTCAC
The DNA here is from genome assembly GCA_003113815.1 of Sphenodon punctatus. NCBI lineage: Eukaryota > Metazoa > Chordata > Lepidosauria > Sphenodontia > Sphenodontidae > Sphenodon > Sphenodon punctatus. Next base: position 536,850 of record QEPC01002738.1, read on the forward strand.
CCTTCGTCAACCCCTGGAATCTCCAGAGAGGTGTCAACCCTACGTTTCTCCAAACAGAGCTCGCCTGCCGCTTAGGTGGAGAGGATGGTTGTTGAATACATGTGCCAGCTTACAGGTGCTGTCTGCTCTTGGATTTATTTAAGATTTAGGGTGGAGGAGGGAAAGGGGCCTTTGGCCAGGAACATGACATGCCTGGATCTGTTTATGGCTCCAGGTAGAAAGAAAGGGGCCTCACTCCCTTTCCTAGGAAACCCCTGAAAATAAGGTCATTGTAGATTAGTTAGAAGTCCCGGGGTCTCAGGGACAGCACAAGTGAGGATGGGTCAAGCTTTTAAAAAACACAGAGGTTTAAGAACATAAGTGCCAGACTGGGACCATTTGTTTGTTTTAATCCTGCTGGCTGTTTAATTTCACTAGGTGGTTCCTAGTTCTAGTATTATGAGAAAGGGGAAATTACAGCTCCCTATTTAGTGGAGAAAGGTGTGATACAGCATCTGGCTGAAATTATACTAAGAGAAATCCAGGTCTGAATATACATACCTGGTTAAAATTAAGCTAAACAGAAATCCAGGTCTGGAAATACACAGCTAGTTAAAGATAAACTAGACAGAAATCAAGGTCTGGAGATACAGAGCTAGATAAGCTAAATAGAAATCCAAGTTGGGGGATACATAGTGAATTAAAATTAAGTTAGATAGAAATCCATACGTGGAGCTACACAGCTAGTTCAGGTTCCACTCGGAGAACTTCCCCGAAAATGATTTCCAGAGGTTTAAAAGAGGACATGTGAAGTAACAACTTCCTCTTGGTTTTTATGAATTATTATTATTTATTTATTTATAAAGTGCCAGCAATGTGCCTGCGGCATTGGGCAGTCCATGATTAGAGACAGGTCCCTGCCCCAAGGGACTTACAATCTAGAATTGACCATTGGAAGAGACAGGGACTTTTGTGAAGTTGGGATCTTTCCAGTTGCATATGCTTATCTTAGCTACAGGGGGAACAGGGGCATCCGGAAGGATAAAACAATATAAGCATCATCTGTGAGTCATCTATGGGAGCAAGGAGATTGGGAAAGCCTGCTGTCTGTTAATTTCATCAGGCTTTCAAGCCCCTTGGGGCAGGCACCTGTTATAATCAATAAAATAGAGGAAAAAGAAGAAAGAGGAGGAGGAGGAGGTGGTCGTGGTCAGGAGATGAGACTAGGGGTGTCTTTAGACAGAAAGTCAATGGGTGTCTGAATGTGTGTTTCGACCTTGATATGAACACTGGTTTGGCCCTGTGTTCACCATGTGGCGCTGCTTAGACACACAACCCGTCTTGGGACAAATCAATGTTTTGCTCGCCACCCGATCTCAGCACACAAGCGTTTCCATCTCTCTCTCACACACCCACCCACACACACACACCCCGTGTTGTACCTGCTAACATGCCACGCGCTATCAGTTCAGTTTATTAAAAGCGTAGCCATAGCCCATTGCTTGACCAAGAAACATACACAAGAAAATACATACATAAATCCATTCTCTAAAAACTGTTCATAAATAACCCTGCTTCCCAGCTCCTAATATAAATAGCTATTCTCCGGGAGTTCAAACTAGAAAGCCTACAATAGCTCTGGATTTCCCTTTTAATACTTGGATCCAGAAAACTTTTAACACATTGAATCTACCTGGATCTAGTAGGGAATAAGGGCCACATCCTTTACTACCTGAAAATTGGTGGTATTTAAGAAAAGGAAACATCCCTTGTGCATAAAGGTTAAAAAAAACAAAAAACCCAGGCCCTGCAAAGCTGAATGTGCAACCACAAAAGATCAATTGCATAGAGGACATAAAAGCATAAGGGAGCCTTAGAATACCTACAAAACCACAACTCTGTACACAAATTCTACAAAACTATCAACCTATAAAGTAAGCAAGAATCTTAACATTTAAATAAACAAACCTGTAACAGAGAGAAAGTCCTTTACGATGCCCAATAAATGGGAAATGCACGTGTTCATAGAGCAATTGGCTAATTAAGCAAAATAATAGATAAATAAGCCCATTATCTCTAATATAAAATTACCAAAGGGGGAACAGGGCAATAATAATACTTCTAAATACATTCATTTATCACACACACACACCCCCCCCAAAGAATACCCCTACAAGGATAAGCTATCTAACAGGTCTGCTTACAACATCCCTGCACGTGGAATCTACTGCCCTAAGTTCCTCCAATAGCGAAGCTCCACGAGGGGGGAAACCCAGTAGCAAAATGGGCAGCCGCTTCGTCCAATGTGGGCTCAGTACTGTAGGGCAGCACAGGGGCTGTTGAAGGCTAATAGACTCACTATATTCCCCTATCAGTAGAGGTACGGGAAGAAAGTTCCAACCCCACACACTGTAACCCCTTATTTTGATCAGTAAACTGAGACCGCAAGGGACGTTGGGAGCCCCTCGCAGGGGAGAACCGAGACTCCAGCTGCATAGCCATCAAAGGACCTTCCCCACAAGGAGTAACTGGCTGTGTGGAAGGAAATAGGCTAGAGCTTTCCTTAGAAATGACCGTGGGTTCTAAACGAGAGTTGAGGGAATCTGGCTGTGCCAGATCCCCGATCCTGTCATTAATGGATTCAATAGGGGAGGAAGAAGATGCCTGGTCCACTGCCTGGGTACAATTGGGATGTAAGGATTGTTTGTTTCCACTTCTTGGTCATTTTGACTAGAACGTAAGGCTTACCAGCCAAGAGCAAGCAGCTTGCCCGACGGTACTGCTCCACAAATTCCCCAGAGGTTGGGAAATGGGGTGAAGTCATGGGTGATGCATGGGGGGGATGTGCCGCCATATTTTCCCTGGTCTCGCCCCACGCTGACCCAACAACAGTCGGACTTAGGAGTCCAGTCCTCCTCCCCTGCCATGGTCCCACTCATCTGGGCAAGCAGGAAGTCATCAGAGTGAAGGCTTCCTTGCAGGAAGAACAGCAGCAGCACAAGGGAGGAGGCCTTGTTGGGAGGCTGCAGAGGCATGTGCGAGGCAAGGAGGACTCAGCGGCAGGGCCTGGCTGGGAAGGAGGCGGGGAGGGTGAAGGCAGAGGAGCAGGCTAACCTGGCCAGATGGTTAATAATAACCTTACAATTATTATTAGCCACTATCAAGTTAACCACTAACTCCCCCTCCCACTATCAACAGTCACGAGTCACCGACGGGTAAGCAAAAGTGGTGGTGGTGGTGGTGATGATGGTTGTGGTTGTTATTAAGTAGTTATATTATTTATTTATTTATTTATTTATTTATTTGAATTGGTCTATTGACCTTTTTAAGTAGTTATATAGTGACAGCAGTGTAACCTAGCATTAATTAGAGACAGTTCCTGTCCCAAGGAGCTTACAATCTAGCACTGAGTACAGTCCTTTTGAAGTCTCCCCAAAGCTTCGGGCTGCGACCTGCCCTTCACACGCTGGAGACACACCAAAATACGCACACAACCAATCTGTGCACCCTTATGCCATAATTCCCACTCTACTTTGCTCTAATTGCTCAACCTCACTTTCCTCCCAAGAGCTGGGAACAGAACTCAGTAGGCCTCTCCTCCCTGCTCTAATCCACTACCCCCACTCCTCACCCAGAGAACCCAGGAGTCCTGGCCCCCCGCCCCCCACACGCATACTCTAGGCCCAGTCCTACAGTTCTAAGAGATCTCATCTGCCAGTGATACAGGAGGATTTCCTTGTGGCCAGATGCTGTGGGTAAGTCTGTGCAGGGATCAGGCCTAAAGCTAGGCAGCTCTCTGCCTGTGGTCACCCGAGGACCATGAGGGGGTAACAAGCCCAAGAGATGGAAATTTAGGACTAGGGGTTAAACAAACATGACGGTGACCCACTCTGAACAGCTGTGTTCCATGGGTCACTGACATGCTTGTGCTCACGCCCCAGATGTTTTCCAAGGCTGACCCTGGTGTGCTGGCTTCTAGCCTGGGCTGTCCCTCAGCAAAGTGCCCAAGTCACAGACAAGGCTACACCCCCCCCCCCCCCAGCAGCAGTCTGGGGCAAAGCGGGCCACAACAGGTTAGAATGTATGTTCTGACCCACCGTGACCTGTCCCAGATCAGGGTCACCTTGGCCGGTCACCCACCATGGCAGTCCATGACTAGCCGTCATGGCTGCCCACCATGGCAGCGGGACGGGGCTCTGAGTTCAGCACAGGGGTACAGCCAGGACAGCTCCCCAACCAAGGTCACATGTGGTGGGTTCCCTGATCTGACCCCAGCTGGCCAGGGTCACCGCTGCTCTGCTGTCACTTCTGCTTTTACCCTAGATGAGCAGAAGCAGGGAATAAAAAGAGCAGGAATTGCCAGTCTAGAGGGTGATGGGTAGCAAAGGGGTTCGGAGACCTCAGCTGAGATCCCCCAGCAGGCCAAAGAGACTGACTGGGGGGCAGGGCTCTGGAGCACAGTCAGAGGGTTGGATCAGAAGGCCTAGGAGCGCGGAAGCCTTCTAGGAGATTTGTAAAACTTAGGGAACTGCACTGGTTTTCCTTAATAAAAGGTTTGGTCCTGCAATAATTTAAAGCCGTTTCAGGGCTGTTCTGTTTATATTCCTCCACTCATTGCCTCATTCCTTCATCTTTGAGTACGCCCAGAACTTCAAAGTTCAAGGCGGAATTGCGTGACCTGTGATATAGCAGGATCTCTTGCACAATATTCCACTAGACCGTAGTCAGATCACTCTCTCCTACACACACACAGGAGGCTATTCCGCCTGTGACATAGCCAAGACCTACACACACACTCTTCTGCCTGTCACGTAGGGTGATAATAAATGTGACGGGGACCCTCTATGGACCACCTGGGCCAGAGACTTACTGTTACGTTTATTTCCAGGCCACCAGATGTAGGTCCACTGCTGTCCCAGCCAAGGGCCACCTAGGCAGGCCAACGCAAGCCATGTGGCCCCATCCGCTACCAGGGATCGGGGACCACCATGACTGCCCATGATTGGCTGCCCGTCATGGTGGGGGCAGAGTGCTGGGGATGCCGCAGGCGGGGACGCCCGACCGCGCGTTTGTTCTGGTCCCCCACCAGGGGGGCAGAGAAGGGCTCGCCGATCAGCCCGGTCAGGTGCGCATTTGAACTGTGTCCCGACCTGACCACACCAGGGCCACCCCCATCCCCCCCCCAGCATGTAGTTGGCACACCAGCTGCATGTTTATTTTCACCCATAGTGAGGTTCCTCTCAAACATATCCCTGCACCTGCGGCATAGCGAGATCCCCCTCACACGGACTCCACCACCACTGCTGTAGCAAGATCTCCCTCAAGCACATTCCTTCAACTCCTTATAGCAAGGGCCCCTTCACACATACTCCTCTGCTTGTGCAACAGCTAGATCCCCCTCATACACACACACTCCTCTGCCTGTGCAACAGCTAGATCCCCCTCATTCACACACTCCTCTGCTTGTGCAACAGCCAGATCCCCCTCATACACACA
>QEPC01002738.1:544267-571746 GCA_003113815.1 Sphenodon punctatus
GGCCCCCTCACACACACACACACTCACACACACACACACACACACTCCTCTGCCTGTGCAACAGCCAAGGCCCCTTCACACACACACACATACTCCTCATCCTGTGCGACAGCCAAGTCCCCCCCCTCTCTCACACACACACACACACATACACTCCTCTGTCTGTGCGATATCCAGGGCCCCCTCACACACACACACACACACACACACACACACACTCCTCTGCCTGTGCAACAGCCAGGGCCTCTTCACATGCACACACACATACTCCTCTGCCTGTGCGACAGCTAGGGCCTCCTCTCTCACACACACATACACAATCCTCTGCCTGTGCAACAGCCAGGGCCCCCTCACACACACACGCACTCCTCTGCCTGTGCAACAGCCAGGGCCCCTTCACACACACACACACACACACACTCCTTTGCCTGTGCAACAGCCAGAACCCCCTCACATGCACACACACAAACTCCTCTGCCTGTGCGACAGCCAGGTCCCCCTCACACACACACATACTCCTCTGCCTGTGTGACAGCCAAGGCCCCCTCACACACACACACACACACACACACACACACACACACACACACTCCTCTGTCTGTGCGACAGTCAGGGCTCCCTCACACACACACACTCCTCTGCCTGTGCAACAGTCAGGGCCCCCTCACATGCACACACACATACTCCTCTGCCTGTGCAACAGTCAGGTACCCCTCTCTCACACACACACATACTCCTCTGCCTGTGTGACAGCCAGGTCCCCCTCTCTCTCACACACACACTCACACACACTCCTCTGCCTGTGTGACAATCAGGGCCCCCTCACAAACATGTACTCCTCTGCGACAGCCAGGACCCCCTCTCTCACACACACACATACACCCCTCTGCCTGTGCAACAGCCAGGGCCCCTTCACACACACACACACACACACACACTCCTTTGCCTGTGCAACAGCCAGAGCCCCCTCACATGCACACACACAAACTCCTCTGCCTGTGCGACAGCCAGGTCCCCCTCACACACACACATACTCCTCTGCCTGTGTGACAGCCAAGGCCCCCTCCCTCACACACACACACACACTCCTCTGTCTGTGCGACAGTCAGGGCCCCCTCACACACACACACACTCCTCTGCCTGTGCAACAGTCAGGGCCCCCTCACATGCACACACACATACTCCTCTGCCTGTGCAACAGTCAGGTACCCCTCTCTCACACACACACATACTCCTCTGCCTGTGTGACAGCCAGGTCCCCCTCTCTCTCACACACACACTCACACACACTCCTCTGCCTGTGTGACAATCAGGGCCCCCTCACAAACATGTACTCCTCTGCGACAGCCAGGACCCCCTCTCTCACACACACACATACACCCCTCTGCCTGTGCAACAGCCAGGGCCCCTTCACACACACACACACACACACACACTCCTTTGCCTGTGCAACAGCCAGAGCCCCCTCACATGCACACACACAAACTCCTCTGCCTGTGCGACAGCCAGGTCCCCCTCACACACACACATACTCCTCTGCCTGTGTGACAGCCAAGGCCCCCTCCCTCACACACACACACACACTCCTCTGTCTGTGCGACAGTCAGGGCCCCCTCACACACACACACACTCCTCTGCCTGTGCAACAGTCAGGGCCCCCTCACATGCACACACACATACTCCTCTGCCTGTGCAACAGTCAGGTCCCCCTCTCTCACACACACACACATACTCCTCTGCCTGTGTGACAATCAGGGCCCCCTCACAAACACGTACTCCTCTGCGACAGCCAGGACCCCCTCTCTCTCTCACGCACACACACCCCTCTGCCTGTGCAACAGCCAGATTCACCCCCTTCACACAGCCCTCACCTGGCATCGTCAGCAGCACCTTGGCGCCGCAGGAGCTGAGCGAATGCAGAAGGGACTTGTCGCGGATGTTGTAGTTGAGGCAGGCCATGGCACAGCCAAGCTTGGCCAATCCCAGCCAGACCCACAGGTAAGCAGGGACGTTCATGAGGAAGACAGCCACCGCATCGCCTTCCTTCAGCCCTGCTCGCTCCTGCAGGGCCCGTGCAACCTGACTGCTCCGCCTGTCGACATCCTGGTAGGAATGGACCTCATCTCCAAAGAGAATCAAAGCCTTGCCCGGGTGCCTCCTGGCTTTGTCCAGGAAGGCATCCAGAAACATGAAGGGCGGGCTGCGTCGGAGGCATCGTTCACACGTGAATCCCATGCGGACGGTGGCAAAGAACATGGCTACATCCTGCCACCAATAAGGAAAGAGGACACCCCCCAGGAGGGGCAGAAGGAGCAGCAGTCCCACCAGAGCTGTATACAGGACATGCATGGCTTGTGCTAGGAGCTCCCCTCACCATAGGCTCCCGGCTTCTCTCTGCTGTCTGGGCCAAGCAAGAGGGATTGAATGAGTTGGGTGTTCCCAGACTCTCCTCCCCTCCTTCCCTGCAGGCTGATTCGAGCAAGTACCTGGCTCCGTGTCAATAAACTTTAAACAAGCGGCAAATGCTACTGGGCTTTCTGCCCCCACGCACACTGCTGTCCAGAAGCAGTGAACAGGGGCCTCGTCCAGAGCACACAGGAGCCTGCATTCCAGAGCGGGGGGATCGATTGCACCGTTTCCAACTGCTGCGGCCATCGGGAAACCAGTTACAGCTTCATTTCTCTGTGTCTCACACTCACATACATTATCTCACTGGATTGCACAAACATGTGGTTTCTTGCCAGCTCCTATCTCAACAGCTGTCTCTCTCTCTCTCACACACACACACACACACACACCACTTTCAAATTCCCTATCTCGCTCACAGCCACACACACATTCTGTGTTACAAATACTCTCTGTGCCGTGCCACACAACACCTTTCGCATTCCCTTCGTGGGGCACAAAGACAACAGTCTTCCACAGGTTGTCTGTCACACACACATTACGTCTCTACATTATTACTAAGCATAGGCGGCACATCACCCTTTGGATACAGTCCCTGCCAAGTGGACTCACAATCTAAGACAGGCAAGAGTGAGGGGGACACAAGGAGACAGACAGACACAGTCCCATTTTACAAACAGGGACCAGAAGCTGAGACTTGCCCAAAGCTTATGACTAGATCAGGATTTGAACCCTGGCTTCCCAGGTCCAAGTCCAACACTTTATCCACTACACCACACTGGGTCTTACGCACAGGGGCAATCATCCCCACAGTACTAACTGTAACATTACCCCGTGACAGAACAGTTTGACCAAATATTCATGCTATATCTTCTTTATGAATAATTAAGATTAATCATAAAATCTTAGGATGAAGAGCTGAGTGAGTTAGTTGTTAATATTACAGCTAATAACAAGTTAAAAATTGTAAGCTAAAGGAGAGGGTGGTTTTTAAAAAAAAATCTAAATAAATAATCTAAATAAATAAACAAAATAATCTAAATAAATAAACAAAATTATGCTTATACCGCATGGACTCTGGCCACCGGGGGTGATCGGGGGGGAGTCCTTTGGATGACAGCATGAACCAGGGATCATAGTAAACCTCTCACACCCTGAAACCTACTCACTTCTGCTCCCTGTAACAGAGGGCCAGCCCTGGACCTTCAGCCTGATTCCCAGGATCTCCAACTCACCCCATCAGCCAGCCACCACAGTCACCACCTGTTTTCCTAACCTCCGTTCTGTTCTCCCCCTGCAAATGTCCAGTGACCGGTCCCCTCAGGAGTTCCCTGGCTATGTTCTCACTGACTTCTTGGCAAAACCCATGTTTGCAGCGAGTGACCCAGGGCTGGTTTGGACCGGGCCCTGGTGCAGAAGATGACAGAGGGTCCCCTGCTGCTCACAGCAGCGTGCACAGACATTGAATTTACATGTGTAGAGTTATTCCAAAGTAGCTATAATTTTGGGTTTCCCTGTCTAATGTAACTTTAACCAGCCGGGATTTTCCAGACCTAGATTTCTATGTTCAGTTACTGTGTTTGGTACTTTTGTCACGACATCTCCCAGACAGACCAATCCCATCCCAAGTCAAACTTTTTTTAAAAAAATAAAAGGATATCAGGTACTACTGCCAAAAAGACATGAAGTACCAAATGTAATCAGCCCCCCTGCATGGGTTGCCAAAAGCACTGCTCAAGCTGGCACCCTACACTCTAGCTGTGTGAACCTCTAGCCTTTGAGCTGCACCCTCATTTTGTTAGCACTGAGTAACAGGCTTCATGAACCATGGGAACTGCCTGACACTGCCACAGGACTAGAGGGAGCCAATGCTGAAGGAACTGGGAATGTTTAGCCTAGAAAAAAGACCAATGGGGGTGGGTGGGGAGGAGGGACACATGATCACAGTTTTCCAAATTACAGGAAAGTAGATTACAGTTAAAATCAGGGGGCAAACTTCCTAACGGTAAGAGCTGTTGGGACAAGTTACCTAGGGAGGTTGTCGTAGGCTTCTGTTGCTGGAGATTTTCAAACGGAAGCTAGACAGCCATGTGTCAGGAGTGTTGGAGCTGCTGTGCTGAGACTTTGATTACTGGCCCCACGATGCCTGTCTCCCAGCTCCCAAGAAAGGAAGCCTCCTGCTGGCTGTCTACATGTGGGCCCCATACATTGCCTGCAGCTGTTTGTAGATGAGTAGGTGGTTCTTCCCCCCCACCTTAGGGAGGTGGGATTTATTTGAAGTTGGGGTGTGGTTGGATTTTCCATGGGGTAGGGTAGGGTTATGGGGAGTGGGTTTGGTGGAGAAGGTTTTTGAGAGTGGGGCTGGGTGGGAAGGAGGACCTGTAGCCAGTTCAGAGCCTTTGGAAGACAGAACTCACGAGCTTGCTCCCTTCCCTCTCGCCTTCTACTAGCTCTTCCCAGCTCCAGCTCCATCTCCTAAGCTCTGGGCTGCCCTCTGCCATGCCCAGCTCAGCTGTTCTCCATTAGCGCCACCATCAACAAATGTGCACACACTAGCTTTAGAGTAAAAGAAATCTTTATGAGAGGAAATTAAGTTTAAGTTAAAATAAACAAGGAAATGGGCTCAGAGTTACAGACAGTTGCTACTGAAAACAATAATGCAAGCTCCAATTGCTGGTATAGATTCCTAGATCTCAACCCTTTGTCCATGCTGGGTTCCTTATTGCAGATGGTATCAGAGCTGAACTAAAATCATTTTGGCTTTTTCCCCTTTTAGGCCCAAAACCCTTTTATCAGTGTTAATTCAGTTTCTTGTTTGTTTGTCCCCCGGTTCTTGTTTGGTGATAAAAAGCTTACTAACACTTTGGAGAGTGCCTGTCACAGTCTCCTCAGTAAGCAATTGCACATCAGGACCTGTGATCTTCTTGCGCTGTACTAGTTCCTGTTGTTCCATGGATTTTGCCTCATTGGTTGTGATTTCCCTAATGAATCCTGTCTGGCTTTAGCAGTGTGCCTCTGATTCATGCCAGGGTTATATTCCTAAATTATATATTATAATTCTGAATTTCAAAATCCTTCTATCGTTTAATTCAATGTTTCATGAGGTTTGAAATGCCACAAAATTTGACTGATGTACGTAGATTAATATTGTAATGGCAGTGGTATAGCTTTTTACATAATACATGGCATATTTCTGAAAACCGTAAGCTTGACTGCCTCTTCCCCTATGCTCCATCAGTCTTTAAGGTCAAATGAGAACAACCTCTTCCTTGTCCCATCCCTTTGCCAAGTTCCTACAACAAAGGCATGCAGAGAGACCTTCACAATGGCTGCTCCACAACTCCTGGAACACTCTGCCCCAGCGGTTGGCCAAAGCGTGAGTCTGAGCATTTTCTGAAGACGATGTAAGACCTTTCTATTTGGCCAGGCATTGGGTAAGTGAGGATAGGTTCTTGGGGAATTGTTTTCTGGAGTTGTTTTTATATTATTTGTATATGTTATGTGTTTTATTTCACATTTATTTTACATGTTGCAGTTTACGTGATGCAACATACACGCTAAGACTAAAACTTTGGGGCCAGAGTGGGACTTCATGGCCCCCACGACAACCATGGGTCTATGTCAAATGATGTCTAGCCCAACGTATGGGGCAGGACACGCATTGGATTTGATGTTTGACACCGACCTGGCCTCAGGGGTTCTGATTATCAGGGATGTGGTTACAACACTGTTGTCATGGTCAGACAATTGCCTTCTGAAGGTCTAAATCCCTGCCCTCATCAAGGTTAGGTTGGTCCACCCCCAGAGACTAATGGATCCAATTGGTTTCCAGAGATTTACCTACTGATCTTGACGACTACTCTGTTGATAACCCGGTCACTTTGTGGAATGACATCCTGACCATAGCCATTGACACCGCCGCACCCAAGTGTCCGCTCCCACCACTGCGATGACTTAGATCCCCCTGGTATACAGGGGACCTGAGGCAGGTTGAAGTGGGAGGGGAGGCAGTTAGAGCGCTGGTGGTGCTCAACTCACGTTGAAGCCGACCGATTGCAGCATACATCATTTTTGAAGACCTGCGTGACGGCGGTGAAGAAAGCTTTCTTCTCCACCAATCATAGAGTCTGCAAAGTCTCGTCCTGTGGAGCTTTTCCAGGTGGTGAACAGACTGGTAATTCCAGCCTGTCCCCACCATGAACCCAAGTCATCTCGCGCCCATTGTGAAATTTGTATGAATTATTTTGCAGATAAAATTGCTCGTATTCACTGCCACTTGCGTGCTGCTACTTTACCTGCAGAATCAAGAGTTTGGGGTTGCGGAAGCTCACCCTTCTCCTGTTTGTTTGGATCGGTTTCAGTTAGTGTCACCCACTGATGCAGAGAATGTGCTTGGAGCAGTGCCCTTGTGAATTAGATCTTTGCCTGTCCTGGGAAAGGTGGCGGCGGTGACCAGGAGCACTTTTCGCCAACTCCATTTGGTGACGAAGCTGCAGCCCTTTCTTTCTGACTCCGATCTGGCCACCCATCATCCATGCTTTCATTACCTCAAGGTAATGCGCTCTACTGGGGGGCTGCTCTTGGCGACTGTTTGGAAGCTGTAGTTGCTGCAGAATGCAGCAGCCCAGCTGCTTTCCGGACTGGGTCGCCGTGAGCACATTACACCTGTGCTCTACTGCCTGCACTGGCTACTGAAAGCTTTTCAGACACAATTCAAGGTGTTGGTTTTGACCTTTAAAGCTCTAAACAGCCTGGGCCCCTCCAATCTGAGAGACTGCCTTTCCTTCCATGCTCCACTGCGGCCCCTGCGATTGGCTGGGGGTGCTCTCTTGTGGGTACCACCAGCCAATCTTGTCTCTACGACAAGGGCCCGCAGGGAAGCATTCTCGGTTGCTGCCCCGGTATGGTGGAACTCCCTTCACCCAGAGGTCCGCAGAGCCCATTCCGGGGGCAGTGAAAAGCTTTTCTTTCTGGTAAGGCATTGGCAGGCATGGTTAGGGTGGGGGGATTAGGGGTGAGGGTGGGTTTTTCTTTGAATGAAGTCTTTAAAGGGAATTTTATTGTATTCTGTATTTTATGTACGCCACCCTAAACCTAAGTGGAAGGGCAGGATGGAAGTTTAATAAATAAATAAATAAATAAATAAATGAAATTAAATGGAATTTCCCTGAGTCCTCAGGATAGCGTGGCAGTAGAAATCCAAAGTAAATATGTAACAGAGTGGAAATGAATGGGCCCTGTCATTTAGGCATTCAAATTCACATTTTCAGATAGCCCACTGAATACCCAAATTAATTCTTTGTCACAGAAGCAATACGCATGTAGTACCGAGTGTGTGACGTATCGGCGCCACCTAGTGGTGTGGTGGTGCCAGATCATCCGCTTGCTAATCTACAATGCCAAGAGACCATGTTTTACCTCAGAGGCCGCTTTTAGATGATCACGCTGTGCGCTCGCGCGGGGTTTCAAAGACCCCGCGAGGAGAGATGACACGTGACGCCGCCGGCCATCGTGCGCCTGATACGGCGCCGCGCATTCTTTTCAAGCCGTGAACGACCTACCTCGATCAGGCTCCTGGTCAGTTCGCAGCTTGAAAAGACTGCGCGGCGCCATATCAGGCACGCGATGGCCGGTGGCATCACATGTAATCTCTCCTCGCGGGGTTTTTGAAACCCCGCACGAGCGCACAGCGTGATCATCTAAAAGCGGTCAGAGAGTAGAGACTAATGAAGATGGTGTGCGAGTTCAATCCCTACTGCCAGGGCCGGCCCTACCGTGAGGCGGCTCGGGGCGGCTGCCCTGGGCCCCACTCCTGGGGGTCCCCCCGCACCCAGGGTCCCAAGCTCCCAGCCTGACAGTGTCCGGGAGCTGGGGACCCTAAGCGCGGGGGCCCCCTGGCTGAGTCCAACTCAACTTTGACTGACAGGCAGTGGAGGGGGTCAGCGGGAGTGAGGGAAAAGCAGAGGCCCCGCCTTTCCCACACTCGGTGCCCTCCCCCCTGGCTGCCTTTCAGTCTCAGTCAGGGGGAATGTGAGCGAGGCGGGGCCTCTGCCTCTCCCACATTCCCTTGGCCGAGACAGCCAGGCAGCGGAGGGGACCAGTGGAAGTGAGGGAGAGACAGAGGCCCCGCCTTTCCCACACTCCCTAGCAACTTCCAGTGGTGACAGGCAGTGCGGCAACAGATTTAATTTACTGCCGTGGTGCCTGCCACCCGAGGCTCTGAGCCCGACATGGGTCCCAGGCCAGCAGCGGCGGTGGCGGATCAGGTAAGTGATCCCAAAATGGCTGGGCTTGGGGATGGGCGGAGGGCAGTGCCCCTCCACCCATCCCCAAGCCCAGACCCGGGTAGCACACCACCCCCGGATCGAGCCAGGGAATGCCCCTAGGAAGAATAGGGCCCTGCCTTTGTGCCCCACCCTGGGCCCCATATATTGTAAGGACAGCCCTGTCCACTGCCAAGGACTCATCCAGGGCTGTCGGGTAATATTCATCTATACATTTATTCAGTTTATTATTGTTGGGTCATTTATGTCGATATTTCGATTATGTCCACTTGGCCATTCCGTAGAATCAGAACTGTAGAGTTGGAAGGGACCACATGGGTCATCTTGTCTGCAGGTCTCTAGAGTATCTCAGTTATTTTCTGTTGGTTGGGTTTGACGCTATTAGCCCAATCACACACCCAACTGGTGCACAAACACACTAATAGTGCCAAAACAAAGTAACCAAAATGGCTGAAATGAAAGGACCAAAATAACCAAACCAAATTAACCAAATACCAAAATGACCAAAATAACAGAAATATTGAAATGACTGTAATGATGGAAACAAAATAACAGAACCGGATGCTCATTTCCAGAAATGAAGCCAGAGCACAATAGTGGTTCATATCTGCATTGTCAGACCCAATTCAAAGCGGGCAAAAGGGTCGGAAACGATATTGCCACGGATATTCATTTCAGCCCTAGCAGATAATACATATTAATTAACATTAAATAACATTAATTGACTTACATAGCACCCCACATTGTTAGACCTCAGAGCATGCCTGCCCTAGACTCAGTGGGACTGACCCGGTCATCCTTGGGACTCCATAATCCCTGCCTTGGGACTCCATAATCCATGGGTACTTTCAGACATGACGCTAACCACCCTTTAACCACCCTTGGTGGTTATTTATGCATGTTTCAGGGCTGCATAGGGCACCAATACAGCCCTGCAACATGCATAAATAACCACCAAGGGTGGTTAAAGGGTGGTTAGCGTCATGTCTGAAAGTACCCCTTGTGTAAAGGATTCTTGGGTGAGCAACCATGAACAAGGCTCGGCCTATCCCAGCCTAGTTCCACTCACAGCTTTGGGGCATGCATGTTCCATGCCATGACCCTTCCCAGAGCCCCCTTGAAGTCCTTGTTGCGCAAGGTGTAGATGGCAGGGTAGAGCAAGGGTGTGATGTTGAGGTAGATGAGCGACACTATCTTGTCATGCTCCAACGAGTGGCTAGAGGCCGGCCGGATATACATGGAGATGGCGCATCCGTAGTGCAGCACAGCCACCATCAGGTGTGAGGCACAGGTTGAGAAGGCCTTGTGCCTCCCCTCGGAAGAACTCATGCATACCACAGCACTCAGCACCCGGGCATAGGAGGCCAGGATGAGCAGGAACGGTAGCACCAAGACCAGGAGGCAGGCCATCAGCAGAGCCATGTCGCTTAGAAAAGTGTCAGTGCAGGCCAAAGCCAGCACGGCTGGGATGTCACAAAAGACATGGTTGACCAGCCTGGAGTGACAGAACGGCAACTGGAAGACCAAGCCTGTCAAGCCCAGTGAGAGCAAGAATCCACCTGCACACGAACCCACCAGCAGCCGGACACAGGCCTGGCGACTCATGATGACAGGATAGTGCAGCGGGTGGCAAATGGCTATGTAGCGGTCATAGGCCATGGCTGCCAGCAGGAAGCACTCAGAAGCCCCCAAAGCAATAAAGAAATACATCTGGGCTGCGCAGCCCACGAAGGAGATGGCACCACCGTCGAGGGTCAGTGCGAGGAACCCCACCAGCATCTTGGGCACAATGACAAGGGTGTAGGCCAACTCCACTGATGACAGGCTTCCCAGGAAAAAGTACATGGGGGTGCGCAGAGCCGGGTCGAGTGCCGCCAGGGCCACGATCAGCAGGTTTCCAGCCAGGGTGGCAGCGTACATGGCAGAGAAGAAGGCGAAGAAGAAGAGGCGTAGTAGCCGTGGGGAGTCAGAGAAGCCAAGGATGATGAAGCCAGGCAAGGCCAAGGTCTGGTTCTCCCCTCTCCGTGACATATTCATGGTGGCCCAGCTGGGGAGGGGGCAGGAAGCACAGAGACATGGGAGAGACTTACCTTGGGAAGGGGAAGTCACTAGGCTAGGGAAGAGAGGCTCTGCTCAGCACTTCATCCCCATGAACAGGGCTCACCTTCACACACACCCCTCTCTCTCTCTCACACACACACACACACACACACACACACACACACACACACACACACACACACACCCACCCTGTCCTAGCCCCTCAATGAATAGGCTCCCTTATACTAGTGCCTCACCTCTGCATAGAAGACTCCATCAAGCCCTCATCCCTATGTACAGGGCCTGTCCTAGCCCCTCATCTCTAGAGTTGCCGCCACCGCTCCGCGTTTCACCTGTAGACTATGGGATTTGACCCAGAGGGGAGCCCCAGTCTCTCTAGGCCAGGCAGTGGCACCCTAGAGGGCAGCAGGGGGTAGCTGCCACATCAGAAAGAAGGCGGGCTACAGAAACTTTCCTGCATCCTTTATTATTATTATTATTATTATTATTATAAGCTTTTATATAGCACCAGCGATGTACCTGGCGCTTTACAGAGAATAAGATAGACACAGTCCCTGCCCGAGAGCTTACAATCCATCATGGCCCTGCCCCTATGGAGAACCATGACCTCATGGTGTTCCACAAAGGGCAAACCTACATCAGAAAGAGGCACAACAGCCCCTGTGCCCAGGGCTGCTGGATCGTTTAGGGGAAAGTCCCGGACAGAATGGGCATAACCACTCAAGTGTCACATGAGTAGCCCTTCCCCTCCCCCTCTGTTTTCTTGTATCATGTCCTTTAATTGGCAATTAATAGGTGCTCTGCAATGCACAATTTGGTCATGGTTTGAGCAAACAGACGACTTCATCAAAATTAATTTAGCATTGGGTGTTAACAAACATGACAATGGCCCACTTTGGCCCGCTGAGACCCAGGAGCCACCGGCGCATTTGTTACTGCACCGCCAGGTGTTCACCTGGGATTGCTTCCAGGCGTGTCAGCAACGATCCCGGAAACCTGCATAGTCCAGGCTACCATCTGCCCGATGGGGCCAAAGTGGCCCACAGTGGGCTATAACGTTTGTTATGACCCGCTGTGACCCAGCCCAGATTGAGTCCACCAACCTGCGTCTGCCTGCCATGGCGGGGGCAAGGTGCTGGCTGCAGCGCAGTGGCGGGTCCAGGCAGCTGCACATTCATGTAGCTCCCCCACCCTCCCCGGTGGCCTGACCGCTGGCACATTTGTTAACCAACTGGACCTGGTCGGGACCATGTTGGCGGTGGGTTCCTGAACCGGGTCAGGTTGTGACAACACGCTCTGCCGTCACTTCTCTTAACGCCCATTGAAAGGTTGGAGCCCAAATTTCTCAGATAATAGTCAGTCTTGAGATGTATTTATTTAATACTCAAAAATGAATGTTTTCATCCCATAAGAACAGCAGCAGCGCCGTACTGGGTCCGACCTGGCCCGATTGATGCTCTAGCAGGTTTCCTGCTTCTGATGCACTATTATTGTATTTATTTATTATTCAATTTATTTGCCACCCCCTCCTGCACAGCAGCTCGGGGTGACTCACAACATCTTAAAAGCAATATACTACACCAAAACCCCTTAAAAACAGCAATAAAACCCACAAAGCATAAAAAAACCAAACATCCCCACCAACAGCCCAGCGGAACAGCCAGGTCTTACATTGTCTTTGGAAGGAGGGGAAGTCCGAGGACAGGCGGGCCTCCATCAGGAGGGAGTTCCACAGCCGTGGTGCGACCACCAAAACCTCCCTCCTCATAGTAGCCAACCAGGATACCCAGGGGACCTCAAGGAGGGTGCCTCCAGCTGACCGCAGTGGTTGACCCAAAACCCGGAGGATGAGGCGATCCTGCAGGTAGGCTGGGCCAAGGCTGTTTAGGGCTTTATAGGTCAAAACCAACACCTTGAATCAGGCCCGGAAGACTATCGGCAGCCAGTGCAGAGAATGGAGCACTGGTGTAACATGCTCATGGCGACCCGTCCCCATAAGGAGACAGGCCACCGCGTTCTGCACCAGCTGCAGTCTCCAGATCATCACCAAGGGAAGCCCCATGTAGAGCGTATTGCAGTAGTCTAGTCTTCAGGAGATAAAAGCATGGACGATGGTGGCAAGGTCTGAGTCATAAGACCTAAGCCATCGCACCAGATGTAACTGGCAAAATTCTCCCTTTGCCACAGCCGCCACCTGGATATCCAGGCGGAGCTGAGGATCCAGGGGAACCCCCAGACTATGAACTTGAGGAACCAACAGAGGGCGGACCCCATCAATAATGGGTGCCACCACTTCTTCGGTTCCTCCCACCAGCATCACCTCTGTCTTGTTGTGATTCCGTTTCAGGCGGCTCACTCTCATCCAGTCCCCCATAGCTGTCAGACACTGGGTAAGCACCGAGACTGCTGGGCCTGGGTCATCTGAAAAAGAGAGGTACAGTTGGGTGTCATCAGCATATTGATGACACCACACACCGAACCTTCTGACAACCTCACCCAAAGGCTGCATGTACATGTTGAACAGGAGAGGGGACAAAATAGAGTCTTGCAGGACTCCACACGTGAAGTCCTGGGGAGAAGGTGAACAATCACCCAGCACCACATGTTGAGTTCTCCTGGCCAGGAAGGAACGGAACCATTCAAGAACAGTTCTGCACACCCCGGTTCGGTCCCACAACCGAGTCACCAGCAGCTCATGGTCAATGGTATTAAATGCAGTCAAGAGATCTAATAGGATCAACAGAGTCGAACGACCCTGGTCCAGCTCATGGTAGAGGTCGTCGGCCAAGGCCACAAGTGCAGTCTCAGTGCCATAAGACCACAAGGGATCTAAGAAGCTGATCTGATCTAGATGCCCCTGAAGCTGCCAGGCCACTACCTGCTCAATAACGTTCCCTAAAAAGGGACGGTTAGAGACTGACTGATAGCTGGCCAGGGAGTCAACATCCAGTGACGGGTTTTTGAGCAGAGGCCACACCATCGCCTCCTTGAGGCAGACCGGCGCTCTGCCCTCTCTAAGGGAGGCATTGACTATCCCAGCCAGCAATGGCCCCAATGTCTCCTGGCTGACCTTAACCAGCTAGGACGGGCAAGGGTCCAGTTCACAATAGGTGGCCCTGACAGTCCCAAGGACATCCTCTGCATCAGAGGACGACACCCACTGAAACTGATCCCATAAAACAGGACAAGACGGGGCTTCGATTACCTCTGGTTCTCCTACTGCCATAAACGCAGCGTTGAAGTCTTGATGAAATCCACAAAAAGTCAACAAACCAGTCACAGCAAGCACTGGAAGATTCCAGCTCCAGGCGGAGGGATGGACCAGCCCCCTCACCACCCTGAAAAGCTCCGCTGGATGTGACTTAGCGGATGCTGTGAGTGCAGCAAAGAATTGCTTCTTTAATTGAATTGCTATTAAAGGCCGTGTTTGCTCAAGCTGCAAGCGGATTGATTTGTCACACATTGATTTATTATGGCACACTTAATTGATTCATCATAGGCTCCTGACTGCCTGCTTCTGGGATTTCGTCAACACGGATATGCTTGATCCATGATATGGAGGCATCGATGTATTTCTCATGACTCCTTGTTGCATTTAGCAAAGACCTGTACAATTTCCAATGCATCTCCCCCTCTCCCCCATTTAAGAGCTTAGCTGGGGCATCTTGAGAGATCCCTGGACATTATATCATTTATTTTTATTATTATTATTATTTATTATAAGCATTTATATAGCGCAAGCGATGTACCTGGTGCTTTACAGAGAATAAGATAGACACGGTCCCTGCCCAAGAGTTTACAATCTAAAGACAGGGGGAGGGGAGACAGGGAAGGGGGAAGGGAGAGACAAGGGATGCAACATTCATGAGGATGCGGGAATGCAGGTACATGTTCTTGGCTTGGTTACAGTAAATAGGAGTTTACAGATAACAGGTGGGGGATAATCCTGGGTGGGGATGATTAGCAGGAGTTAGGAAGGGCGGAGCGGAAGAGGTGGGTTTTGAGGCGTCTCATTTCAGCTCTAGTGTAGGTCAGCTGGCTGGGCACATGCAGAGGTGGTCACGGTCCTGACCATAGCCACTGACACCGTTGCACCCAAGTGTCCGCTCCCACCACCGCGATGGCTTAGATCCCGCCGGTATAGAGAGGACCTGAGGCAGGTTGAAGTGGGAGGGGAGGCAGTTAGAGTGCTGGTGGTGCTCAACTCACGTTGAAGCCGACCGATTGCAGCAAACATCATTTTTGAAGACCTGCGTGACGGCGGTGAAGAAAGCTTTCTTCTCCACCAATCATAGAGTCTGCAAAGTATTATTATAGCCTTTATTGGACCAATTTTTTTTCTTTCTTTCGCTCAGTCTTTTTAATGCATTTTGGCATTTTATAGTCGTCATCGGACTAGTTTTCTTACTTTCTTTTGCTCAGTGTTTCAGTCTATATCTCTGTGTGCACCTTCGCTTAAGAACATAAAAACGTAAGAAATACCGTACTGAGTCAGAGCGATGGCCCATCAAGCCCAGCATCCTGCCTGTCTTCAACAGTGGCCAATCCCGGTCACATGAGAGAAATACCAGCAGCCACAATGGGCAATCCATTCCCTGCTGATCCCTCCCTGCTCCTGACAGCAAGAAGTTCCCAGCTTGTAATCTACTTAGCTAACAGCAGTTAATGAACCTATTCTCCAAGAACTCATCCAGTCCTTTTTTAAACCCAGCCACACTATTGGCCCTGACAAGCTCCTCTAGCAACAAATTCCATAATTTAACTGTGCGTTGAGTGAAAAAAAAATACTTTCTTTTATTTGTTTTAAAACTGTCATCAGTTAGTTTCATGCAGTGTCCCCTCGTTCTAGTGCTACTTGAGAGGGTAAATAAACGTCCCCTACCTACTCATTCCATACCACTCACGGTTTTATAAACCTCTAACAAATCCCCTTTCTGTCTTCTCTTCTCCAAGCTGAAGAGCCCTAACTTATCAAGCCTCTCTTCGTACAGAAGCCGTTCCAAACCCTTGATCATTTTTGTTGCCTTTCTCTGCACCTTTTCAAGTTCTACTATGTCTTCTTTGAGAAGGGGTGACCAGAACTGCACACGGTACGCAAGGTGCGGTCGTACCATCGATTTACATAGGGGCATTATGACATTCTCAGTTTTATTCTCTGTCCCTTTACGAATAATTCCCAACATTCCGTTTGCTTTTTTGACGACCGCCGCCGCCGCAGACTGAGCTGAGCGATTTCAATGTATTGTCTATGACAGAGGCGGGTAAATGGCAGCTCTAGAGGGAGTCACACGTGGCGGTTCTTGGGCACCCGTGCTGTGGCTCTCGTCAGAAGTGGCTGCCTGGGGGACGTGTCCAAGCAGCTCCCTCAGGAGCAAAGAGCAGCTCAGCCGCCATTTTGGCCTCTGTAGGCTCAGGCTGGTGCCTAAACCCAACAGACCTGGGAGCCAGCACTTCGATCGGGGCATGGATTTGGGGAAAGCCACACTGCCCCATCCCTGCGATCGGGGGAAGCCGAAATCGATGTAATGCATCTTGTGGCTTCACCGATATGAACATTTCAGTATGTGGCTCTTGGAGTTGGGAACGCCCGTAGCCTAGTGAATAAGGACTTGGACTTGGGAGACCAGGGTTCAAATCCCATCTTAGCCAGGAATAAAGTGACCAGATTTTTGAAAACATCAATGTGGGATGCTCCATGCTCTGCCCCCAATTTGCATTAACATTTATTAATCAACATAAATTAACCTCATTTATATGAAGTGTGCACATTTAAAATGGCCCATTGCCTAACTTTGAGACCAGGCAGGGATTTTTTATTTATGAACAAAGTAGGTTGATCTCTCACATACTCTCTCAGTCGCACACACAGATACTCTCTTACGCATGGCTAGACACTCTCTCATACATGCAGACACACAGACACTCTCTCACACAGAGAGACACTCATCAGTGGGAGAAACCCCAGGAAAGGCAGGTCGAGTCCTGGGCTACGTGGTTCCTGCATGCCCATCGCCACCTGAAAGCACCAACCGCAGCCCGGCTCCTGACAGGCTCCTGTGCGGTGTCCAGGACCAGACTCCCATGCACCGCCAGATGGCTCTGTTCGGGGCCCATCAACCTGCCCAAAGGCTGACATGGGATATTTAAATGGTCTCACTTACCCTCCTAGCGGCAGCATGACAGAGAGCAGCCACTAGTGTGACCATACCACTGAAAGAGGGATGTTTGGTCATCTTAGCCATGGCCTTGGGCAACGCGCTCTCTTCTAGCCTCAGTTTCCCATCTGTGAAATGGGACCTAACTCACAGGGTTGTTGTAAAGGAAAATTTGATGTGGATTGCCAGGCACTTTGAACACTGGAAGCACAGTAGAAATGGGGTTTTTTAAAAATATATTCTTCCCATTTTCTTTAATCGCCTTAAGCCCACTGAAGTAATTATTTTTTCTTACTATTATTTCTCTCGACTTCTTAGTCACCCCCTCCTGCCACAGCAGCTCGAGGTGGCTCACAACATAGTTTTTTTTTAAAAAAACATAAAAATATAGCATAATAAATTTCTATAATAAATAACATATTAAAACAATATAATATAAAATCCATAAAGCAACACAGGCAGAGCCATACGTGTAATGACAGTACTCACACATACAGGGTCTTTTCAGAGCTGCGTGGAGTCAGCGCTAGGGTGATATGGCTCAAGGAGAATGGAGGAGACTAGATGGAAACAGAGCAAAGGAAAAGAAACCATAATGGGTTTGGAAGACTTTGTGCAAGACCTGTGTAAGATCTCAGTCCCTGCCGGACACAGTCTGGCCAATGGTTAGTGTAGCCCAGGAACCTGTCTCTGACAGTCGGCAGCAGATGATGCTTTAGGGGAAGAGCACAAAGAACCAATGATGTTTAAAAACAAACAAAAACAAAACAATTTTCAATCAATGTACCATTAACCTGTGGAACTAATTGCCAGAAGATGTTTTGAAGGCCCATACCATAAATGGATTCAGAAAAGGATTGGGTAAGTTAAGGAGCTGCCTAACTGAGTCAGACCAAGGGTCCATCTTAGCCCAGTATTGTCACAACCTGATGTTGAAGCAGGGTTTCAAATCTGGCTCTCCAGGGTCTCCAGCAGAGGCCTCACCCAGACGTGCTACCTGAGACCCTCCAAGATCCCCAGCAGAGGCCACACCCAGAAGTGCTACCTGAGACCCTCCAGGATCCCCGGCAGAGGCCTCACCCAGGCGTGTTACCTGAGACCCTCCAGGATCCCCGGCAGAGGCCTCACCCAGGCGTGCTACCTGAGACCCTCCAGGATCCTTGGCAGAGGCCTCACCCAGGTGTGCTACCTGAGACCCTCCAGGATCCCCGACAGAGGCCTCACCCAGAGATCCTGAAGTGGAGCTGGAACTTGGGACCTTATACGCACAAAGCATGTTCTCTGCCGCCGGAGCCACGGCCCTGGGCCAAGTGCTTAGAGATCATCTAAGCTGTCCTTCTCTGCACTTTCCCCAGTTCTACGCTATCCTTTCGGAGCTGCAGGAACCAAACCTGCACACAGTACGCAAGGTGTGGGCTCCCCATGGATTTATATAGTAGCATCCTGACTGTCTTCTTTGGCCCCGTTGCTGTGCCTTGAGCTGGTGTTTTCAATGACCCATCGGCATGTTTTCAATATGTTTTCATTAAAACATTAAAGGTAGCATAATGGACCAGGCCGATGGTCCATCTAGCCCAGCATCCAACCGTGGCAACTTTCGTCACTGCAGAGAAGTGCACGTATAGTTCATAATGAACTGAGCTATTTCCCGCTGTGCCCTTCCAGCTCCAGACAAAGATCTCCTCCCCTGACCAACTTGTCTAAAAGCCATTTAGGGACCTATCAAGACAGGGGTGGGGAAACCTCAGGCTCGGGGACCAAATGAGGCCAGTGGCAAGTTTTTATTTGGCCCCCTTGAAGTTCTTGGCTCTGGCCCCTGGAGACAGTTCCTGCTGCCCCCAAGCACTGAAAGGCCGCGCTCAGGGGAAGAGAGCGGAGATGAGGGCCAGACGACAAAGAGAGGGGATGGATCCATGGTGGAGAATGAGATCCATGGTCTGGACCCTCCTTTTCCTGAGTGCACCCCTGCCTCCAACCTCTATGCAGCCCTTCAAACTTGGACTCATTTTCAAATTGGTCCCTGGGAGGGAAAAGATTCCCCCACCCTTACTCTAAGAACTTCTCCAAGCCTTTCTAGATCCCACTGACGCCACTGGCCTGCACAAAACCTCGGGCAACGAATGCCAGAGCGATGAATTAGCTGCAAACATTTTTGTCAAGTGCGCATATGCCCTTGCGATCGCAATGCGAGTGGTTGTTAGCAACGGCCGTAATGTCTACCTGTACTGAGTTCAGTCAGAAACAACCACCAAGGTTTTCAAAAGTGGCCAGCCCTGGAGGTGCTAGCCAACCACTCGCATTTGCAATCAGCAGGCGCTTGCACGAACAAGGGATTTTGCAGGTTGCTTCCCTGACCACCCAGTTGCACTCTCTTTGGCACAAGAGCACCACATCCGAATCTGTCCGGCGTCTCTTTAGGAAGGGTGACGTTTACCTATTGCCTTTTCTCTAAGGCCGTTTTTAGACGTGTGCGGTGGCACCCGCGCTTGTTTTCCAAAAGACCCGGCAGCCCAATTTACATGTGACGCCGCCACTGAATACGCGCATGCGCGGCCGATGCGCATTCATTTCCGGCCGCGAACTGACCAGGTCGGCGATCGAGGCCGATCATACACGGCCGGAAATGGATGCGCATCGCCCGCTCATGCGCATATTTGGCGGTGGCATCACGTGTAAATCGGGGTGCCAGGTCTTTTGGAAAACAAGCGTGGGGGCTGCTGCACATGTCTAAAAATGGCCTAAGTGTGGGTTCAATTAACGTGTTTATGAATTCTACAGTTCTGACTTCCAGGGACTTGAAAAAAGTTCTAAGTACTTGGTCTTGGTACTTAGAGCTTTGGCACATCCAGTTTAGGAGACCAGGCTTTCAGAGAGATGCTGGCAAATTGGAGAGGGTTCAGAGGCGAGGCTGACGAAGGGCTTGAAATGCAAAATTTGGAATGCAATTTTCTAGCGGTCTGATGCAAGGCTCAAGGAACATGGTTTTTGGTTTGCAGAATCGGAGATTCAGTGG
Source organism: Sphenodon punctatus (assembly GCA_003113815.1). Taxonomy (NCBI): domain Eukaryota; kingdom Metazoa; phylum Chordata; class Lepidosauria; order Sphenodontia; family Sphenodontidae; genus Sphenodon; species Sphenodon punctatus. The sequence goes on from QEPC01002738.1 coordinate 564,187, forward strand.
GGGAATGGGATCTTTGCAAATACACAAGAGGTTCCTCTAATGAAGAGAGGAGGAAGCTAGTCTGAAGACAAGACAAGAAGCAACTGGCTTAAGTTGCAGACAGGAAGATTTAGGACAAGATATGAGAGTTCTGGTGCATCATAAACACATGAGACACCAATGAGTCACTGCTGGTGGGGAAACATGTAAAATGCCGTTTTGGGGCTACATCAACAGCTGTATCGTATCCAAGATATGGGATGCGGTGGGGCACTGGTGAGACCTAAGCCTGGGTTCAGTTCAAGGTAGGGACAGTCCGTCGGAGGAAATTGCAGTTCGTATCCTTGTATTTCCAGATTTAATTAGGGGTATTTAAATCAATTAAAAACTTTAAAATAATTGACATTTAAAAAACAAACAAACCTGTGCATGCAGTAAATGGTGGCCAGACCACTCTGCGCACGCACACGCTTTCCCGGAATTCACCGCCATTTTGGAAAAGGGTGCGCATGCACAGAATGGTCCGGTGGCCATTTTGGACACGCACAGTAACGTTTAAATGTCTTCTTTAGATCAGAACCAAACCACAACAGGCATGTTGCGGCTCAGTATGGATTGATCTGTGCCGTTACAAATCCGATCCCAATCAGGAGGGCCCACCCCTAGCTTGGGACACTGAACTTAAAAGAAAGATGCCAACAACCGGAAGAGGATTTAGAAGAGAGCAGCCACGGTGATAAAAGGGCTGGAAGGCAAAGCAACAAGAGGAAAAGGCCAATGAAGCTTGGGGACGTTTCGCCCGGAGGAAAGAAAACTTGGCCGCACCACGAGAACAGTTTTCAAACATCTGAACGCTTGTCCCCCCAAAAGACGGTGAACAGTTGTTCTCCATGGGACAAAAGGGAATGTGCTTAAATTACAGCAAGGAAGATTTTGGTTAAATATTAAGCAAAACTTCCTGACTTTAAGAGCAGTTGGGCAAGGGAATCAGTTGCCAAGAGACATTGTGGAAATCTCCACCAAAAACCCTCTGAACAAGCATCTCCCAATGATACTGTAAATAGAGGGGATGCTGCCTCACCACAGGGGGTTGGACTAGATGACCCCCCCACCCCCCCGGGTCTCTTCCAACCTCCCATTCTGTGTCAAAGGTCACTCGGAGGGCATTTTTAGACAAGCGATGGGGAATTCGCGGGTTCCAAAAAGGCCCACAATTAATTATTATTATTATTATTACAAGCTTTTGTATAGCGCCGGCTGTGTACCTGGAGCTTTACAGAACAATAAGATAGACGTGGTCCCTGCCTATGGCTTACAATCTAATAGACACAGAGGGGGGAGACAAGGAGAGGGGACATAGGGAGAGACAAGGGATGAATAACATTCAGCGGATGCGATGTCTCAGGTGCCCGTGCTTGGCTTGGTTGCGGTTAGGCAGGAGTCTACGGGGAGGGCAGACAGTAAATATTGAAAGGAAAGTTCTAACAGGCATCGGGAAAGGCGGCGAGGAAGAGGTGGGTTTTGAGGAGGGATTTGAAGGTGCGGAGGGAGGGGGCGAGGCAGATGTGGGCAGGGAGGGAGTTTCAGGCATGGGGGCAGCGAGGGAGAAGGGACGAAGGCAGTTAGGGGAGCAGGGGAGACGAGGGAGAGTGAGGGAGGGGACAGAGGAGGAGCGGAGAGTGCGTGCAGGAGTGTGTAAGGAGATTAGGGCTGAGAGGTAAGGGGGAGCCAGGTTGTGAAGGGTTTTGTAAGTGAATACCAGGAGTTTGTGAAGGATGCGTTGGGGAAGGGGGGGCCAGTGAAGTGAGGAGAGGCTGCACGTGGTCGAAGCGACGGGCTGAGTGGATGACCCTAGCAGCGGAGTTTTGGATGGAGATAAGGGGGGACAGGTGAGAGCGGGGGAGGCCAGTAAGGAGGAGGTTGCAGTAGTCAAGGCGAGAGATGACCATGGCGTGAACAAGGGTTTTGGCTGAGGAGACAGAGAGAAAGGGGCGAATCCGAGCAATGTTGTGGAGGGCGAAGCGACAGGACTTGGCAACAGAGTCGATGTAAGGTTTAAAGGAAAGGTGAGTATCGAAGACGAAGCCCAAGCTACGGGCTTGGGGAACGGGGCGGATGGTGACCCCATCAATAAGGATGGACAGGGAAGAGGGAGAGGAAGGGTAGGGAGGAAAGATAAGGAGTTCAGTCTTAGCCATGTTGAGCTTGAGCTGACGTTGGGACATCCAGGCGGAGATATCAGAGAGACAGTTGATGAGGCGAGCTTGGACAGAAGGGGAGAGAGAGGGGGTGGAGAGATAGAGTTGAGTGTCATCAGCATAGAGGTGATATTGGAAGCCGTGGGAGGCAATGAGTTTGCCAAGGGACAGGGTGTAGATAGAGAAGAGGAGAGGGCCCAGGACAGAGCCTTGGGGAACCCCAACCGAGAGGGGGAGGGAGGAGGAGTTGGAATTGGGAAGAGACACATTAAAGGAGCGGTCAGAGAGGTAGGAGGAGAACCAGTCAAGGACAGAGCCGCAGAAGCCTAGGGAGCGAAGAGAGTCCAGTAGGAGTGAGTGGTCGACAGTGTCAAAGGCAGCAGAGAGGTCAAGGAGGACAAGAATGGAGTAAAGGCGCTTAGATTTAGCGACAAGTAGATCATTGGTGATCTTGGCAAGGGCAGTTTCAGTGGAGTGAAGGGGGCGGAAGCCAGATTGGAGAGGGTCCAGGGAGGAGTTGGCAGAGAGGAGATCCAGGCAGCGGGAGTAGACAACACGTTCCAGAAGCTTAGAGGCGAAGGGTAGGAGGGAGACCGGCCGGTAACTAGAGGGGTCAGAGGGGTCGAGGGTGGACTTTTTGAGGATGGGAGAGACAGTGGCATGCTTGAAGGCGGAGGGGAAGGAGCCAGTGGAGAGGGAGAGATTAATGACATGTAAAAGGGGGGGGGCAACAGTGGGAGCAATGGAGGTCAGGAGGCGGGAGGGGATTGGGTCGAGAGGGCAGGTGGAGGGGTTGGAGGAAGAGAGCAAAGAGGAGATTTCCTCAAGGGAGGCAGGAGGGAAGGAGGAGAGGAGAGAGGGTGGTGGTGTTGAGGGAGCAGGGAGAGGAGCTGGGTGGGAAGCAATGTCCTGGCGGATCTTGTCAATCTTTGAGGTGAAGAATGATGTGAGATCCTGAGCAGAAAGGGAAGAGGGTGGAGGGGGGCATGGGGGCTTGAGAAGGGAGTCAAAGGTGGAGAAGAGACGGCAAGGGTCGCAAGAGTAGGATTCAACCCGGGAGGCATAGTAGTGTTGCCTCACCAGGGAGACAGCGGAAGAGAGGGGCCTCGCCACAACGTGGAGGTGAGGCCAGGCAGACATGCATCCTCCCGGCCCCACGCTGTGTGCAGCAGCCCACCCCTCTCCCCAATGGGCTGCCATGGTGACCAATGATAGCCGCCATGGCGCCCACCCACACCAACCCTGGGCCACTCCGGACCGTGAGTAAAGGGGGCTTTCAAACATGAAAGCCCGCTTTACTCCAGGTCTGGCAGCCAGATTCTGCTGCTAGCCCGGGCATTTCCCAGTGTCACAGCCCGGACTATCCCCCATCACAGGACCAGCCTGGGCAAACATCTGGCAGGCTCATTTCAACGGGGCGGTGGCCCCCAGTGTAAACCGCACTGAAGTGTGTTAAACCAGGCCACCGGCACGTTTGAAAACACCAAGTGACGGGGGTAGGGGGGGGCGGCAGCACATCATGTGCACACTCTCCCTGGCTGCCCTGATGAGCATCTGATGGGAGAAAGGGCCCCGGAACCGCGTATGGTTTCCCCAGCTGGGGTCCCAGGACAGCACGTACACTCTTCCCGGCTACCGGGGACATGTGTGCTGCTCCGGGGCCCCTCCCCATATCCGCTGTTTGTCAGGGCAGCCGGGGAGACTCGCGGGACATTTCAAACGCAGGTTAAGTAAAACATTTCGCGTATCGAGGTTTTACTAATCTGGGAGTTTTCGCGGACAGCTTGCAGGAGATGCATTGAAACAAGCAGCTAATCTGAGTATTTAGCTGCAATCTCGCGGGTTTGCGTCTCGTCGAAAAGCACCCTCGGAGACGGTGGGGAAAGCAGCAAGTTACCAAGGGAGGCTGTGGAGTCCCCATCTTGGGGAGTTTGACAAAATAAGGTAGCTAGACGTCTGTCAGGATCATTTTGGTTTAATCGATACAAGAGGGTAGACTAAAGCACCTCTGGAGAGACTATCAATTAAGAACATAAGAAATATCACCTGGGTCAAACCAATGGTCCATTTAGTCCCACACCCTGCCTCCAACAGTGGCGGCTTTGGTTGCTTCAGAGAAGATTGACCCATTTAAATGCCTTGTTTTTTACGCCCAGCTCCCCACTGTCTGGGTACTCAACCCCTGACCATCTGGAACGATTCTATGATGACTCCATTGGTGATACAGTGCAACACGCCATTGCTTACCCAACAATCCCAGGCTCCCCCTCCCCATAGAAAGAGTGGCAGTGCATCCTCCATCATTAAGTCCGTTTTAATGATTGCACCCAATTAAATCCTAATAGTCAGCTGAGTTCACCATATAAGAATGTTGGGGTGACTTTCAATCGCACAACCGACCCCTAGAATATATCAAATTAAAGCTCAGGAGCTGTAGATTTTCCATCCACTGTGAAACTTCAATAAAAATGAATTCAAACACAATTTAAAACCAGAGATTTTGTGCCGTCATTGTGACTTCCTAAACATTGGGATGTGCAGATGGGATGTCTGGCTGCAGATTTCCAATGGTGCGGATTTACGCCCGACTTGCCATAGAGTTTATGGCTTCACAAGCCAAGCGCAGACATTCGACAAAGCTGGAACATAGACCAAAATTGATGCTTTCAGAGAAATGTTGTAACATTTTGCATGAATGCTCTCGTGAATTTTTCACAGTGAAAGCCCAGCAGTCCAAGATGCTCTGAGTTTACTATCTAGTTACTATCTTCCGGCCTTTGTTTCCATATTGATTCCCCCTCAGAACCCCGGCACTTTAAATCAACCGGAGGCTGCTGCTAAGAGATTTGTAGCCCCTCAGCTAGCAGCAGAGTTCTCAAGAAACCAAGGGGTTTGGCTGCGGAATGTAGGTCAGGCTAGCTCAGGAATACAAAGAAGAGCCTTGTGTGTCAGAACGAAGCAAGGACAATGCTCTCTGCCATGCAAGGAATACTGACTCCTGTGAATGGCAGAGTGTGTGGGGGCAGGGGGACAAGGAGACTGGATCTTACCTTCAGAAGCATGGAGCTATTTGTGTGCTGGCTCCAGAGAGCTTGGGAGTGAGCCTGTTCTAGGGGGCATTTATAGCAGCCCCAAGGGCTCTTGGGAGCATTGTGCAACAAGATACACAAAAAGTGTCAGTTTTTCAGCCAAGGCATGCAGCAAAGCAAAGCGGGGATATTCTCAGAATGGGATGCCATTCAAAACAGTGGGAAAGCACACTGATCCTCCCACCCCACCTTCCCTTTTTGAAAACAGCAATGAGGAGACAACCAAGGACATTAATCAGCAGCAGGTTTCAAACAAAATAAAGTGCAAGACACAATTAACCTGTGGAACTCATTGCCAGGGTAAGACATGAAGGCCAAGAACCTAAGTAGGTTCAAAAAAGGATTGGATAAGTTCATGTTAGACCAAGGCTGTCCAACTGGCGGCCCGCAAGCTGTATCTGGCCCATGATAGGGTCCCTACCAGTATTGGGGGTGGGGAGGTAAAATATAACTTTCCAGAATGACCTCATGCAACAATAGCTCCAAATTCTGCATGTTTAATGGGCACAGTTTTGTATTGATAAGTCTGAACAGGGTTCAACTACCCCCTGCAAAACAAAGGATTTTTGTGCAATCTGCCCTCCCCCCCCCCCCCCCGCAAATCGCTGTGAGGTGATCTGGTCTGGTCCGTGGTGGGCAAGAAATTAGACAGCCCTGTCTTAGTCACAACTATAAGTGGCTCTTAGGTTGGTCAGCTGACTGCCAGGGACTGGGAATGACCAGCAGGAAACAGCCCTGGTTGGGCCCATTATGACTTGTTTCTAAGAGGATGCTGGGATCACTGAACTATTCCCAATTTAGGGGTGGGAATTCCGGTTCTCCTGAGATCCGATATTGCCGGTATTTGGGTGTACCGGCTTAATCTGATAAATCCGATATTTAAGTCAATAGCCGCAATGTAAAAAATCCGATACCGTGGCCAATGTTAAAAATCCAGTATGCCGATACCGGTAAATCCAGTACCAGGGAGATCCGATACTGGTACATCCGGTATCTGGTATTCTCCCCAGTGTCCCACCCCTAATTCCCATAATAGATTTTAAAGCGGGGGGGACCTTTGCAAATGGGTACAGTCCCTGCAGGCTGGATAGGAGTTGGGGGTGGGGTTGCCGAAGGGGCAGTGTTTGACATGGGGAAAGGATCTGCACCTTGGATCCATCCCCCTCTGCTCTGTCCTTGAGCCCACGCCCTCATCTCTGCTCCCTTCGTCCTGAGTTCATCTCTTCAGGGCTTGAGGGTAGTGAATGGATCCATGATCCAGAGCCAGGAACTGGAAAAGGGCCAAATAAAAAGCAGCCACTGGCCAGATTTGGCCCCTAGCCCAGAGATTCTGCCACCCCCTCTAAAGTGAATAATTTTCAGACTCCAACCAGGAGTAATAAAATGGAAACTGAAAGAACATTAAAGGAAGTACTTGAGAGCGCAGAGTTTGGTTCGCAAAGTATGATGAGTCATGACTTAAGCTGCAACAAGTATCCACTACTATCCGGTATCCGGCCGGATATCACAGTATTCATGGTATCCACGTTATCCAGTCAGATACCGCGGATGGGATATGGGGCTGGCTCAGGAAGGAGATTGCTAGGTTGGGGAGGGGGAGGGATGAGGCATGGTTCTGGTTTAGGAGAGTGGTTTCTGGCTCAGAGGGGAGTGGAAAGTGGGATCCCCTGCGTGGGAATGGGGCATTAGGCTGGCTTGGGGGCAGGGGGGTGTCACTGGCTTGCAGGAGGGATCTTGGCCATGTGCAGCAGTTTTCCAGGTCCAGCTCGAGAGCTCAGATATTACATTTTTTGTTGTTATTAAAGTTGGGTTCATTCGAAACCTGACTTCACAGACCTAGCGTACGTGTTTTGAATATGGAACCCGTAAAGGTCTTTTTTGCATTTATTTGTACCGTGTCAAAATCTGAATGCATAGCCTTGCTAGGGAGCAATTGTTTTCTATTGCCTCTTGTTACTCCCTTCAAGTCTAAACATGCCAAGCACCATCAACCTATGGCTGAGTGCAGCACCAACTCCGGTCAGGAAAGTGAAGGCCAGAGAGGGACAATGACTCCGCCCTTCTGGTCACGTTCTGTCTGCCTTGGGCCTGACTGCCTCCCCCTTTGCTGCATGCAAAGGAAGCTAATGCTGAGCTCAATGCGCCTTGGTCCCATTGACTCCAGTGGAGCTATGATGCTGATTTACACCAGCCAGAGATCTGGCCCCATTGACTCCAAAGGAGCTATGATGCTGATTTACACCAGTCAGGCATCTGGCCCCATTGACTCCAGTGGAGCTATGATGCTGATTTAC
>QEPC01002738.1:583615-599870 GCA_003113815.1 Sphenodon punctatus
GGTTCTCTGGGAGGGGAGTGGGGGCTAGTGGGTTAGAGCAGGGGGGCCTGGGAGCCAGGAGTCCTGGGTTCTCTACGAGGGGAGTGGGGGCTAGTGGGTTAGAGCAGGGGAGATGTGAGTCAGGACTCCTGGGTTCTCTGGGAGGGGAGTGGGGGCTAGTGGGTTAGAGCAGGGGGGCCTGGGAGCCAGGAGTCCTGGGTTCTCTACGAGGGGAGTGGGGGCTAGTGGGTTAGAGCAGGGGAGATGTGAGTCAGGACTCCTGGGTTCTCTGGGAGGGGAGTGGGGGCTAGTGGGTTAGAGCTGGGAGCCAGGACTCTCCGGTTCTCTGGGTGTGTGTGTGGAGAGGGGGCTAGTGGAGCAGGGAGCTGGGTTGGAGGGAAGGGATGGGGAGGTCAGTGGGTTAGAACAGGGGGGGTCAGAACTTCCTCTCCCCTGTAACTAAGCTACAACCTCTCAGCTTCATGAATGTATCCCTGTCTCTCTCTATGTGCCCCCCTTGTCTCCTCCCCCCCCCCCCAAAAAAAAGCAGAAACCTGTCTCTGGTCATGACTGCCTCACCAGGCACATTATTGGTATTATATAAATAAAATAATAATAATTAGTAACTGGAATTCTTGCAAGCACCAGTGGAACATGAGGGTTGGTCACTGCATTAAAACAACGGTATCCGGTTTTCCAATCGGATTCTAAGATGACTTACTGGTGTGAGATAGGATCAAAGGTTTGCCCAGGTGGGGAGTAGTAGGTCTCTCAAGTTGTCAGACTGGGGGGGCTCGGGGAAGGTGTTTGGGTGAGGGGGGCAAGGGGCACCACTGGCAAACTCCTAGCTTCACTCTGACTGAGCTAGGGGGGAATTTCCAAAATGATGGGGTAGGCAGGGAGCAAGAGTCAGAGGTGGAGAAAGAGGTGGGAGGGGAAGCAGCCAGGGGGTGGGGAACAGGAGCAAGAGAGAGGAAGCAGGATGTATGTGTTTATGTGGTGGGGGGCTCAGCTAGCACAGTCAAGAGGAAAGGGGACACAGTATGAAAAGTCTGAGAACCAACACCTAAGGGGTTTCTCGTGGATGGGGGTGACAGGCATGGCACACCCAGAATAGGATTGAATCCTCATTCGCTGCCACAGCAGGTTATTTGTGCACTAGTTGTCTACCAAAAGGCTATTCTAGACTTTCGTGCGTGCCAAATCCCCACTCCTAGTGAGAGGGGTTGTGCAGCATAACCAGTCAGCAGACTACTGCCTGTAATGTTGGAGCATGGGACGGACCTCTCCTCACAAGCAACCAGGCTTCACTTAAGTGTTGACCCTGCAGAGAAGCGGTGCTGGGCTCTCAAGGGGAGTGGGCAACACTGCACGCGAGAGCAGACGATGGGCAGTGAGGTGTCTTGTTGTGGAAGAGAATACACACGCACACCCCGCCCCTAACTTAAGTCCAGTGCAGCATAACCCCCTAACACGCTGGATGAATGAGGGTTGCACCCCTCTGTGCCCATTGGGGGGGTGTCTGTTCCTGATCCAGTGGCAGGTTGCTCCGCACCACAATGCCAGAACTTCCATTTCTCCCCAGACTTGGGTCCGGTAACGTCTCTGAAAGCTTGCGGAAGTATCTCTCTCATTTCCTCATATTTGGATCACTGGAAGTGGCTCTCTGGTTCAGTCTCTCTTCTCTAGGCTCGGGATGTACTTTGTCCCTCCCTCTACCTTTCGGTCATTCACTCGATGCATGACAAGAGTCTGTTCCTATTATAGTCCATCTCTTATATTTAACTTTCCTGCTGTTATTAATATAGCACAAGCTATTGGGTCTCTAGGTCTGGCTCTCCTCCTCCTTGAAGTCCATGATTATGTTGCTATTTTTACAGCGCCAGAAACATGCCTGGTGCTGAACAACCAGAGCCAGGTCCCTGCCCTGAGGAGTTTACAATCGCAGATGAAAAGGGAGGGGAAACCTAGCAGGGGTGGGGGAGCCCCTAGGGAGAGACAGGGACACATTCACAAAGGTGAGACGTTGCATGTGCTTAGCTTAGCTACAAGGAGAGAAGGAGACTCCTAAAGGGTAAGATAGTATAAGGGAAAGCATAAATGAGTAGTCTGTTGGAGCGAACATCTAGGGAAAGTCTGGCAGAAAAGGGAGGGTTTTAAAAGAGAGTGGAAGATGAGGAGGGAGGGAGCAGACTGTATGCATTCAAGGTGGGGAGTATTCCAGGCATAGATAGCAGAATGGGAGGACTAAAGGTAGTTAAGGGAGCAGGAGATGTCCAGAGAGAATCATGGCAGAGGAGAAGCAACGATCCCAGGCTGGAGTAGCTTTGAAGGTGAAGTCAAGCGGTTGGATGACAAGGGGGAGAAGGATACACATGAGAGGGAAGAGAGATGGGGTTGGACACGATCAGCAGGTGGAGCAAGAAAACCAATGTAAGAGTTGGGGAGGCCAAGAAGAGTTTGCCGTACTCCTAGCGAGAGAGGACTAGAGTTTTGACAGTGGGAGCCATAATGAAGCGTCTGATTTTAGTGATGTTACAAAGGGAGAAGCAACTAGCCTTTGTAACAGCTAGCCTGAAGGCTGCTCTGCTCTGCTAGTTATTCTCATCTCCTCTTTTCAGGACTTGAGGCTTCGCTAAGGGTTTCTGGGACTCCGGCTCCTCTCATCTCTGATGCCACAACGCTCTAGAGGCTGAGACATCCTGGCCTGGCGTAGGGCAACCATGGTGGAAGCCGTGCATTACATCCACCTACAGAACTTCAGCAAGTCTCTACTGGAGACACTGAACGGGCAGCGGTTGGGCGGGCACTTCTGTGATGTGACAATTCACATCCAGGAAGCCACCTTGCGCGCCCATCGTTGCGTGCTGGCCGCCGGCAGCCCCTTTTTCCACGACAAGCTGCTGTTGGGCTACTCCGAGATTGAGGTGCCACCGGTTGTGCCGAGCCAGGTGGTTCGGCAGCTGGTGGAGTTCATGTACAGCGGGTCACTGGTGGTCGCTCAATCAGAAGCTCTCCAGATTCTCACAGCAGCCTCCATCCTCCAGATCAAGACCGTCATTGACGAGTGCACCCAGATCATTTCACAGAGCCGCAGTCCCAAGCCGCCGGCTGCTCCACCACCACCAACCGTGCCTCTCCCCATCCCCAGAATCCCACCCACCAAGCTCCAAGACCAGCCGCCCAAGGATGGTACCAGCATCTCCCGGCCAAGCGAGCTGGATGCCCCCAAGCTGATGTGCGCTTCAGAAGTGCGCTACAAGCTACGTGACCTGCTCTCCTCCCAGCACCGGGAGCGGGTGGTCCCTAGCGAGGGGGCCACCAGTGATGGAGAAGGAGGGCCCTCTTATTTACACACGGCAGAGGCTGCCCCCAGCTGCCACAGCCGCAAACAGCGCCAACCGGTGAGGATCCAACTTTCCGACACGTTGCCTGTCATCATCAAGGACGAGGAAGAGGGGGGAGATGGGGAGGTAGTGCAGGAAACCGATGGGGGAGCCAAGCTAAACTGCTTTGGAGAGACCAGCACCTTCCCAGGCAGCTACGGCGAAGGGGTGGACACCAAGGACACCCCCGGAGCTGGTGGTGCAGGTAGGAAGGAGGGGGTCCACCTGGACTACACCAGCGCTGCAGAAGGACAGGACTTCTTCAGCGGCCAAGATGTCTTCTCGGAGTCCTTCATCCCAGCCTGGCAGGGGGAGGAGAGTGGAGGAGAGGTGCCTGCACCACCGACCGAGGAGAAGTACCACTCTGACTGTAGCCTGGAGGCCTCCAACATGAGGAGCCTGGCAGGAGAGTTCAAGCCGGCTGGCCCATCTGCCTCCGCCGCCGCCTCCGCCTTCCCACCCCGTAGCAGCCTGTCTTTTGTCTCCTCACTGGGCATCCAACGGGAGCTCAAGGCTGAAACCAGCAGTGCTGCCACAGCCACCAGCACCACGAGCATCTTTCAGTTCCATCTGCCCCAGCCGGGAGGCGTGGCCCAGAGCTTCTACAGCGTCCAGCAGGAAGCGGCAGGGACCGCCAGCATGGTGCAGCTGAGCCCCAGTGCCATGGTGACTGGTGCTTTGCATAGCGGGGAACCACCAAGCCAACAGCGGCCCAGCCCCTTGCGCTGCTCGGAGCCGTCCTACCAGTGCGGTCACTGCCAGAAAACATTCAGCTCCCGCAAAAACTACACAAAGCACATGTTCATCCACTCAGGTAAGGGCAGCCTGGGCACTCGGGGAGGAGGGGCCTAGCAAGTTGGGGGGGGGGAGCTGGCAGCCAGGACTCCTGGGTTCTCTAGGAAGGAAGGAAGGGGGGGGAGGACTGGCAGCCAGGACTCCTGGGTTCTCTAGGAAGGAAGGGCAGGGGGGAGGGCTGGCAGCCAGGACTCCTGGGTTCTCTGGGTAGTAGGGGGAGGGGATAGTGAGTTAAGAGCAGGGGAGCTGGGAGCCACGACTTCTGGGTTGTCTGGGAGGCGAGTGCAGGCTAGGGAGTTAAAGCAGTGAGGGCTGGGAGCCAGGACTTCAAGGTTCTCTTCCCAGTTTTGGGCAGGGAGTGGGGCATCTGTGGTGGAAGGGGCAGAAGTGGAGATAAGTGAGGGTGCTTGAGAGGAGGAGCCGTGATGCATACTCGGGGGTGGGGGAACACGCTCGATGGGATTCATGCTCTGGGGAAGGAAGAAGCCGAGGGAATGCATGTGAAAAGGAGAGATTTACAAAGTGGAAAGGGGCCATATAGAAAAGGGTTACGGGTGGGCATTCCCCATCCCTGAAGTCCACGACGTGTGCTTGTTCTCTTATCTAGTGCCAGCAGCAATGTGCCTGGCGCTGAGGAGTCGTGAGAGAGACAGGTCCCTGCCTTGAGGAGCTTACAGTCTATCATGGACAAGGGAGGGGGAAGGGCACATAGGGAGAGACAGGGAGGTGTCAGAAGGGGAGTGGGGAGTTCGTGAAGGATAAGACAATATAAGGAGAAGCTTTACTGGGGGGGCGGAGGGGGGGTGAAGTGCTAGAGAAAGCCTGACGGAAGGGGATGGTTTTTAGGAGGGATTTGAAGGAAGTGAGGGAGCAAAGCGTACGTGTTCAGAGCAGGAGCTGCAGAGGTCGATTGCAGCACAGGAGAAAGGGCAAAGGCGGTTCCGGGAGCAGGAGACTCTGGGGCAGGTGTAGACGGTGGCAGAGGAAAAGCAAAATTCCTGGGTAGGAACGAAGTGGGAAATGAGGGCGGAAAGATAGAGGAGGAAAGACATGCTCCATGCGGAGCAGAAGGAGGAAAAGAGATGGGGTTGAACATGATCAAAGCGGCAGGGGAGGTGGATGACCTTGGCAGCGGAGTGTCGGACAGACATGAGAGGGGTCACAGGAGAGCGGCGGCGGCGGCCAGTAAGAAGGCGGTCGCAGTAACCAAAGGCAAGAGGTGACCAGAGCACGGACTAGAGCCTGGGTAGTGGGAGCGGTAAGGAGGGGCGAGTTTTATGGCTGTTGTGCAGCAAGAAGCCCCAGGCCTTAGCAAGAGACAGAGGGAGGAGCCGAAGATGAATCCAGGCTACATGCGGGGGGAGGGGGTGGTTTAGGATGGCGGCGGGTATCTGTTTGTGGCTTCCGTTCCCCGCTGATGCTGCCCCGTATCGCTTTCTTGCAGGCGAGAAGCCGCACCAGTGCAGCATCTGTTGGCGCTCCTTCTCACTGCGGGACTACCTGCTGAAGCACATGGTGACGCACACAGGCGTGCGAGCCTTCCAGTGCTCGGTCTGCTGCAAGCGTTTCACCCAGAAGAGCTCTCTCAACGTCCACATGCGCACCCACCGCCCCGAGCGCTTCCAGTGCTGCATCTGCAACAAGTACTTCTCCCATCGCACCCTCCTGGAGCGCCACGTGGCCACGCACACCGCCTGGAAGGGAGGACAGCCCAACGCCGCAGGGGCCATTGCTGCCGCCGCAGAGTGGAAGGACAAGCCTGACGCTGAGAGCGCCTGGAAAGCCACAGGAGAGCCGGCCGCTGACAGCAGCACCATCGCGGCGTGGAAAACAGGGGCGGACCCAGCAGCGGGCGACAGCGCTATGGTGGCCTGGAAGGGAGACCCTGCTGGGGATGGGGCCATTGTGACTTGGAAAGGGGATCCTGCTGGGGAGGCATCCATGCCAAGCCACACGGCTTAGGGAGCCAAGTCGGTCCCATGTAACCTGGATGGGCACCCGCCACATCCTCCTGGCAGCAAGAAACTCAGGAGAGGCCTCTCGGAGCGATTCCCCACCACCATTTGCTCTCAGATACCCAGCAGATTCAAAACTGATTGAGAGAGAGAGAGACCACCCAGTAACTGGTGGAACTCACTGCTGCAGGATGTGGCCAGGGCCAGACATTTAACCACCTCCCCAAAAAGTAATTGGTCAACTGTAAGGATGACCGAAAACATCCAGTTAAAGGAGGGATAGAAGACTTTCCGCTTCAGGGTTGAATCCGTGTCTGACTATTAGGGATGAGGATCGGACCGTCAATGAAGGGTAGTTCGGGCCCCTTCCTCTCAAGCTTCCAGTATTAGGCACTTTAGCCCCATATCCTGTCAGAGGGCCAGGTGGATCATTGATCCAACATTGTGGGGCCGTTGCCGCACTAAACGTCCTCTACAGCATCATGATCTCTGAGACAGCGAGTGCTGAGAGGTCTTGGGATCTGCAGTGTGTGGTTACATGGGGTACTTGTCGTGCGTTTCTGAACTGGGCTACACCGCAGATTCCGTCCTCATCCCTCTCAACATTTCAAATGGCCAAGGAGGGACATAAGCTCCGCCCTCTCAGGCAGTAAACCCCACCCCCTCACACAAACGTACACACGCACACTTGCACGCACGCACATGAATATGAATGCACTCTCACACACTGGCAGCCTAGCTCTGTCGGCACGGGGGAGAGGGTCTAGCGGCGTGGGGGCTCCTGCAGTGGCCGCCTCCAAAAGTAGAGCACATCTCCCACCCAAGCCACATGGAAATGTGGGATTCTCTGTGAAAGCAGGGTGGGCCCCGCAGACCGTTGGGAGGAATCGCCGCTCTCCAGGTTGTAACGCAAAATGTAACATCTCTGAGCTACCAGATGGTAACGGACGCTGGACAAGCCCCTCATCCGGTCTTCAGCGGGACCCGGACGCAAGCACACACGCCCAGAACAACTAAAATAATGTGTCAAATAGCAATGCAGCCTATTTAAATTCATTTGTCCAAAGCAGATTTGGCAGTCGGAGTCTAAACTTATTTGTTTGGCAAATTCCTTTTGCTTGTTCCTTAGTTGGTACTTGTGGGTCTTTGTTGTTGTTGTTCATGCTTTCTGTGGCACTTTCGGTGTTCTAAATGCTCTACAACCTAGCTCACCCTCATGCCACCCTGTCTGAGGTAGGCCGTCATTGTTTTCCCCTTTATATCGATGGGAAACGGAGGTGGGGAGATGGTGACTTACCTAAGGCCACCCAGTGTAAAGGCTGGAACTTGAACCAGCAGCACCCTTGGGGGCAGTGGCTGGCTCAACAACATCACAACCTCACTCTGGATTTCCCTAAAGGGCCCTCCTATGCCGGTCAGACTACTCCCTTCCAGCCCTTAATAGGGCCCCTAGATCCCAGCCCTTGCCCCCTCACCCCAGCTTCCTGGTTTGGCTGCCAGCCGGGATATATTGGCTGGCTGGCAGCAGCGGGAAGCTGGGCAGAATGATGACCTTTTTCCTGTTCTGGGCCCTGCCTTGAACGTCCACCTGGCTCTCTCCCTCAGCCTTGCCCCTAGCCCTGTTCCCTGGCCTGGACCTCGACTCCCAGCCTTGCTTTATTTCCTGTCCTGATTTCCAGCCTTGTTCTCCTTTCCGTCCCCACTCACGATAACTTGCCAGCAAGCATATGTTTGGAATGGTTCCAGTCTGGCCAATCTTCCACCATGCACGTGTCTGGATTCAGTGACCTTTCAGATCCCTTCTGGGTCTAGGATTACACAAAGTGGCCAAAGTACCATGCTAAAATACTAACCAAGTGCCAAATAACAGGCTGAATGATGTTACAGTTAACGAACTGACCGATACCGAAGTGACTCCTCTCGGTGGATATTTGTTTTCGGAAACAAAGTTCCAAATTCTGTTTGTGAATTTGAAATTGCAAAATAGTTTCAGCTGTAGTCCAGAGTACAACTATCTGCAGTCCGTGAGCTAGGGCCATGGTACAGTGCTCCGTAGACCACACTGCTGTTAGAGTCTGCTGCTTCTCAGTTGTAGTGGTATAACTCCTCTGCCAAAACTCTTATCCATGCCCTACTCATCTCACGCCTTGACTATTGTAACCTCTTCCTCGCTGGCCTTCCCCACTGCCATCCTTCTTCCCTCATCTCTGTTCAAAACTCTGCTGCCAGGATCATCCACCTAGCCCGTCGCTTTGACCATGTGCAGCCTCTCCTCTCCTCTCTCCACTGNATCTCACGCCTCGACTATTGTAACCTCCTCCTCGCTGTCCTTTCTTCCCTTATCTCTGTTCAAAACTCTGCTGCCAGGATCATCCACCTAGCCCGTGGCTTTTACCACGTGCAGCCTCTCCTCTCGTCTCTCCGCTGGCTCCCTCTTCCTGAGCGTATTCTGCACAAGCTCCTCGTCTTCAACTACAAAGCCCTTCACAACCTTGCTCCCCCCTACCTCTCTGCCCTGATCTCCCTCCAAACCCTGTTCGAGCCCTTTGCTCCCTCACCCTCCCACGCTTCCCCTGCTCCCCCCCAACAGCCTTCATCACTTCTCCCTCACTGCCCTGCACACCTGGAACTCCCTCACTGCCCTCGTCTGCCTGGCCCCCACCCTCCACACCTTCAAGTCCCTCCTCAAAACCCTCCTCTTCCGCTCTGCCCTTCCTAACTTCTGCTAACCATTCCCACCCAGGTTTATCCTCCACCTGTTATCTGCAAACTCTCAATTTACTGTAACCAAGCCAAGAACGTGCACCTGAGTTCCCGCATCCTCATGAATGTTGCATCCCTCGTCTCTCCCGCTGTTCCCCCTTCCCTGTCTCCTCTCCCCCTGTCTTTAGATTGTAAACCCTTGGGCAGGGCCTGTGTCTATCTTATTCTTTGTAAAGCACCAGGTACATCGCTGTCACTGTATAAATGCTTATAATAATAACAGGGCCGTGAGGAAGTCAGATTATTGACTCCCTACCAACCCCATGGGCATACGTAACTCGTGCACACTTGTGGGCTGTGTGAGAGGAGAGTCGTGGCCTCCTGTCCTATCTAGGTCCCTTCTTACCTGCTGTGTGGACTGAAGGCGGGAGGAAGGCAGGGGCAGTACCACACAGCTCTGAGGGGAACTCCGCTCTGTTCTGCTGAGTAAAAAGCAGGGCTCAGCAGGCAAAAGGCCGAGCCGCTTATTCATCAGAATCCCAATCCCTTTGTAGGCCTACAAAGTACAGCTATCCATAGCAATGGGGTAGGCCTACAGCGTTCCGTTATCCATACCACCAAGGTAGGTCCACAGCATATTGTACCCGGAACTAATCAATCATTAGAGACCAGTCCCTACCCTCTGGGAAATACTTACTCTGGCAAATACTATGTCCGTCCATTTTGCCTGCTTTAATCCAACAAAGCGGCTATTCCGCCCCACCTCACTGGAGAGCTGCCTTGGATATTTCATTTCTGAATTTCAGTCCCTTGATTTCAACTATGGTGCAATTGGCAAAACAAAGTAACAAAAATGCTGAAATGACCGAAAACAATAAAACCGAAATAACCCAACTACTAAACAACCCCCTAAATAAATGCCATAGAACCCCAATACCAAAAGGAACAAAATATCCAAAACGAAACAACAAAATAAGCGGATATAGGCAAATATTCATTTCAGTTACAGATATCGTGTGGATATTCAGATAGCCATCTGAAAATGTACTTATTTATTTAAGTTCACCCCTAGGGCTCAAGGCAGGTTACAATATTTTAAATATTATATATATATCTTCAATAGATATACGTAAATAAAACCATTTTAATATTCCCTTCCACCAACTTCCCCAAACCCTATCCCTGCCTTCCAAACGCTTGGGCAAATAAAAACATCTTGCATCTCCTTAAGAAAATGCCCAGGCTTGAGCTTTGACGAACCTCCAGGGGAAGGGAATTCCATAATTGTGGCACAAGCACGAAGAACACCTTGCTATGCACCCTGGCTGTAATTAATAAAATAATAATAATAATAAGATCCATGAATACAAAATCTACTACTCAGCTCAGCTAGTAACCCAGGAATGAATACCAAAATAACGCAGAAGCCAATTTTGCCCAGCTGACAAAAAAACAAATTTGAATATTTGTCTGTGGGAACAAATATGCGAGTTATCTTCACACAGTTTCAGCCCTAATCCATACGGACATGGATGTCGATGCTGTCCCGGGGTGCACAAGAAGCGGTTTGCCAGGATGTTCTAGCTGGCGATACCGCCACTCTTTAAAGGCTGGAAAGGTCTCTTTTACCCCAAACTCGAGCGGAGTTCAGTAATTCATGGTGAATACCGTATCCCTTTGATTCGGGTCCAGTAAAATGGCGTACTGCAATGTGCTCCGCATGGGGCTGCAGTGGGTTCAGAGCACAGTAGTCCACCTCTTGGCTGAGGGCGAGTCACCGGGAGCACATTACACCGGTGCTCCAGAGTCTATTGTCTGCCAAGAGCTTCCCAGGCATAATTCAAGGGGCCAGTTTTTCACCTATAAAGCCCTAAATGGCCTGGTCCCTGCATATCTAAAAAGACCGTCTCAGCTATATTTCTCATTACGGTCCCCAAGATCAGCCACCGGTGCCTTCCTGCAAGATTCACCAGGTCCATACAACCCAGGCGCACAGAAAGGTGTTCGCGGTGGCAGCTCCGGGACTCCCTTCCCCCTGGAGATTCAACAAAGCGAGAGCAGTTTTTGGAAGCAATGTAAGACCTATTTATTTGACCAGTGGGGTGGGGATGTGGGGTTAGGATGCTGTTTTTAGATGGGGAAATTTTATCTATTTATACTGTTTGAGGGTTTTTTAAGTGGTTTTATCTTATGTATGTTTTTATGTGCACTTGAAAATCTGTTCCAAGTCTTAGGGCAAGAGTGGGCTATAAATCTAGATAAATAAAATGAGTCTCTATAGATTCCTGCTTCATTGTTTCCATTTCTGTGATTCCAGGCTGGTTATTTTTGGTATTTCTGGTCAGGTGTTTTGGTTACTTTGTTCAGACACCACACATTAGCACTAGTGTGCATTGTGTAATTCCCAAAACGAAATAACTGAAATGCTGAAGTAAAATGACGTCGCTAAACCAGAATACGCAGAAAAGTAGATTTGCAAATTTCCATTGTCGTCAAAAAATATTGTTCAGATCGTAGAATCCTAGCGCTGCCTGTACGGAACCCCAAAGGTGATCTAGTCCAGGCCCCCTGTCATTAGGCAAGATCCATCAGTACCTGGCTGCATCATCATTATTAAGAATTTATTTATTTATTTACTTACTTACTCCACCCTTCCCTTAAGGGTCAGAGCGGCGTATAATTAAAATACACAAAATACATTAAAAACCCTTTTTAAAAAACCCACCCTCACCCCTAAACCCGCCCACCCCAATCCCTATCCCTGGTTGCTAAATGTTTTGCCAAATGCCAGCAACATACCTGGCATTTTACAGTTGTTAGATATTGACAGGGTCCCTGCCTCGAGGGGCTTACAATCTAGGAGAGATGAGGGAGGGGAAGCGAGAGATTGGGGGGGGGGAACAGAGGGGAAATGGGGATACATTCATAAAGTTGAGAGGTCACAGTGGCACGTGCTTTCTCACGTTACATGGGTGGGGGGGGGGACTTCCGCAATTGCAGATCTGTTATATACTGGAAATTAGCGCATGTGAGAATGCGCTGTTCTGCTTTTATGCTGCGAAAACACCCGTCCTTGTAAGAGCCGGCCATGCACGGAATAGCATGTTCTCATGGATGCCGCCGCAATTGCACCCCCATCTAAGGTGAGACAGTATCCTTAGTTACACAGAAGACGGGGACCCTGGGTAAATCAGGAAGGGAACTAAAGGGATGAGGAGCCAGGGAAAGTCTGGCGGAAGAGGTAGGTTTTCAGGAGGGATTTGAGAGCGAACGTATTCAGGGAGGGAGTTCCAGGCACAGGGGGGCAGTGAGGGAGATGGGGCAAATACGTTTTGAGGAGCAGGGGAGTCCTGAGCAGGTACAGGTGGGGGCAGAGAAGGAACAAAGCTCCCAGGCAGGAATATCGTGAGAAGCACGATTTTTTCTTGTATCTATTAGGAGGCCTGGATCCCACACGCGCGCACACACACACACACACAAAAGCCTCTTCAGTTCCATGCTGTGGACAGACCAGGGGGCTGCCTAGAGCAGCTAAGGCAAACGCTCTTTCCTGAGATAAGGAAACTTCTCATTTCCACTTAATCAAACCGGGAGTCTAGCGTCACCCTCCAGGTCACACCTACCATTATCGCAAGGGAAATGGTAAAATCAATCATCCTGACTGCGGAAGCATTTGTGAGGGGTGTAAGCTAGGTGCGTTAATTAGATAAAACTTGAATCCGATTGTTGTGTCCGTTTATAAACCAAGTGTCTGATCTTCAGCGTATAACACCCATACGAGGTTTGTGCACTTGGTCAGTCCGGTATTGTCTGAAATCTGGATCTGGCCTCCGTAGGGTCTGTACAGTGATCGAATCTAAACCCAGATCTGACTCCAAGCTGTACTATCAGGTACCACATTCTAATAAAAAGAGCTCGACACACACATCTCTCTGGGCACATGCAGAGATATAGATGATGTGTCTCCTTCACACTGGAATTGAGATGGGGGATCGCTCTCCCAAACCTCTCTGTGCCTTCCTTAGCTAATTTATTTGTAGAATAAGGCAGCAAGCCGCAGGCCAGGATCAAAGCCAGCTAGCCAACATGTGTTTGGGCAACAGACTAGCCTTGGGTTCCCAACTGGGCCCTGGCATACAGACCATCCAGCTGACTGCACAGAGAAGCCTGTGCTTTAAAAAAAAAAAAACGGAATCAGACCCTCTTCCAAAACAGCATGTGTTTGACTTCAAAGTCCTAAGCAACAGTGGCAGGCAAGTTTCCTGATTACAGGCCTCTCACTAATTGACACATGCAAGGCTGAGTTTCCTAAGGGAGAAATAAATGGCTTGCTTGCTTGATGTTACTCTGCTACAGGACTTGCTGGTCGGTGTACAGGAAACCAGTCATGCTTAGAATAACCTCATAATGGCCAGTTATGCTTAGGATAACAGTCACCTTAGTAATTATTCCTGGCAAGCGAGCAAGCCCGATTGATTTCTCTCCCCGCTGGGAGCCAACCTTCCGCACACCAGCCATCTGCTTTCTCTTGGCAGAGGGACAATGTTTGCGAGATGGGGTTTCAGGGGAAGGCGGTGACCATTAGCAATACACTCAGCCCCAAAGCTCCCTAACCATTCTCCAAGGAAACACTTCTCAAAAGTCTAACTGAGCTCTAAGACTTGAAACTTTTAATAGCACCCAATTGTCACTAATTAACAACTTCGTCCCCAAATCCCTCGGAACTTATTTACGCTCAAAGCTGCGAAAGGCCTGGAGACGGCCCTGCTTTTTTAATCAATCCCAGGGCGACTGGCTTCAATTAGAGGTAATTATTCCTGGTGAGCTAGCAGCAGGCCATGCCCCCCCCCCTTTGGAGAGATGTTTCTACAGGGAGAGCAATCAATTCCGCAATGCGCCAGAGAGATGAGGCAATCCTTACTTTCTCCAAAGTCACTTTAGCGAGACCCGGGTCAGCACAGGCTCAAACACATTTGCAAGACTCCAAAGGATTTTTGCAAAAGGCGGGAGCAACAGAGGCCCGGTCAGCAATGCCCAAGGACTAGTTGGTTGGCCCTGTTGGCACTGGACTTTTATTTCAGCCACTAGAAAAGGAGTTAACACATTCACCCCTAAGAGAAGAGCTCCAACAAATACAGAGCTGGCATATTTAGTCTTCATTCTCCTTAACAAAAATACTCAGTGTTACACGGTTGTGACTGTTCACTCGAAATCCAACAGCGTTTCATTTACTTAGTTTATTTGCTTCACAAAGTTGAAATG
Source organism: Sphenodon punctatus (assembly GCA_003113815.1). Taxonomy (NCBI): domain Eukaryota; kingdom Metazoa; phylum Chordata; class Lepidosauria; order Sphenodontia; family Sphenodontidae; genus Sphenodon; species Sphenodon punctatus. The sequence goes on from QEPC01002738.1 coordinate 597,696, forward strand.
TCACTTTGATTCATTGAACCTAAGAACACAGTCCCCGCGGTACTGGGTCAGTCCAATGGTCCAATCTCACCCAGCATCCTGTCTCAGATAGTGACGGTTTCGGTAACTTCACAGAAGCTACTGAAGCTTCAGGTCAGAACAGCTGTTTTCAAATATCTAAAAGGAGGCCACAAAAAAAAAAAAGAAAGATGGTGAACGTTTGTTCTCCATGGACAGAAGGGAAAAGAAGGCGGTGGAAGGGTTAAAATAGCTGCAGTGTACATTTTGGTTAAATATTAGGGTAATCTTCCTGATGATAAGAACTATCGAGCAATGGAATCGACTGCCAAGGGAGGTGGCTTGATCTCCTTCCTTTGATGAACATAGGAAGTGCCATACTGGGTCAGACCAATGGCCCACCTATCCCAGCATCCTGTCTCCGACAGTGGCCAGTCACGGTGGNTGGACAAGCCCCATATTAACCTTGCAGGGTTTGCAATGGGCTTTTACTTGTGACTGTTGCACATTTCAACAATTTCAAAATACACACTGAGGCCAGCCTTCAGGGACAGAACAGGAGTTCATGGCCGCCATCACAACCATGGGCCTATCCCAAATAATATCGAGCCCAACGCATGATTGGATTTGAGGTTTTGAACCAGCCTGGAAACAGAGGGTTCCAATGATCAGGGGTGGTGTTGTAACACCATTGTCATGGTCAGACCATTACCTCCCGAAGGTCCAGATTCTGACCCTCATATGCCCTCATCGAGGTGGTGAATCGGTTTGGTTGGTTCACGCCCAGAGACTTACAGATCCTATTGGTTTCCCGATCTCTCTGGGAGATATACCCACTGACCTTGACAGCTATTTTGTCAATGATCTGGTCGCCTTGTGGAATGACATTTTGACCATGGCCTTTGACATGGTTGCACCCAGGCATCCACTCCCACTGCTTCGTCAGCAAAGATCCCCCTGGTATATGGAAGACATGAGTTGGTTGAAGCGGGAGGGTAGGTGGTTAGAGCGCAGGTGGCACTCGACTCGTGATGAAGCTGACCGATCACAGCATAGTTATTTTTTTTTACTATGACTTAGCTGTAATGGCTGTGAAGAACGCTTTCTTCTCCGCTATCATAGCATCTGCAAAGTCTCGTCCAGTGTAGTTGTTCCAGGTGGTGAGAGGCCTGGTTAATCTGGCCTGTCTCCACCACGAAATTGAGTCATCTAATGCTCACGTGACATTTTTATTAACTACTTTGTGGACAAAATCATTCATTCACCATGATTTGGGTGCTGCCATTTCAACTGCAGAGTCGGAGTTTGGGGTTATGGAAGCTCAGTGTTCTGTTTTTTTTAATCCATTTCAACTGGTATCAACTGAGGGAAACCAGTTGTGAATTAGATCCTTGCCCATCCTGGCTGGTGAAAGCCATCTGGGAAACATTGGGGCTGTTGTTGGCTGCTGGGATTGTCAATGCCTCCCTATGGGAGGGGAGGGTGGCAGACAACCTTAAAACTCAAATTTGTTTATTTGCGTGACCATTGGCCATTGCTTACAGAGAAATAATAACAACCCTTAAAACTGAAGTGGTCTGGCTCCTGCTTAAGAAATCATCTTTGAACGCTGACTCCCCAGCCAGCTATCGGCCTGTCTCTAACTTTCCCTTTTAGGAAAGGTTACTGAATGAGTGGTTGCCAAAGAAGCTCAAGGCTCATCTCAATGCTATTAGATTCTTGGACTCATTCAAGCCAGGTATGGCAGACAGTCCTTGGTACGGCATGGAGACAACGCTTGTGGCTTTGGTCGATGATCTGCGTCTTGAGATGGACAAGGAGAATTCTGCTCTCTTGATCCTGTTAGATCTTTCAACAGCCTTTTATACAGCTGATCACGAGGTGTTGTTGACAACTGTGGGACCTATTGGGGGTGAATAGGACTGTGCTTGGGTTGTTCCATTCCTTCCCGTCAGAGAGGTCCCAACAAGTGGTGATGGGAGATTGCTCGCCAGCCCCTCGAGTCCTCCCCTGTGGAGTCCCGCAGGGTTCTGTTCTGTATACAATCTGTTACCTGAGGTCTTTGTACTCATATCCTCACCACATGGACCAACCAGCCATCATTCTTGATGTAACCAAGCCAAGCACGTGCACCTGGGATCTCACATCCTCGTGAACGTTACAATCCTTGTCTCTCCC
>QEPC01002738.1:599958-627704 GCA_003113815.1 Sphenodon punctatus
CTGGGCCCATAACCTGTTGCAGAGTAATAACTGATTTGCAATCAGTAAGGACAAATGCAGCTGAAGGTTTAAAAAACAGAACTTTACTTAAGCATTCTCAGGCACAGATCCTTAGTTACATCTAACTAGTAATAAGACAAAATGGAGACTGAGACAATGAGAGAGAAGGGAAGAAGGAGTGGTTACACAAAGGAATTTAACTATAAAACCCCATCTCCCATGTACATATAAACTTAGCAGCACCATCTGGTGGCTCTATAAACAATTACTGTTCTTAATACAGCAGGCATTAACTTGTGGATGTTGCATATACCAACAGAGAGGAGTGTTCCCCTTGAGAGAAAGCCTTCCCTACCTTCGCACTGGAGGAATGTTCCTAGCCAATCTCTTCCCCAGAGATGCTCCTGGGGTGCCAGTCCTGCTCATCTCTCCCCGGAGGTGACCTCTGAGAGGCTGGACCCTCTCCCCTCACCATGATCTACTGGAGAGTCGCTTGTGATCTACTAGTAGATTACGATCTACCTCTTGGCCACCCTGGCTCTTAAGAAATTATCCAATCTTTTTTTGTTAGAAATTTTGTTATTTTTACACAGTCCTTGTTTGTTATTTTTGTAACAAAAACAATTTTTTTTTTAGCCCGTTTATGTTGTTGGGGGTCGGGAGAATGGAGTGGTGGCTGGTCCATGAAGACAATCTGATCTATCAAAGCTATCTGGTGCCTAATTTGTCTAACATGGAATGTGTCAACCTCATGTTCAGAGCCTAAGATATATTGGGGGTTCTTCTGGTGTACCAGCCGCTCCACTCCACTCCCTGGCAGACTCCCCGGCCAAGCTAGCCAGGTTGGTTTCAGAGGTGGTGTTGAGATAACCCAGACTTGTTGTCTTGGCCAACCTTTCAGGACCACAGCAGGATGTCATGGCCTTCATGACAACCATGGGTTGGCGACATCATCCTGAATCAAATCATGGATGGTTGATGTGTTATTTTTATTTGGCATAATGCTGTAAATAAAATAATAATAAATAATAATGTGTTATTTGCCACTGACTTCACATTAAGCAGCATCAGTGTCATATCCAGGGGCTCTACTGGCCTCAACTCCCAAATATCCCAAGACAGTTGGGCAGTGAGACATGGGAACCATTGGCTCCATTAGACTCCAGGGCCAGACCATCCCAGCTGGGGTTCAGTCCAACCAAGACAACAGCATTTTAATGACACCCCCAATAATCAGAACTCCTGTTTCCAGGCCAGTGCAGAACAGTAAGTCCAATTTGTGCCTTGCCTCATGCGTCAGGCCAGATATTACCAGGTAATGTGAAGTCAGTGGCAAACAACACATTATTATTTATTATTATTTTATTTACGGCACCCCTTCTCAACAGTCACTAGGTTCATTCTTCTTAATGGCTTGCGATGGCGTTCCCCTGCCAGTGGCTTCGTGAACACACCCGCTGTCATATCCTCTGTAGGACAGTATTCCAAATCTATGAGTCCTTGTTCCTGTGAGTCTTTCAGGAAATGGTATTTTACATCAATGTGCTTGGTTCTGGGGTTGATTGTTTCTGTTTGCGCCAGCGCTATACATCCTTGCTTGTCTTCCAGGATCGGCATGAGTCTATCCAATTTTTTCCCCAGATCATTCAGAAGCTGTTGTAACCAGATAACTTCTTGGCTGGCGTGTGCCACTGCCACATACTCTGCCTGTGTCGAGGAAAGTGTCACAGAAGTTTGTTTCCTACTGCACCAGCTGATGGGTCCTCCACCAAGCAAAAATAGGTACCCACTGGGAGATTTTCATTCCAAATGGTCTCCAGCCCAATCAGTGTCCAAGTACCCGATTAGGTCTGACATGGAAGTTGCTGGGAGCCATAGCTTGAGGTGCACAGTCCCTTTCAGGGACCATAAGACCCTCTTCACTGCATTCCAATCCCTTTGGGTTGGGGCGGAGACTTGTCTACACAGTATATCTATTGCCACCGCAACGTCAGGCCTTGTGATTGTGGCAATGTACAAGAGCTTTCCTATCGCCTTTCTGTATTGCTTATTGTCTGGCAGCAATAAGCTCGGTTCTTTGATCTCCTTTCGGTAGCTGGTTTCCATAGGGGTATTTGCTGCCTTCGCACCCCCCATGCTGAAACTTTCTATTTTCTCTTCTATTGCCTGTCTTTGGTTGAGAAGATAGCTTCCATCATCTTCTCTTTCAATTTGTATTCCCAGGTAGTGCGTTATGTTACCCAAGTCCTTGGTTTCAAAGTCCTGATTTAGAGCTCTCATTGTTTTGCACTCGTCCCCTTCTTGCTCAAAGCATACGATAAGGTCATCAATATAAATTAATACAAAGATCCACCCCTCTCAGTCTCTTTGTGTATAAGTAGGGATCTGCTTTGCTCCTGGTAACATTTTCCCTCATGAGCACCTTTTTAATTTTAGCGTTCCATGCTCTGGTGACCTGCTTAAGCCCATATATGCTTTTGAGCAGTTTGCATACAAGATCCAGCCTTTCAACATCTGCAAACCCCAGTGGTTGGTCCATGTAAATATCTTCCTTCAACTCACCATTTAGGAACGCTGTTTTCACGTCCATATGCTTGACTTGCATTCCTCTTCCGGCAGCTATACTTAACAATGTTCTGATTGTAGCGTGCTTACCTACAGGTGCAAATGTTTCATCGTAGTCTTCTCCNTTATCAAAGGCTTTCTTTAAATCCAGGTACATGATATCTACTGGGTCTCCCTTGTCCACATGCTTATTTACACCCTCAGAGAATTCCAACAGGTTAGTGAGGCATGACTTACCTTTACTAAATCCGTGTTGACTCTTCCCCATTCAGCCATGTTTGTCAACATGCCTGTAATTCTGTCCTTAATGATGGTTTCCACCATTTTGCCCGGCACAGACGTCAAGCATACTGGTCTGTAGTTTCCAGGATCACCTCTGGATCCCTTTTTAAATATCGGGGTTACTATCAGGATCCTTCCTGCTGGCTCTGGAGCTTCAAGCTGAGAGCTCTTGGGCACTTCAGCGGCCAGTCTCAGAAGTGGAGAGCGTTGCAGAGTAATAACTGATTCGCAATCAGTAAGAACAAATGTAGCTGAAAGTTTAAAAAACAGAACTTTATTTAAGCTCTCTCAGGCACAGATCCTTAGTTACATCTAACTAGTAGTGAGACAAAATGGAGACTGAGACAATGAGAGAGAAGGGAAGAAGGAGCAGTTACACAAAGGAATTCAACTGTAAAACCCCGTCTCCCTTCCATGTACACATAAACTTAGCAGTGCCATCTGGTGGCTCTATAGTCAATTACTGTTCTTAATACAGCAGGCATTTAACTGATGGACGTTGCATATACCAACACCCCTTCTCAACAGACAGAAAAGTTAACCTACTAAACCCATTTTACTTAGTAGCTTTCGGTGGCACTCTCCTGCTAAAGGTTTTTATGAGGGCATCTGCTACCATGTCTTCTGTAGGACAATATTGCATGTCTATAAGTCCTTGTTCTTGCGAGTCTCTTAGGAAATGATATTTCACGTCTATATGTTTGGTCCTCGGGTTTNTTTTACACACAAAAGTTCTGGGAGAAGTTCTATGCAGAAGTTCAAAGAGCTGGATGTTTAAGATCTGAGTGAGTGATTTAGACACACAGAAAGTTCAGGATATAACAGCAAACAAGCAGGAGAAACGTGTGTGTAAAAACAACCACTCTCTCTTTATCATCAGACCTGGGGTGTGCAGTTTTATTGCTTACCCCAGTGCCTGGCTGCTGTTGGGGACCAAGAGATGGAGACAAAGTAGTTTAAATCATCTCTTTTAATTGGACCAAGGTCGGTCGGTGAGAATGTGCAAGCTTTTGGGTCATACCAAGTGTTGGTAAGAGACCAAGGTCACTTTCCCACGTTACCAGGGAAGCAGGAAAGCCTCCGTGAACGCAATCACGGCTCTATTCTCACAGGAACTGGCGCACATGGGAACGTGTTATTCCGCTTTTATCCTGCGAGAACACCCGCCGTAAAAGCTACATTGGTCACGTGCTAGCGTTCTTGTGGGATAAAAGCAGAACACCACGTTCCCATGTGCGTGAATTCCCGTGAGAAGAGCCGCCATTGCATTCGCAGAAGTTTTCCTACCTTCGTGGTAACATGGAAAGTGGCCCAAATCTCTTATCTCTGTCCCCACCCACCCTTTCCTGCATCCCTGTTTTGGACTGCCGGCTCTATCCCCACCACCCCTCCTCTGACTCCAGGCCACAGTCAGTTCCCCCCTTCCCTACCACGTTCCAGCATCCTTCTGGAGACTGCCCACCAGTCTCCAGAAGGTGGTGGGAGAGGGAGGTTCCAGGCTGCCATTGGGAACTGGATGCCGGTGAGCCAATTGAAACAAAATTCAGACAAGACTGACAGATGGCTGGCTGACCCATGAGCTTGGGGAATTGGTCATTGATGGGGTCCCACCTCCTCTACTTACTCCGGTTTGCAGCATTGGTGCTCATGGACCATCTGATGACAAGGTTGTGATCCTTTCATTCCAATTTGGACCTGGCCACCGTCGTCCACATCTTTGTAACCTCAAGGCTAGACCACTGCAATGAGTGCTACGTGGGGCTGCCCTTGATGACCGTTCCGAAGATGCAGTTGGTGCAGAATGCAGTGACCCACCTTCTGTTGGGGGCGAGTTGCTGGGAGCCCACTACACCAGTGCTCCAAAGTCTGCACTGGTTTTCAACAGCTTTGGGGACGCAATTCAAAGTGCTGGTTTTGAGCTATAAATACCTGAACTGCCTGGGCCCCACATTTCTGAAAGACCGCCTCCTCCCACTTTGGTCATCCAGGAGTGCTTTCTTGTGGTTACCACTTGGCCACCAGGTTCTTATTGGAGGGCAGTCACTCAGAGGACCTGGAGTGCGGGACAGTACAGGCTGCTGAGGTGAAACTGTCTTGTATTTCAACCCACCCTGAGCCTTTGCAATAGGGCAGAATGAATAAATATGAAAATAACTCCAGTGGTGCTAGCCACTGCCTGCACAGTCCAGAAAGGACAATTGGGTCCCTTACCTCGGGAATTGTCCTTCTGTGGACTCGATGGGAGGTTATTCGGACTATGGGAATGTTCTCCGCATGGCCAGCAGGAGGCAGCACCAAACATTCAGCTGGGCATGCTTAGGGAGAGCACTACCTCGCTTTCCCAGGAGTATGAAGCCGTAGGACCAGGAAAGATCTGAAAAACAACACAAACCCCGCAACAAGTGGGGAAACAATGGCAGGCACCCGTTAAGAAGGGTACAACATGGACCAGTGGACCTGGGGTACAGGAAACATATGATAAGACAAACAGAGCCAGATTCCCGGGAGGGCCGAATAACCTCCCATCGAGTCCACAGAAGGATAATTCCCGAGGTAAGGGACCCAATTATCCTTTCTATGGACTCTTAGTCCAGTAATTCGGACTATGGGAGGGGAGGTAAAAAGCAGTCCCCTTATTCGGCAATGGATAGGACAAGCCTAAACAGCGGGATCCAGTACACTCTGCAGGACTCTCCTACAAAAGGAGGCCTCTGCGGAGTCTAAGAGGTCAATTTGTAGTGCCTGGTGAAAGTATGAGGGTTCTTCCACGTGGCAGCTCTACAAATTTCAGATAAAGGAGCCCTCGATCGAAAAGCCCAATTTGTAGCCGCCCCCAAGTGAAGTGGGCAAGTACTCTAGGAGGGGCAGGCAAACCAGAAGCCCTGTATGCGTCGGCAATGCAGGCCGAGATCCAACGGGAGATGACATCTTTAGAAACCTTATTCCCCTTGGAGCGAGGGTGATAGCTAATCAGAAGCCTGGTACGGTAGAAGGACTCCGTACACTCAAGATAGATTTTAAGAGCTCGGCGAAGGTCGAGGGAATGCCACCACTTTTCTAACCAGTGACGGGGATGAGGACAGAACAAGGGAAGGATAACTTCCTGAGAAAGGTGAAAGGAGGATGTCGCCTTAGGCAGGAAGGAAGGGTCTGCGTAATTCCATGAGGGGGACTCCCTAGGCGAAGCGGAGTGGGTCCTCCCATCAACTGAGCGAGAGCAGGGCACTCGGACTGACAGAGAGGTAGGCAGGTGTGTTGGTGACTATGAGTTTCTGCCATGGTCAAAGCAACTCCTGTAGTGGCCTGGAGTGGAATCGTGCCCACTGGAGATGCCGAATGCAGGACACCATGAGGCCTAGAAGGGTGGCAAGAGTTCGTATGGACGTTTGTGGTTGTGAACGAACCACTGCTATGAGGCGTTGGATTTTGAGTTGGTGTTGAGGGGGGATGAATACTCTGTCCTGGGTAGTGTCGAAGATCACTCCCAGGTGTTCCAGTCTCTGAGTGGGCGTAAGGTGACTCTCTTGTTGATGAGGAATCCGTGGTAGGTCAGGTATTCGATCGAGCGCTGAATGTGGAGGAGAGTGAGATCTTTCGTTGAGGCCCTGATGAGGAGGTCGTCGAGGTAAGGGAATATGGCCACGCCCTCCAGACAAAGGTTGGCGATGAGGGGCACGAGCACCTTGGTGAAAGTTCGAGGGGAGGTGGCGAGGCCAAAGGCCAGGGCACGGTACTGCCAGGGGTGATCTTGGTAGCAAAAGCGGCACCACCGTCTGTGTGCAGGAAGGACGGAGACATGCAGGTACGCATCCTTGAGATCTAATGATGCCAGCCAATCCCCCACAGCTAGGGCTAGGGAGATGGAGGAGAGGGTCTCCATTTTGAACCTCTGGACTTTGACTGCTTTGTTGAGGCTTTTTAGGTCGAGGACTCCCCTCCACTCTCCACTCCTTTTCTGGACGAGGAAGAAGATGGAATAGAGGCCTTTTCTCTTTTCTGGTGTCGGAACCACCTCTATTGCCCCAATTTGCTGGAGTCTGGAGATCTTGGGGCACATAGCGGCATGTTTGTGGGTGTCGCGGGAGGAAGGAGATACGCGGAAGAACTTCCTGGGTTTGTATCTGAGTTCGATCGCGTATCCCCTCCCCACCATCTGTAGAACCCAGGCGTCCGTGGTTGCGTTCTCCCACTTGTTTGTGAACAGCTGAAGGTGGCCTCCGAGGAGAGCAGAGTCCGGGGTACAGGGAGCGGAGCAGTCAGAAGTTTGGCTTGCGGCTGGGTGACCCGGAACGTCTGGGGTAGGATGTCTGAGTAGGGAATCTCTGTGACCTGGATCCATGTCCCCGATGATTCCTGCCATGAGACTGGGCACTCCAGGAGAAGCCGGCGGTGTAATTGCGTCTCGGCCCCTGTGAAAAACGCTGGAAAGGGCGAAAAAAGATTTTAGACAACTGGACTTGGTTAAGAGTGTGCTTTTTCTCTTTGTTTGAGGCCTCTGCCAGGGCCTTGTCCAATGCAGAGCCGAACAGTTTGCCCCCTTTGAACGTGCTATTGACTAGCAGGTTCTTTGCGTGAGGATCCGCGTGCCAGGAACAGAGCCAAAGCCTGCGCCTGGTGGCCATATTGGTAGCCATACCCTTGGCTGCCCAGGTGACAGTGTCCATGGAAGCGTCCACGAGAAACGCGTGAGCCAGAGTCACGTTAGAGGCTAGTTTCCATGATAGGGCCTCCAAAATGTTGGGGTCATTGCCCAGTTGAAACCATTTCATGATGGCACGGGACACGAATGAGGCCGCAGTTGCCATTTGCAATATGTTTGCCAAGGCCTCATAGCTCTTCCTGAGCCCAGTTTCTACCCCTTTGTCGGCGGGGTCCTTTGGCAACAGATCCCCCTCAGATGGGAACACAGATTGGCGGGCCAGTGAGACCGCTGCGGCATCGACCTGGGGGGTTCTGAAGATGGAGTTGCTTCTCTTGGAGAAGGAATATAGTGACTGCTGAACCCTGGATAGTTTCAGGGTTTTTGTGGGTTGCCTCCACTGGGCTTTAATAATTTACTCAAAGGCCCTATCGAGGGTGGCACCCTTTGACCTAGTCACCAGCTTAGGGATGTAGACCCTGTCGGAGTCCTCCTCCTCCGAGGAAGAATCAGAGTCCCCCTTCTTTGGGGTCCTGGGGGTGAGTCTAAGCACCCGTTCTGCCCATCTAAGGAGCTTTGGGACCTGGTCAGAAGGCAGCTCTCTGCCAAGTTCTTTCAGATCCCTGGACAGGCTCTCGTCCCATTCGGAGGGGTCTCTAACGGACGAAGGGGGAGAGTGGGTGCTGGATGCCTGATCCAAATCCTCCTCTGAGGTCTGGATAGCGACCAGTGGGGTTCTGGTCCGGCTGCTCCCCTTTCTCCATTTGGGGGGTGGGGGAGAGTCAGTCTCAACCCTCATCGGGGGGAAGTTCGGCTTCCTCCCTGAGCGGGGAGCCCCCTTCTTCATCCTCGGAGGAAGAGCCGAGGAGTCCCCTGATGGATCTCTTTCTAGGGGGTTTGCGGGACCTCTTACGTTTCCCCTTGTCCGAGGGTTTTGATGAACCTTTAAAAGACAGACTGTCAAGCCCGTTTTTGGGAACGCCTATCCCTGGCCTGTCTATTTTCCAAAATCCCCATCATGGGCTCCATTTGCAACTGCTGGAAGGTTCCTGCCTGGGACCGCCTTACTTGAAGGGAGGCAGATGAGGCTGCCACCTTGTGGTCCTCGTCTTCTCCAGAGGTAGAGCTCAGGTGCTGAGTGCGGGGCGCTGGAGCTGTGGCAGGGATGGTGGCGGTGGCGGTTTCATTTTCCTTGCCGCGGCCCTCCCGCTCTGCCGTGGCTCAGCAGGCGGCATTTCTCCTTGTTTTGGCCGTCTCGGCCATGTCAGCAGGTACCCCTCGGCAGGGGGGCATACCGCAGGGATCGATCCCCCACACCTGTTCTGCCCCGGTCCATACCCAGGGGCCGGATCCGGGGGGGGTGTCGCTGAGCCGCTGCTTCGGTGGCGCTGCGGGGCGCTAGGCAAGAGGCAGGAGCCTCTGAAGAAAAAACTAACTTGACCCTCTAAGGGTCTCCAGTAGGTTAGGGTGCGGAGCACCCGTGCTGCAGCTCCTATTTGGCTGGAGGCAGACTTTGAACTGGGAAACTGAGGGAGTGCTCTCCCTACGCATTCCCAGCTGATTGTTTGGTGCTGCCTCCTGCTGGCCATGAGGAGAACACTCCCATAGTCCGAATAACCAAACTGAGAGTCCATAGAACACCAGTTTGCCACCTGTGGCTCCGAATACCCTGCCCATGAGATGCTGTTGGGTAGCTCTCCAAAAGCCAGTATAGCCTAATGGATAAGGTGTGGTACTTGGACCAGGGAGATCAGGATTCAAATCTCATCTTAGCTTGAACTTGTTCAGAGGGAGGCCTTGAGCAAGCCACTCTCTTGCAGCCTGAGATCCCCGTCCGTAAAACAGAAATAATATTAATGACCTGCCTCGCAGGGTTGGTGCAAGGGGAGCTCGAGGACTGTAAAATACTAAAATTGTGATTTAAATAATAATCGGCCGATGTGACCAGGGTCTTTACTTCCTAGGTCTTTAGCCTCTTAGTGGTGAAGGAGAGGACTGGTGACCCTCTAAAAGTACCCATCCCCTTTGCTGATGTAGACCCAAATTACTCCTGACTTAGAGAACAAGAAATGGACTAAGCCCAACGAAGTGACTCCGGATCTACCCTGGGCTGAGTGGAAACAGAATCAGCTCCATGTGGAGTGACTCCAGATTTATGCAAAGGCAAAAGAATCATCCACACTGAGTGCCCCAGGGTTACTCCTGATCTACACTAATATGTAAACTGAATCAGCTCATCAATTCCATTAAAAACTACTCTTGATTTACACAAGTGTGTAAGATAAATCAGCCTAATACTGTAGATTTACCCCAGGGCAAAAGGATAATCATCCCCCTTGACTCCTATTAAGTCCACTGGAAACTACTCCTGATTTACACCACAATGTAAGGCAAATCAGCCCCATTACCTCCACTGGACGTTACTCCACATTTACACCTGGACATGAAGCAAATCAGCCCGATTAATGTAAACTAGGGTCCACGGCAGCAGCAACAGGATAGGCTTCTTGATGCTCGGACATTCCGTCTTTCCTGCAAGGCCCTTATAAGCTCTCAACTGACCAATGAGAGAACAAGGAGTGTCAACCACTCAGGGGCTAGAGATGTGGGCCCATAGCTGAACAGGAGCACGTCCTTGTGTGAAATGCCCATTGAGTTGGGATATGTACGGCTCCCGGATGATGTGGAGGTCAGTGTTCCGGACCTGTGTCCGTATCTGCCTGGCTTTCAGAATAGTAAGTAGGGTTGCCAGATACGCAAATTTTTATCAGCCACTTATGAAAAATACATGTTGCAGGGCTGCACTGGTGTCAGTGCGGCCCTGCAACATGTATTTTTCATAAGTGGCCAGTAAAAATTTACATATCCGGCAACCCCACTAGCAAGTCCTCACACACGTGTGGTTTCTGTCTCAGATCGCTTTGCACACAGAGTAACAGACAACTACGTTTCAAAATGCAAATTTAATTGTCAACCCTTCAAGGAACAACCCCACTGATCATCTCTCAGAATTCAAAGCACATCAATCCCGCATCTCAGAGGCCCCTTCCCCAAGGTACCTCTGTGGTGTGAACAGTAAGTCACTGTGATCCAAAGCAGGAAACAGAGTGACCTTCTTCCCCAGACGCTCATGGACTTCTCTCCGACTGCCATCTTTCTGTGTTTGACCCAGAATCGCCAGGCTCCACAGAAAGCCCCCATTTCCCCGGATGGCACCCCCGGTAGCCTGGATATTTGGGGCTTCCTAAAGGGGGCAAAACAGAGAGGCTTTCCTGCCCCGTTTCCAACATAACCCCCACCCCCGTGAAGCATTGTGACATCACGACGGTCCATAAAAGGCAGGTTTATGTCCACCTCCTTGTCTTGCCAACTCTCCAATGTGGCGCCGCACCCTACAGGTCTCCTTCCAGAGGGCAACGGCACACCGAGTCCACTCTTATCCGGAGAACTGTACATTCTAGGAACAGCTCCACATCCTCCAAGGTACCGCAAATCACCATTCATCCGAATGAAGAGGGACTCCCAAACCTCAGTGCAGAGAATCACACTTTAAACCAACTGGGGGAGGTGTTGAGTGAGGACACTCACCACTGTAGTGGGAGCAGGATCCTTCCCAGAAATGGGACTGGGAGACCAGGAAGTCATGCAATAAAAGGTGTCTCTCACACACTGTCCTCCCTACAGTGGATACACTGGAAAAGGTATCACTCACACACTGTAAATTTTCTGAGGTAAAGTACCATCTCGCCTGACACTGTTGTTCCCCCTGCAGCCAATACTATAGGGTCATACAGTCTTGTCATAGTCTCATCCAGAAGGAATTCCCACACAGACAGAGGGTCATAGGCCCTTTTTAAACAGGCCACAGCTGGTGCGGGTTGTCCGTGGGCACGCCGCTGCGGGGGCAGGGCAGGGGGAGGCTGCACATGAGCGCACACCCATCCCCCACACATTCCCACACATGCCCTTTTATGGAACAACCTGTGTTTTCACCGGTTGCTCCGTGTGGGGGTGTTGGGTGGAGGTGGGAAGAGGCGCATGTTATGCGGGAGCACACAAACACACACACACACCCCCGCTTTCAAACGGGATGCACCCACTCATGTCCACTGCGTGGGCGTACATGGACACAAGTGGATGTATCTTGTGTAAGAAGGGCCATAGTGTAGATCCTCTGATGCATGCTACACTTTGAGCTTGCACTGAAGCTCTCTCCACAGTTAGCATAGCGACAGGATCTCTCTTTTGTGTCGAGTGACTCCTGCAAAGAAGGCACAGTCCCAGAGGCTTGTGATAGTGACCATAGCTCAGTGTGCCTTGCTGCAACGGTGGGCTACAGAATCTCATTACCATGTATGCACTGATGCCAGCGGCCCACAGTCTGGTCATGCGGCCAGCGGTTCTGGGCATCTCATAGAGGACTGTCAGTCACCATGGCACAGTGTTGTTGACACAGTCGGAGAAGCTTGTTGCAATTTGCACACAGGATATTCTAGAATAACATGGAGTCCATGGCAGGGCTACAGAGTCCTGCTGCGATATATTATGCCAGCAGGTCACAGAGTACTTTTCAGACATGCATGCGATGGTCAGACTCCTGTTCAATTGTGTGCATGTTGGAATAGTGTCACTGTGTTTACACGGTGATGCTGGCACGGCAATAAAGTTCTGTCGCTGTGTGTGCATGCGGCAGTCACGGAGTCCTGTCCAGGTGTGCACGCACAGCGGTGTAGCTACAGTCAGAGTCTGTTACGGTGTGCACAAAGTGCTGCTGGAACAGCCACAGAGTCCTGTGCTGTACAAATGTGAGACAGTCACAGAATCCTGTCCCATCCAATGTTCATGCACATTGGTGCCTGTACAGCAGCCATAGTGCCTGTCACGGTGTGCACACATTGGTGCTAGCGATGGTTGCTGAATCCTGTCACTGTACACACAATTGTGTTGGCACGGATATAGAGTCCTTTCAGGATGCATACACGTGGTGTTAACGTTGTTAATGTAGCGTGTAGTGTTGCAGTGTGTATGTGCGTTAGGGGACAGAGTCACTGCATTGTGTGTTGGTGCTGGTACTGCAATATAGTCCTCCCATGGTGTGCGTGTAGTGGTCATGAAGTCCTCTGGTGGCATATGAACAGTGTTCTCAGCCCCGTTGCAGCGTGCACGCCGCGTGATCACACGGTCCAATGGCAGTGTGCACACAGAAGCACACTCAGTGTGCCAGATTCTTGACACAGTATGCACACATGGCTGTCCCACAGTCTTATGGTGGTGTGCGCACACAGTGGCCTGCCACCGCCACAGCGTTCTGTGGCAGTGTGTGCGGTGGTCACAGACCCGTCAAGGTGTGTGCGCATGGCAGTCAGCAAGTGTTATCCTGGCATACACAGGATGTCCTTGTGGTGCTACCGGCACAGAAATAGAGCATTCTTGCATGTGCATCCGAGGGTCATAGACTCTTGTCGCAGTGTGCATGGTGGCACAGCAGGAGGCTGGCACTGTGGCTGTAGTCCGCAGCAGTGGTCACCGCCATGGTAGCTGTGGTTACTGCATTACTGTTGCCGTGGAGACGCTGGTGCCGGGCAAGGTGGGAGCTGCGGCTGAAACGTTTCCGGCAGTGCGGGCAGGGGTAGGGCCGTTCTCCTGTGTGGGTGCGCTGGTGCTCGAGCAGACGGGCGCTCTCGCAGAAACGCTTGCCACACTGGGCACAGGCGTAGGGTTTCTGGCCGGTGTGCAGGCGCCGGTGCTGTGCCAGGTTGGAGCTCCAGGAGAAGCGCTTTCCACACTGCGCACACGTGTAGGGGCGCTCCCCGGTGTGCATGCGCTGGTGCTGGCGCAGATTCGAGAGCTGCGTGAAGGCCTTGGCGCAGGCGGCGCAGCGGTAGGGCTTCTCGCCCGAGTGCGTTCCCAGGTGGCGCATGAGGTGAGAGCTTTGGCCAAATCCTTTCCCGCACTCAGTGCACTTGTACGGCTTCCGGCCTTCGCTGGGGGAGACGGGGGCGGGGCCCGGGCTGGGGGGCGGGGCCACCGGAGAAGAGTCCTCGCCTTCCGGGCTGCGGGGTTCCGATTCCTCTCCCAGCGACATTTCCATGGCGACGGGGCCTTCCAGTTCACACCGACTCATGCCACCTGCTAGGACAGAGAGAGAGGAGAGAGAGATCAGGCATGAGTCACCAGCCAGCCTGAAAAGCGAGGACAGGAATAAGTTGAAATTAACTGTAGCAGGGCAGGGAGGTGCCTGTGGTGAGTGCTGGCAGGATGCCGCCCAAGGACTCACGCCACGCCTGATCTTTCCTTATTCCCCCAGTGTCTGTATTACTGTATCAGGTCCACTCTACTCACAGTCCCTTCAGTCAGAAAGTCGGGCACCAACCCTTCCAACCAGGTCGAGTCCAGCAAACCACCCTCTCCGCTACTGGGCTCCGCTAGTCCCTGAAGCTCCCTTCTATACGCAGGTGCCTCTTTCACCAGGGGCAGCCTCCTGGCTACGGGTTGGCTCAGCGGGGCTTCAACCGCAGCTCCTGCCCTGACAGTTTCCCCGAGCTCTTACCTCCTCCTTGTCTCTCCCCACCCTCTCACTGACTCTCAGGCTCCTTACTGGACTGGGCTAACCACGCCCGAGCCCAGGGGTGGGGCATCCAGGCACTATCCTAACTCACTGCAGCGCCCGAGCGTCAGATACCACCTGCAGCCCCTTCACTGGCGCTACCTCCCGTAAACGGCCAGTAGCCCCCAAAAGCCTACTCCCTGCTGCACGAACACGCTCAGCTCGGTCACATCCAGCATATTTGGTCCCTGCTAAATGACAAAAATAGGAAGCAAAATTTGCTTCCCACTCATCTTAACCAATGAAATATCCATTTTGGTAATTTCATTAACTTTGGTTGGTTCTTTGCCACTCCACTAACTGCCAGCAGTAATAGTTAGCATGGGGCAGCTCCACAGCCCAAATCCACGCCAGGGCCCCGTTCCAATCCCTGGGACGGACTCGTGAAGCCAGTTCCTTCCCTCGAGCACTGAAAGATTGAGCTCAGAGGAAGAGAGCAGAGACCAGGGCCTGCGCTCAAGGACAGATGGGATCGATCAGGGGTGACGAACCTTTTCCTTCCCAGGGCCCACTTCGAGAATTAGTATAAGCTCCGAAGACCGCACAGAATTGGAGGCGGGTCCAGTTCATGGATCTATGCCATGGATTCATCGCCTCTCCTTGTGGGCATGCCCTCATCTCTGCTCCCTTCCCCTGAGCTCGGTCTTTCAGGGGTTGGGGAGAGGAAATGGATCCCAGGAGCCAAATCCCAGGAACTGGGAAAAGGCCAAATAAAAACCAGCCGTGGGCTTGAGGTTCCCCATCCAATACAGACCTCCTTCTTTTCCCCATCCTGGGCATTCCTGGCCAGCTCGCGGAGCTTCCGCTTATTTGCAAAGTAGCCCACAGGAGGGAAATGTTTTCCCGTCTCTGATTCAAGCCAAACAAATAGGAAGCAACATTCCCTTCCCGCTTCATTTAACAAGCCAAACATCAATTTTTGGCAACCTAATTTATTTTGTTTCAGTTATTCCGTTATTTAGCTATTCAGTTGCTCAGCAATTTTGGTAGCACTGTTTAATGCTAAAGAGCACTACCAGAGTTAACAAAGTACCAAATTCACAAATAACTAAAATGAAAAAGAAAAAAAAATTCAAGGAATTCACAGTTCGTTGAGTTGACTTCATTAACGTGGTTGGTGGCGTTCACTGTGTTAACGTCAGAACCCACCGTCTGGGATGCGGGCAGTTTTCCAGAGTGATTCCACAAGCGATAAACAGAATCAGGCCTGGCAGAAGGGCAAGAGCAGGACCAAGGCCCAGGTCAGTTACAGAGGCAGGATTTGGGGGACGGGGGTCCAAGAGCAGGACAGGCGTAGGTAGAACAGGACAGGGTCCAAGACGAGGACAGGAGCAGGGGGCTCCCTGGGCAGGCTGGGAAGCAGGAACAGGCACAATGTCAGGGCCTCGCTCAGACGCAGAGCACAGGAAGCAGCGTGTTGCTCTGCCAAGCTTCTTGTGCCAGCTGGGCAGCCTTATAAGCAGTCAAGAGTCAATCAGAAAGCTGGGAGTCATGGCAAGCGCTGAGCCAGAGAGTAACAGGGTATACCCACCAGGCTGAGCCACGGAGCTGTGGCGGTGCGGTGACGTGGCCGCCAGTTCAAATCCCAGGTCCTCACAGTTTAGATTCATTTTGTTCACTGGCTTCATTTGTTTCATTGACTTTGCTTCATTTATTTTGTTTAAAATGTCAACTTTGTTAATTTCATGCTTTTAATTTATTTATTTATTATTTTATTATTTTAATTATTTATTTAACAGATTTTTACCCCGCTCTTCCCACCTCAGGCAGCCCAGAGCGGCGAACAATGATAAAAATATATATAAATATAATATAAAACAATTTAAAACATGACAATCAAAACAGGGGGAAAGAACCCCCCATCCCCACTCACCTCTTACCCCTCTCCCTCGCCAAACGCCTGACGGAACAGCCAGGTCTTACAGTTCCTACGGAAAGCCGGGAGGGCAGGGGCCAGACGGGCCCCCACCGGGAGGGAACTCCTCTGTTCATTTCGTTTGTTTCATTAACAAAGGCCCTCGAGAAGCACCTGCCCAGGATGGAGTGCGGGGCAAGACCTGCTTTTGGAAGCCGGACCACTGTACGCTCCTCTAGCAGCAGAGTCCTGACGCTGCCCCACCTCTGGGACCCTGCCTCTGCTGCTGTCCCAAGGAAGCTCTTGGGCGGGGCCCAAGCAAGAGTCTTGGGGGCCAGTGAAGAAACTCCATCACTTAAGGTCCAGTGCGGCATGGAGGGTAGCTCTCAGGCTGTGGGGCGGGTGCTTCCCGAAGGGCCCTTCCTACCATTGGGTGAGAGGAGCCCCACAGGAAGTGTCCATCTGAGAGCCTGGGGGGGGAAGGGGCCCCACAGGAAGTGTCCGTCTGAGAGCCTGGGGGGGGGTGGAGAGGGGCCCCACAGGAGCTGTCCGTCTGAGAGCCTGGGGGGGGTGGAGAGGGGCCCCACAGGAGCTGTCCGTCTGAGAGCCTGGGGGGGGTGGAGAGGGGCCCCACAGGAGCTGTCCGTCTGAGAGCCTGGGGGGGGTGGAGAGGGGCCCCACAGGAGCTGTCCGTCTGAGAGCCTGGGGGGGGTGGAGAGGGGCCCCACAGGAGCTGTCCGTCTGAGAGCCTGGGGGGGGTGGAGAGGGGCCCCACAGGAGCTGTCCGTCTGAGAGCCTGGGGGGGGTGGANGAGAGCCTGGCAGGGAGAGGGGCCCCACGGGAAGTGTCCATCTGAGAGCCTTGGGGGGTGGGGGAGAGGGGCCCCATAGGAGGTGTCTGTCTGAGAGCCTGGGGGGGAGAGGGGCCCCACAGGAACTGTCCGTCTGAGAGCCTGGGAGGGGAGGGGGCCCACGGGAAGTGTCTGTTTGAGAGTCTTAGGAGGGGTGGTAGAGTTCTTTTCCTACATGTCCCCCCCACATCAGTGGGGGGGCCCCGGAACTACCCCTCCGAACAGGTGGCAACCATAATATGTAGCAAGACCCTCGCAGTGCCCCTCACCTGCACGGGCGCCTCTTGGACTCAGCCTTTCCTGGGAATCTTCAGGAACACAAAGCCCATCTCCTCGGTCCATCGGGGAGAGAGAGTAGAAGCCAGGCACTGGAAATTCAGCTGGCGAGGAAGAAGAAGAAAAGAGGAGGAATGACCATCCAGGGAGGGGCAGAGCTGCCAGCTCATGTGAATTGTGTTCGTTTAATGTCTTAAATTCCCGGCTTCTCCAGTGGGGCTTTTTTTAAATTTTGAATGAGCTTATGGGAGTAAAGAGATGCAAGAGTGTTTGCCCTTTAAGAGACCATTTCTTTGTCCGCTCAGTCTAGTCTTGCATTCACCCTTGACGGGACAGTCTCCATCGGCAAGAGACACCAAGCCTGTGTGAAACCTCTAATAAACGTCCATCTCTCTCAAGCTCTGGGGGTATTCTACTCCACGCGCACAACACGAGCAATCCTCGAGCCATACAGGATTGCGTACATGTAATAGCTCATGGGGATCTGGGAGGACGTTCAGCGGCTCCCCACGACCTGTTGGGGTGTGAGGGGGGAGTGTTACCGGCTAGCAGCCGCTCCTAGGAAGCAGTTGCAGAAAGAGCAGCGGCAAGTCCCAGGAAGAATTAGCAACACACCACTGCTGCCGCGCAATGGTCCCAGGATCCACTGTCGCTGCCACCACCGCTTGGACCTCTGAGCGGAGGCAGGAGCAGCAGTAAGTCCCAGGGAGCAATGAGTGGTGGTGGCAGGAGAGGCCAAGGTAGTTCCTGATGCTCCTCGCGCCTCACTGCTGTTCCTCAGGACCCAGGCAAGCCAGCGGGCACAGGGACAGACAGGCAGAGCTCGCGGGCACAGACTACCGCCACACAGACTCTCTGCTGCCACCATGCTCTCCCTGCTCATCCCCCGTTCCCGCGCACAGTCAGCTACGCGCTGGTGCTTGCCCCGCACAGTTGGCCCAAATGCCCATGCGAGTCCCACCTGGACCCTATCTTCTCCGCAAAGAACGTAGAAAATTCCTCACAGCGCTCTACTGAAGAAACTGTAGACGGATTGAGACCGTCCGGATTCACCAGACCACACACCACCCAAAACAGTTGCGCCGGTCTGTTCCCTGCAGTGTCTGTGCCCAAAAATAAGGACAAGGACAAACACTTGGCCTCAGTGATAGCCCTTCTGTACGCCCACATAAACACTTTGTACAGATGAAGATCAGCCTCCAGGCGGCCCTTCAAGCATCTCCTCTCCAATCTACGCCCCAGCCTCTTTAAGTTCACTGGATCATTGCTATACCACAGTGGTCTTTGGACCATCAAGACAACCAGGGTCCGGAGAGCAGCCAGGGAACCGAGGCCCCCCTCTCCAACAGCTGAACGTAGCTGTTGATGAATCTGTCCACCCCATGGCTGGAAGGGGCAGATATATTCGCTCCAGAACTAATCAAGAGGTCACTGAAAGCCACCTGATTCAGCAGCCTCCGTGACCGTACAACAATCAGCCAGCTACAGTGCTGTCAGTCAGGTAAGGCAGCACCCACACTAAAACACAGGTGATGGTCAGACCACCCAACAGGAGTGATGCGAAACTTCCGAGACCGAAAAACCCAGCCCAAAAACAAGGTCACGCACCCAGCCAGCACTGTGGGTGCTCTCATGGACGCTCTGAGTAAAACCCAGAAATGCCGTCACATCCAGGAACTCAGAAGCCAGAGCCGCCACCACCATCCCCCAGGACAAGCATCCTGGGACGCTCCAACAGCAACGCTAACACCAGCTCCAGAAATTCAGCCCCCAACCTCCCCATATTACCTGGGGATCTATATATCAGCAAGACCATACATCTCCGTCCTGCCCCAGAGCCCTGAACCACCCCGGAGTCAGCCACATGTCCCATTCCCTCCCCATGTCAGCAACCTCCCCTAAACCTAAACCCTTTTCCCAAAGCACCGACCCCTTCCTTAAGCCAGCAACTTCCTCAAAGCAGATCCATGCCCTGTTCCTACCTCCCAAGCTAACAACCTCCCCACAAAGCCAGCCGTATACTCCACCCTCCCCCAATCCAGGGTTACCCTTTTTAAACTGGTAGCAGACTTAGCAGCAGTCTTAACCACATTTTTCTTTTTTTATAGGCCTGTCAAACTGGGACAGCCTCACTGCACTTCTTTGCCAAAATAACCCGTTCACAGGGAGCCTTGTTCATTGAGTTTCCCACATTCGCAGCAATAGGGAAAATGCAGCAAACACAGATAAAGATACAAATACTTGACCCTTTGCACAGCCCTAGTTGTATGAATGAGCCCTGGATGTTGTGTGAAATCCTTTACCTTGGCCTTGATCCTGAAAAGCCTCACCTCTGTCCAGACTGCCTGCAGCCCAATTGCCTGGCCCTTGTCTGCTTCCTAGTGGGGCAGAGTCATGGCTCTAGGGAAAGTGAATGTTGTAGCCTAGTCTACCCCCCCAGAAGGCCACCACCTTGGAGAAGGTGTCCCCAACCAGTCCAGAGTGGGCCAGCCCCGATAACCAGCAAGGCAGTCTTACCCAACGAAATCAAGGTCTCAAAGTTCTCCTGCATGGTGTCCCTCTACTGCCTGTCACCTGGGACAACAGCAAGTCCTGGGAGGTTTCTATGGACCTGGAACAGCAGCGGCGGCAATTCTTCAATGTCGTTCACCCCTGGGTCCATTCCACAGCACCAAGGCGCGAACTTTCCACATGCCTGGGAGCCATTGGTGCCCAGAAGCCGGAGGCTGGCGACCAGTTCAGGGGTGGAGTGAGGCAAGAACAGTTTTATATCAGGATAAAGTCTAGCGACTGAATTTTTCTTTTTGACTCCCGGACTTCGATCTGAAATTTCATGTCCATCCCTGTTGAACAAAAGTCAGAGTGAGAGAGAGAATGGCAGGGGGAGTTGCGTATTGGTAACTCAAATTCAAGCATTCCCAGAGCCCTGTGTTTTTCTGCGCACACACAAAAATTCTGCAAACAGAAAAGGCAAATGATATATATGCAAATTTAAAATGCAAATGAGTTTCCCAGCATACCATTTCATTGGTTTGGGACAACTTGCATCCTAAAAAATACCTACAAAATATAGTCTAACGTCAAACCCCCATGGAAACAGGAGAAAAAGCTTGCTAATATTATTAATTCATGATTAATTATATAGCACCAGTCACGTGATTAGAGACAGGTCCCTGTTCCAAGAGGCTTCCCATCTAGGTTAGACAGGGAAAGGGAGAACAAAAGGAGGGAACATAGGGAGAGACAGGAACAGTCTCAACTTACGGAAGAGAAGACTGAGAGGGGACACGATCGAGGTTTATAAAATCTTGAGGGATGTGGAAAGAGTAGATCGGGAACAGTTATTTACCTTCTCAAATAGTACTAGAACTAGGGGACGCTTCCTGAAACTAGCTGCCGGCAGATTTAAAACAAATAAAAGGAAGTACTTTTTCACTCAACGCATAATGAACTTACGGAATTCATGAATTTGTATTATCTAAGTGGCCAGCGCTCGCAAATATAAATAATAAAAAATTATTAATTGTCTTAACCAAAGTTGAAACAACAAACTTAACCATGTAAATAAGCTGAAGCAACAAAGTTACAGTAAATTAAACATATAAAGTTTAATCAAATCCTCAGCCAAAACCCTTGTTCACGCCATGGTCATCTCTCGCCTTGACTACTGCAACCTCCTCCTTACTGGCCTCCCCAGCTCTCACCTGTCCCCCCTTATCGCCATCCAAAACTCCGCTGCTAGTTGCTTCGACCACGTACAGACTCTCCTCTCCTCTCCTCTCCTCGCTTCACTGGTTCCCCCTTCCCGAACGCATCCTTCACAAACTCCTGGTGTTCGCTTACAAATTCCTTCACAACCTGGCTCCCCCTTACCTCTCAGCCCTAGTCTCCTTGCACACTCCTGCACGCACTCTCCACTCCTCCTCTGCCCCCTCCCTCGCTCTCCCTCGTCTCCCCTGCTCACCTAACCGCCTCCGCCCCTTTTCCCTCGCTGCCCCCCGTGCCTGGAACTCCCTCCCTGCCCACATCTGCCTCACCCCCTCCCTCCGCACCTTCAAATCCCTCCTCAAAACCCACCTCTTCCTCGCCGCCTTTCCCAACGCCTGTTAGAACTTTCCTACTGTCTGCCCTCCCCGCAGACTCTTATATTCTTATGATTAGACTCCCTTGGCAAATTATTCTACTGCCAGCCAAAGAGTTAGGTAGTGCAATAATTTGCCGAGTTAGGCACTGCGAGAATTTGCCGAGGGAGGCGAGTTAGGCAGTGCGACAATTTGCCGAGGGAGGCGAGTTAGGCAGTGCGACAATTTGCCGAGGGAGGCGAGTTAGGCAGTGCGACAATTTGCCGAGGGAGGTTGTGGAGGCCCCTTAAAATAGATTAGATACTAGGCAACTCTCAATACCCCATGCCCCACAACCACAGGGCTCTGTGGACCAGAACATCCTGTGGTGGGTGGGGTGGGGAGGGGGAATGTGACCCCCTATGTATGTAGTAGATCATGTTGCCTACGTCAGCGGGGTGGTCATTAGCCCGGAAGCACTCTACAGCAGTCCCGTGACCGGCAAGCCATGGAGCACAGCTGAGCTGCCAAGGAGGACGATGTAGGAATATTTCCAGGGGCAATTTAACTGCCAGCCTCAGGCTGTAAAAGGTCCATTATTATTATTATTATTACAGACATTTATATAGCGCCAGCCATGTGCCTGGCGCTGTACAGAACATAGAAATAGACGCGGTCCCTGCCTGTGGCTTACAATGGCCTGGAGGTTTCCGACCTCACTTAATGGCCCGGGTCTGGACTAGAAAACACTTCGGCTTCCTCCCAATTCTCTGTTTCTCAGATTCTTAAAACCATATAGGCCAGAGGCGGGAAACCTTTTTCCTCCCAGGGGTCACTTTGAAAACTAGTACAAGCTCTGCAGGCGCTGCACAGAACTTGGAGGTGTGGTGGGGTTGTTTTTTTAAGGAGTACACTCAAGAAATGGAAGGTCTAGCTCACCATTCTGTGCCATGGAATCCAGCCACCCCCCATCCCTTTGTACAGGCTCTAAAATGTGCGTATCTGGCCATCCTGAGTGCTGCCAGGGGGGTGGGGGGTAGGAACCGGGTGGAGGGGCCAGATTCAGGAACTGGAAAAGGGGCCAAATGAAGATTAGTCGCAGGGCACATTTAGCCCCCTGGCCTGAGGTTCCCCACCCCTAGTCTAGGGCACAGCATCCCTGGGCAGTCTATGGGGGTGAGGAGCTAGGGAAAGCCTGATGGAAGAACTAGGATTTTAGAAGGAATTGGCTGGTTGTGAGGGAGCAGAGCATGTGTGTTCAGGGAGGGTGCTACAGGGACAGGGCGGCCAGACCTCCCCTTTAAAAGAGGACGCTTATGAAAAATTCATGTTGCAGGGCTGCACTGGTTCCAACACACCCCTGTGCCATGCATTTTTCATAAGCATTTCCGTTAAAGGCGAGGCATGGCCACCTCTACATAAGGGGCAGCCTAGGACAAGGGATGAAGGCGGTTTCTAGAGCAGGAGGCTCTGGGGCAGAGGAGGAGCAGACTTCGCAGCATCCCGTTTCTGACAACGGGCAACCCAGTACCCCGTCTCCGACACCAGCCACGGGGCAATGCCGGCATGACCCATCCCCTGCTCCTCCTCACCAGAGTTGCCGAGAGGGCAATGCAGCCCTGCAACCTGTATTTCTCATACGTGCCCTCTAAACCTCCCAGCTTCTGACTGTCAAGCTACACACACACACACACACACACACACACAGCCCTGTTGCATGGAGCTACAACCCTCCCCCAGCATCCCCCTGCCTCTTACCGCTAGGAGGTCGCCCCCGCCGGCCTCACACCAGGACCAAGGAAGGCAAATGACAGGCAGGAAGGGACCACCTGAATCACAGTCCCCCTGGCACTTCGGCCGCTCTACCCAGCAGAGGGGTTGGTGCACTCGGTGGTTTTAACCCTCTCCTCGCCACGGGAAGCTGTCAGACTGTCTGCAGACTGTCAATCCCAAACTGGGGGAGGGGGGGGTCCGCGGCTGGATCCCAAAGAGGGTTGCCACCTATGCACATTTTTAAGGAACACTTATGAAAAATACATGTTGCAGGGCCTTGCAGGGAGTGGGTCACCCTCCTGCTGGAGCTTTGGTAGACTTACTATGTCTGGGGTCAGTGGGGGTCTAGTTAAGTCTCAAATTGGGGGGGGGGGTCACACTACACATTTATTTAATTTTATTTATTTATTTATTTATTTATAAAATAAAATGGATACCCCGCCCCGCCCCTCCTGCCATAGCAGCTTAGGGCAGCTTACGCGGGCAAAGCTTTCGCGGAATCTCTGTGCCAAGATACAAGGGGAAGCGTGTTGTTTGTCAAGTAGTGGTTGGGGGGGGGGGGGTTGGGTTGGTATTTCTCTAGGGAGCTGGTGCGGATGTCAGTTCTATGGAGAGGCCTAGGGGTGTCTATGCTGTAGAAGGATTTGTGGGGCTGGCTGGTGTCTCTTCTAATCCTTCTCTGGGTCTGCGGGGTTTGCAAATACAGAGCAACTCTAATACAGGTTGCCTGGCAGCTCCAGGCCAAACACTGAACCTTGACTGTTGGCCCATTCTGCGGGATCCATCCCTGTCCCTTGCAGAGATGTGATCCACACAGAACAGTCCCCCGCAGCTCCAGAAAACCCCATAGCAGCCCCATAGAACATAACCCCAACAGCTCCTTAGAGCCTCACCCCCACATGAGGTAATGCGGACACAAACACCCAATGCCATACAGCCCCACAGAACAGATATCCCCCCCCCCCAGTTCCATAATATCCCGCCTCAAGTTTGTTTCCCTGCGCCTGTTTCTCCTTCTTCGTATCTGTCCCTGTGGCAGGTCAGCTGATGGTACAATGCCGTTTCTGCTGCCTCTCTCCTCTACATTTTGTACTGGGTCAGCATTTGGCAAGAAGCCTCTTAGCAATTCCTAGAGATTTGAGAAATAATTCCCTCCTATGCTTTGGGCAGTAAAGCCAAGTTTCTAGAGGTGTCTCTCTTTGTTCATGTTGGCTAGCCCACTCTCTCCGAACATGGTACTTTGACCGTCTAGGAGTCTTTCTTAGGCGAGAGTCAGCTTTCATTTTGCACATTTCACTGCGATGAGGTAGTTCGAAGCTTAAAATTAAGGCGATTGCTATAAAATCATGCAAATACCACCTTTTTGTTAAGTAAATGGGGGTTGCAAGCCACCAAGTGCAGTATTCCCATTCAGCATCCTAAATTCATAGTCCTCTTGATTGCCGCGAAAAGTTTGGAAACTGAGCATCACAGATCCTGAAGACTAGCTGCACGACCTGAGGCAGAATTAGCTAGAATCACATTAGCAGAACGAACCCAAGATCCATCCCCTGTTCTTGAGCGCACGCCTTCAGCTCTGCTTCCTTCCCCCAAGCTCACTCTTTCAGCACTCGAGGGCAGGAGCTGGATCAATGGGCCAGATCCAGTAATGGAGGCCAAATGGGCTGGATTTGACCTGCAGTCTCGGGTTCCCCGCCTCTGGTCTAAACAAATATTTTAATTCCCAGTATAGCCTCCCTCGACAATTAAAAACTGTATCAAAAATCATGTGCTCAGCATTAAAGATTACAAGACTTTTTTGTTAAAAAAAAAAAGAAAAAGAATTTGAGGTTCTTTTTTATTTGCCTTCTGAGCCCGTAGCATTGCTGCCGTCTATGTCGGGGCTTTGGAAACTGAGCCTCCTCTAGGAGTTGAGAGGTGGGAGTCAGCCCAAGGCCAACACTAAGGGAGAAGGCCAACAGAGGTGCCTATATTGGGGATTCCTCCTGTGCTCTGTGCGGCACTTCTGGACTCTGCCTGCCTGTCCAGTTAATGTGCCCGGCTGGAAGGGAGTCTCACCCTCACCAGCCTCCCTGTACCTTACAGGCCGAGCTCTATACCACGAGCGAGTCACTGCCTCAACCACGGAGAGCCCTGGCCCGTAGCAATTCACTAGAGCCTGTGAGTAAACTAGAAATAACTCCTGTGTAACGTGCTGCCTTCGATGCAGGGAGCACCTTGTGTTTTACTGAACTTAATGAGGCAACTTTTCCAACATTTCCCCTTTTTCTAATGGGCGAGTCCGTGTGTGTCGGTCAAACGGTCTGTTGTTAGAAGGGGCCCGTGCCACCGTTTTGCTTCTCACTAAAAGAAATGCAGAACATCACTAAAATCGAGCCCTTCCTTACTGCTCCTGCTGCCAAACCCCGTCCATGCTCTAGTCCTCTCGCCTGGACAACTGCAACCTCCTTTCTCCTGACTTTCCACGCTCTCGCCCTGACCCTCCACCTTGCCTGCCGCTTTAAAATCATCTTCAACCTCTTCTCTGCTCCCTCTCCCCTTCCACACCCAACACAAACTCATTTCTCTCTGCCTATACTCTCTGCCCCTAGGGCTGGAACTCCCTCCTGAACACACGTGTGGCTAGGGTTGTCACTTCTTACAGTTTAATCCCGAAACTCCCATTTTCACCTCTGGGTATCTTGGGGTCAAATCATGAGAGATGAGAACCCTACATGCAGCTCCATCCCAGCCTTCAAATCCCTCCTAAATACCTACCTCTTCTGTCATGCACCTACCTCACCCCCCCAATAGATATAGGGTGCCCAGATATGCAAATTTTAGAAGACACTTATGCCTTAACGAGTTAATTTTGGTGTTGAAATTGTATAGTTGATTTGAAATCCAGAAATGAAATATAAGTTCTTCTACTGTAATAAATAATTAACTTGTTAAGGCATTTGAATTACAATGAATTTATTAATCAGTAGAGATGGTGAAGTGGTGGGAAATTTTTGTTGTTGATATTATGTCGGTGGTACATAATGAAGAATGTGAGTTATGGTGCTGAAACGACATTGATACAGGCAGAGTTGTTAATAAAAGGTATGAGATTGAGTACTGTTGATGTAATTGAAAAGGATGTATTATAATAATAATATTTTTAGGTGATAAAGTAGTGAAATTGTTATTTTTCACCAATTCGCCTTAACTATGAATTTAAAAGTAAAGGTTTTTTGATGTTGGAATTTTTAAATTTCTAAATATATTATTTTTAAATATCATAATGCCACTATATCAATCTATGGTGCGACTGCAGCTTGAACACCGTCTGCGATTCTGGTTGCCCCATCTTAAAAAAGATATAATAGTATTGGAAAATGTACAGAGAAAAGCAACGAAAAGGATCAAGGATACAGAACAACAGTTTTCATACGAGGAGAGGCTCAATAGTTAGAGCTCTTCAGCTTGAAGAAAAGACTGAGAGGGGGGCATGATCCATCACAAGTGGCGTGGAACGAATCAATAGGGAGTTATTTACCCTCTCAAATAGTACTAGAAACTAGGGGGCACTCCATGAAGCTAACTGGCAGCAGATTTTAAACAAATGCTTTTTCACTCAGTGCATGCTTAACTTGTGGAACTTGTTGCCAGAGGATGTGGTCAAGCTGGATATTTTCTTGGAGGATAAGTCCATTAGCGGCTATTAGCCAAGTAGGTTGGTTGGGTGTAACCTCTCAGTGTCAGGGGCTGGGAACAAACAGCAGGAATTAATCACTCCATTATGATCTGTTGGGTACTTCCCCAAAGCAACTGACAATGGCCATTGTCGGAGACAGGATGCTGGGCTCGATGGACCATGGGTCTGACCCGGTATGGCATTTCTTATGTTCTTAAAACGGCCCTTGGGAGGGGAAACGTTTCCTACCCTTCTCCTGTATGCAGACAGACCTCAAAATGACTAGCTCAGCGTTGGAACAGCAGAACAGCGCAGCGTAGTAACATCCCAACCTCCTACAGCCAGATCGTCCCTCCCACAAGTTGTTTCTCCCACCTCCTCCTGAAGGACATCGAAGGAAGCTACCGGCACATGAACCCTCTTCTAATGGTTCTTCCTTATAAACTGCTGTCAGGTAAGTGGTTGGTCAAGGGATGAGCGCTGCGGCCGGCAGGGGCCGGGAGTACTAGATCACTACATCATGCCCTGCCGGGCACTTCCCCGAGCGGGCAACCAAGGGGGCCGCTGCTGGAGACAGAAGGGCGGACCTTTGGGCTGACCTCGTATTGCAAAGATTATGGCTGTTTTTAAATGGGCACGGCTGGGGGGGGCGGGTCCATGTGCACCGCGTGGAGCACCCACGCATGTCCGGTGAGTGGGGGGGAATCAAATGGGCCGAGATGGGTGTGTGCCCTTACTCTAACACCTCCCCACACAGAGCAACCTGGATTTTTCCATGGGGATGGGGGGGGGGCCCTGCCCATGCACCGCCCACTCCTGGATTTTCCCTCGCCGCTCCATGAGTGGGCAGTGCATGGGTGACCAGAGCGCGTGCCCACCCACGCTGCCTTCCGACGGGTGCTCGGGTGGGTGGGGATGGGTGGCCCGGCCTGGCCGCGTCTCGGTTTAAAATGGCCTGAGTTCATACGTTCGCTCTGAAGAGAATGCGTAGAATTTAAGGTCTTGATTCCATAGCGCATCCCCATCAGAAAGCGGGATTGTGGGGAGAGGGAGGAGTGCAAGCAGCAAACAGCTGGGTCAGGGTGGGGAGAGCACGAGGAGCGCAGGCACCAGATCCACATGTGAAAAACAGAAGATGTGGGGCTGGGGGCCTTTTCTAGCTGAATGGAGCTGCAGGAAG
>QEPC01002738.1:628543-685796 GCA_003113815.1 Sphenodon punctatus
GGAGCTGTGAGGGGGTCTGTTCTATGGGGCTCTAGGGAGCTGTGAGGGGGTCTGTTCTATGGGACTCTAGGGAGCTGTGAGGGGGTCTGTTCTATGGGGCTCTAGGGGGCTGTGGGGGGGGTCTGTTCTATGGGGCTCTAGGGGGCTGTGGGGGGGTCTGTTCAATGGGCTTGATCTCAGCATAGGGGTGGATCTGCACCATCGAACCCTGCAATCCTCGCACTCTGCCCAGGCCCCACCCCAGTTTCAAAGCAGCATCATAATAAGAAGCAGAAAGAGGCAGTTACACAAGACAATCTCTATATTCCAAAGAGGATCCACTTTATGAAAATAGCTCTTGGCAGAAGGAGACCTTCCTCTGTCTTTAATTTTTAAAAAAGAAATAGACCATACAAAGAAATACGGGAAAGGGGGTACAGGCTGAGAGAAAGGTGCTATGAATTAAATTTGCACAGGAACTATTGCAATTGTTCGTTGAAACTATCAGCTCAATGCACAGCAGCAATCAAAAAGGCAAAGAGACGGCTGGGAAGTGAGGAGTAGAAAACAAACATGGAGAATCCCATAATGCTGTTCTAGAAATTCATGGTGCGCCCCCCACTCCCACCTTGCGTACTGTGGGCAGTTCTGCTCATCCCATCTCCTAAAGGGCAGAGTCGAACTGAGTAAGGCAGGGAACGGCTCCTGGACCTGGACAAGGAGAGGCTCAAGAGACCGGGGCTCTACAGCTCAGAGAAGAGACAACAGCGGGGGAGGAAAGGGTAGAAGTTTACCAAACTACATCTGCAGCAGAGCAAGTCAAACAGGGGCTGCTATTATCGACCCTCTCTCAAAGGGTGAAAACAGACACGCCCGTAACTTCATTTTACCATTCCTTAGGCACGTTGCAGGGCTGGACTGGCACCCTTGGAGCCCCGTAACATGCGTAAAAAAAACCATTAAAGCGGCGTTAAAGCAGAGTTAAGGTGCATGTCTGTTTTCACCGAAAGAAACAGAACAAGGGAACACCCGATCAAACTAGCTGGCAGCAGAACGCACTGAAACTAGCTGGCAGCAGATTTAAAACCAACAAATGGAAGTGCTTTTTCACTCACTGTAACAATTAACCTGTGGAACTCATTGCCAGAGGATGTTGTGTAGCACAACTGGGTTCAGAAAAGAATTGGATAACGTTTTTAGGGGACAGGTCCATCAGTGGCTAATAGACACGTCAGTTGGAGTCGGAAGAGAGCTCTGACTGCTGGGGGCTGGGAGTGAGCATCAGGGAATGGACCCGTTGCGCACTTCTCTCAACCAACCAAAGCTGCTGCTATCAGAGACAGGATACTGGGCCAGATGTAGCATTAATCTGAACCAGTGTGGCACTTAAGTTCTATCAGCATGTAATTAAAGGCTACTCGGGCTGGCTGGTTTTAAAGTTCCCATTAAGTCTAGAGAGAAAGTGTGGCTGCCGTGTTGGTTCCCAAATTTATAGCTAGAGGCAAAGTAGAGTCCAGCTGCTATAGTCATTTATAAAGACTGGCCTCAATATTGACACTGCCCTTAAAGTCAGTGGCACAACTCCCATTGGCTTTAACGCTGAGAGATTGTCCTGTAAATCCTCAATTCAATGGGTTGGCCTTATCGGCACACTGGCTACAAAATGAATTTTGGCAGCTAATTAAGGATTCAGTGCTTCAATCTTTCACGAGCTTTAATCTTAATTCCTGGTACAACCGGCTCTCTCCCTCTCTCTGCTGGTCCTTTTTGAAACTCTGTAAGACACCGATTGGTTGACCCAGGTTTTGTGATAAAAGGGGAACATGACTCCCTTGGATAATGGTGCACAATCAAAGCTCTGTCTCTCTCGGAAGGCAGGGGAGGCGCACCCAGGTTCTCTGGAGGGGGTGACGACTAGAGGTGCGGGTTGTTAGTAGGGTTGGAAGCCGGTCAGGGGCGATGCCGGTCTTTCTTGGTGGTGTGCGTGCACAGGTGTATTGAGGGGCTATTTCCTGTCAGAGGTGCGCTGGTAGACTGGGCTGTATTCCCAATGGGGCGGTGCGGAGGCCATTTGCTCTCACACAAGCAGTGGTCGTCTCATGAGTGGTATGAGTAAGATACCAACTGCTGTCAGGTAGGCACGGACAGTCTCTCTTGGTGGCAGTGTGGTGAGGAGACCAGTTTCTGTCCGTCAACCATTGGCAGACTCTCAGTGATGGTGTGATGAGGCGGCCTGTTCCTGTCATGGGGTCAGTCAGTCTCTCTCATGGGCAATGTGGTGAGGGGGCCAATTTTTGTCAAGGAGTCACTGGCAGTCTCTCTCAGAGGCAGTGTGGTGAGGAGGCCTATTCCTGTTAAACAGGCACTGCCCGCCTCTCTTAGTAGTGGTGCACTTAGGAGGCCGCGTCCTGTCAGGGGGGCACCGCCTGTCTCTCTCCGGGGGTGGGGTGGCAAGGAGACCGGTTCCTGTCAGGGGAGCACTGTAAGTCTCTGGGGTGGTGTAGTGAGGAGACCAGTTCCTGTCAGGGGGCACTACCAGTCACTCTCGGGGGTAGCATGGTGAGATGCTTTGTTGCTATCACGGGTGCACTGATGGTCGTTCTCTCTAATGGTTTGGTGAGGAGGCTAATACCTCCTCCCCACTGGACACGGGTCATCTCTGTGGAAGTTTTATGAGAGGACTGAATCCTGTCAAGCGAACACTGCCAGTCTCTCCTGGTAGTGACTTGAGGATGGCGCCAATTCCTGTCCATGGGGCACTCTCAGTCTCTCTCAGTGGCGTTGTAGTAAGGAAACTGGTTCACGTCAGAGTGGCGCTGTTGGTCTCTGTTATGGTGTAGAGAGAAGCTTAGCTCCTGTCGAAGACTGCAAGTCTCCCTTGGTGGCAGTGCGGTTAGGAGGACAGTTCTTCTCACAGGCACTAGCATCTCGGTGGAAGTTTCATGAGAGGCCTGGATCCTGCCAGGCGGGCACGGTCTCTCTTGGCAGCAGTTTGGAGAGGAGGCCAGTTCCTATCATGGACACCGGCAGTCTCTCTCAGTAGCAATGTCGTGAGAAGGCCAGTTCCTGTCAGGCAGGCACTGGCAGTTTCTCCTGGTGGTGATTTGGTGAGGAGACTGGTTCCTGATAGGGGTAAACTGTCAGTTTCTCTTGATAGTGGTTTGGAAAGACGGCCAATTCCTACCAAGGGGTCACCGTTATTCTCTCTCGGTGCTGAAGCAAGATGTGGTGGCTAGCTTGACCTGTCAGGCAGGCACTCTCTCTTGCAGCAGGAAGGAAGCTGGTTTCTGTTATGGGGGGCACTGGCAGTCACTCTTGATGGTGGTTTGGTGAGGAGACTGGCTCCCGTCAGGCTGGCACTGATAGTCACTCTCAGTGGCGGTCTGGTGAAGGCCTGGTTCCTGTCTTAGGGGGCACTGGCAGTCTCTCTCAGGCGGCAGGCTACTGCAGGCAGCACCGTGTGAGCGCTGGTGGGTGCTGAGGCCAGATTTTTGCCGGAAGCTCTTGCCGCATTCAGCACAGCGGTATGGCTTCTCGCCCGTGTGGATGCGCCGGTGGATGGTGAGGTGGGCACTGACACTGAAGCACCGCCCACACTCGGTGCAGGGATACGGTTTCTCGCCAGTGTGGGTGCGCCGGTGCAGGCCAAGGGTGGAGCTCTGGCTGAAACGCTTGCCGCAGTCAGGGCAGGCGTAGGGTTTCTCGCCAGTGTGGATCCGCTGGTGCTTGGCAAGGTGGGAGCTGACGCTGAATCGGCGTCCACATTCGGCACAGGGATACGGTTTCTCGCCGGTGTGGGTGCGCCGGTGAAGCGCCAGCGTCGAACTCTGGCTGAAGCATTTGCCACACTCGGCACAGCCGTACGGTTTCTCCCCGGTGTGCACACGCTGGTGGATCGCCAGGTGGGAACTCACAGCAAACCTCTTCCCGCACTCGAGGCAAGTGTGAGCTTTCTCTGTCCCCCGGGAGGGCGCGGAGGCCGGCAGCGGTCGCTGGGCTGGGGTTGGCCGAGGTTGGGCCGTCTGGGGTGGGGTTGGCCGGGGCGGAGTTGGCCGAGGTTGGGCTGTCTGGGGCGGAGTTGGCCGAGGCTGGACTGGCTGGAGCTGAGTCAGCAGCAAGCTCTCCCCGCATTGGGCACACAGGTTTGGCCCAGCGAACCCTTGGGGCTGGGGTGCAGCACCCGCTGTTTTCAATGGTGCAGACAGAGGGGGCAGCAGCGGTGCCTTGGCCCACACGTTCCTGGCATCCTGACTCTGCCCACTGAATTCCTGGCTTGGGTAAAGGGGTCCCTCCGAGCAGCCTCGAATCCCGTGTGGTTGGGCTGGGTTGGTGCCTCCTGGTTGGAAATTGGAGCTCCCAGCACCACCGGCGTCTGTTGGAATAAAGAGCAGAGACAGAGATGGTTCAGACTCGGAGACTGGGGGAGGGCAGAGAGATGCAGCCGAAAGTAGGCCATGAGCTGTTCCTAATGGTCCTCCCCTCCTCACCCAGGGGCAGGGGCTATTCCTCTCGCCTGGCTCTCCCCCCCTTTCTCTCACTGCTGCTCTCCCTCCATTTCCTTTCGTCACCGCCACGAGCAAGCCAGCCGCCACATCTCCCTCTAGTCCCCTTGCAAACATGGCTTCTAGGAGCCAACCACCACCGTCACCAGCTGCTACGACGGGCTGGCCGAAAGGCAGCGTAGGAAGGCCCCAGGGAGCGGTGGGGGAGGTGTCAGGTCCTGGGAGTAGCTGCAGGACACTCCTGGGAACTCCCACCAGACCAGTAAGCCCCCTCCACCCCCTTTCCTCTGCCAACAGCTCACAGGAACCCACTACAGGCACCAGTGGCTACCACTGACGTAACTAGGTTTAATAGAGCCCGTATGGTCGAACGACAGCCAACGTGGGGTAATGGCTAAGTGCGCAGTACTTGGGACTGGGGGTTAAGGTTAAGCTGAGAGAATATTGTGACTGGCCCAAAGTCACCCAGTGTGTTTCTGCCTAAGGCGAGACTTGAACCTGGGCCTCCCCCTACCTCCCGGTCCAGGTACTGTGCACTCTATGTGTAGTGCATGGGTGTGCGTGTGTAGGCATGAATGTGTGTGTGTGTGTGTGTAGATGCAACACTCTTGATCAGGGCTGGTACATGTGTATGAATGTACGTGTGTGTTTTGTGCGACTGTGTGTGTCTGTGTGTTTTGTGCGACTGTGTGTGTCTGTGTGTTTTGTGCGACTGTGCGTGTCTGAGTGTTCTTGAATCTGACTTTGCGTAGTTGCACTAATGCATGCTCTCTCAAGCGTGGGTAGGAAGGCCGTGGCCTGTAAGGGCAGTCTCGGACAAAGATCACTGGGGAAACCGAGTCACGTCTGCGTTTGGAGGCGCAGTGACGTCTCCGCGAGGGCAATCCCTGCTCTCCCACCGCAGCATCAGAATAAGCCAAGGGATGTGAAGCTCACCCAGCGAGAGCAGAGTCCCGTAGTTCTCTGGCGCTGCATCCCTGTAGACAGGTCTCTGATTCGGGTCCAGAAGGGCCCACTGGATCTCCGCAAAGTACATCAGGCAACTCCTCTTCGGAACAACCTTTCACAGACAGGCAGACATCACTAGAGCGAAGTCTGGCTGGAGTGAACACCAGCATAGAACAAGCCCTTCCCTGCAAGGCTGCACTGCCCCCCGTTCAAACGGCTAGAGACTCTCCCTGCAAACAAAACCACGCCGAGGATCTCTTTTATCGGACCGACTGCTGCCCGCAAGCTTCCAAGGCTAAAGCGCTGCAGTGACTAGGGGGGGGGGGGGTTTGAAATGAGCAAGGCAGACGGGTGGGGATCCACAGCCATTGAGGGGCGCCCACACCCCTGAAGTGTGTGGGGAGCACTTTGCACAGGAGGCCCCCACCACGGCACATCCGGCTGCCCCCCCCCCCCAATGCTCCGGATTTTTCAGGGGCGCTCCGTGCACGGTCACCAACACGCCACCGTCCCCCGAGCGGTTGGCTGCGTGGCTGGGGGCCTGCGTGGACGCGCCCCGTTCGAAAACGCCCTACGCTCCAAGCCTGCGCTGCTCAGTCTAGTTCTCGCTTTCGGATGCTTAAGGATGGGGCGTCTGTGGCTCGACATTTGGATCCTCTCGCCAGCAGTTGGTCTGGTAAAAGAGATTGGTCTGCCTTGGCTGCAGCAAGCAAGCTCTCTCTCTCCCTGGCCTTCCCCCACTCTCACCTTGACCCTCTCCCTTCTCTTCCAACACGCCACTGCCAAGGCCAGCCACCCTTCAGCTCCCTTCACATCCAGCACAAAACTCTTCACCTTTCACGGTTCTTGCTCCTCTCCCGCTCTGCCCCCACCTCACTCAGGTCTCCGGCTGTCCCCCCTAGGGCCAGATCTCCCGCCAGGAACACGTTTGCTCTGCTCCCTGCTGGCCCGGCAAGTCCCTCCTAAAAGGCTACCTCTGGGTCATACTTTCTGACCTCCATAGTTTGCTCCCTGACTGTTTGATCGTCCCTCGTGGATTGATGCCCTCCTGCCAAAGCCCGTGCACCTGAAACGTCTCCACTTCATGAACATGTCCCCTGTCTATCCCTACGTTCCCCTTCCCTCCTTTCCCTTCTCCGTCCTAGACTGGAAGCCCCTCGGGGCAGAGACCTGTCCCTAATCAAGCCTGTGCAGCACCTGGCACTTAGCTGATGCAATTTTATTAACTATGATTATCTGAACTGCTTTGTCAAAATGAGGCGCCTGGCTGGATTGGTGCAAATAAACGGATCGGAATAAGTGCATGCCAAGCATTTGGGGGCGGGATCCCTCATATTTCCTGCAAACCCCCAGCTAGAACTATTTTTGCTCCATGTCCTATAGAAGTTACATGGAAATTGTACTGCACGTGATCTTATTTTCCCTCCCTCCTTTTCCCCCTTTTCTATGATAAACATGCCTAGCTCTTTCCAGGTTTCATCATCTTTGTCTAGTACAGCGGTGGGTCCAGCTGTGGCCCATGACTAGTTTTTAATGTGGCCCTTTGCCAGCTCCGTGGTCTGGTGGCCTGTGGATCCAGCTCCTAATCCCAAGCGCTGAAAAACTAAGCTCACAGCAGAGGTGAGGGCATGCACCCAAAGACAGGGGGTTCGATCCTTGCTCGTCCTAAGCGTGCCCCTTAACTGCCCTGCCCCCAACTTCCATCAGAGCTTGTACTCATCTCCAAAGTGGAAGGGAAACGTTTCCCCAACCCTGGGTCTAGTAGTTCACACTCTTCCCACCCCCCGGCCAGTTTGATCCAGAACCTGATGACCCAGACATGAAAAATATATCCACTATCAATCATGAAGCTTTCCGAGAGGGGGAAGGGGGGGATTCGGCATGGAAAGAGTGAGATCGGAGGGAGATAAGAGCATGCACCCAGGGACCGGGGACAGACCTAGAACACCGAGTAGGAGTGGAGACCTTCCAATCTGGGTTACGATTGATTCTCAGTTCCTGAGTCTGGCCAACAAGATCTACCCTCCAGCACACGAGGAGAGAGCTCTCCATGGAAGGGAGCAGAGAGTCCGCACTCCAGGAGAGGGGATGGATCTAGGGTTGCTTGCCACCTATGCACATTTTTAAGGAGCACGAATGAAAAGTACTTGTCGCATTGGTGCCTATTTCGCACACACACCAAGTTTAATCCCATTCTGAGACGTAACTAGAACCTAATGAACCAGACATGCAAAATCTATCCCATATCAATCATGAACCTGTCCGAGAGGGGGGAATGGGGAGGGGGGGGGATATTCTATTTGGCATTCTAACCCCGAAGCTGCCAATGCAGGGCCCTGCAACATGTATTTTCCATAAGTGTTCCTTACAAATCTGCATGGGTGGCCACCCTCGATTGATTCCCTGGCACAGGGCTCCGATCTGGACCCCTCCACTCCGATGCCACCCGTCCCTAGCTCCCTGCAGCCCAGGGATCAGGGGCTGTTTGTCAAAGGGGGCGGGGGGGGGGGGCAGACAGGAAAGGTTCTCTGCTCCCCCCCCCCCAAAAAAATGGGTGATTTAAACATGGCTCCTCCCCCAGGCTGGACGCGGGTCTGGAAATGGCTCCAAAGAGCATGGGGCAGGGTGGAGCCCCGAGGGAAGAGTCAGGGGGTGGCTGTCCCCCCCCCCCAACATCTGTCCCTTGGGTAAGAAGAGTGACATGGGCTCCTTATGAGAAAACCAGGTTGCAGGGCTTGCACTGGCTTCCAGCTGCATTTCTCATAACGTGCCTATCTGGCCCCCCTACACGCATGCAAACGCTTGCAGGCAACACGGGGTGGGTTTAATGCAGGAGGAGGAGAGGCAGCGAGTTAATAAACTCTCAGCAGATCGGGGGGGGGGGAGGGAGTGGTGCAGAGTTCAATTGCCCCCCCCCTCTCAGTTACCTGGAGCCCCCCCCGTTCAGGAGTTCCGCGCCCCCGATCTCTCCTCCAAGCGGCTGCTCTGGCTTCTCCTCCGCCCGGCGCGGGGCAGCCCCAGGCTCGGCTGCAACCAAAGCAGGAACGCCGCCCTGCCTGACCTGGGAAGTTCAGCCTTCTCGGATCCGTCAGCCGCCGCCGCCGCCGCCTCCCGGCTCGGCAGGAGGAGAAACCAGAGCCTCCTAGCGGTGGCCCCGCTGCACGACAGCCCCGGCGCTCTGCGGGGGGAGGAGGATGCAAGGCAGGGGCCCTTCCTCAGGCGGGTAAGAAGTCAGGACTAGACACAGAGCAAAGCTAGCCTAGATACTAGGCATGGCAGTAGCTGGCTGGCTGCCTTCCTAGGCAGGCTTGTTCCATACTTGAGGAAACCTGCATACGCTCACACCTAGGGTGCAAGCTGTCCGGCCACACAGGGGCCCTTCCGCAGGCGGGTAAGAAGTCAGGACTAGACACAGAGCAAAGATAGCCCAGATACGAGGCATGGCAGTAGCTGGCTGGCTGCCTTCCTAGGCAGGCTTGTTCCATACTTGAGGAAACCTGCATACGCTCACACCTAGGGTGCAAGCTGTCCGGCCACACAGGGGCCCTTCCGCAGGCGGGTAAGAAGTCAGGACTAGACACAGAGCAAAGATAGCCCAGATACGAGGCATGGCAGTAGCTGGCTGGCTGCCTTCCTAGGCAGGCTTGTTCCATACTTGAGGAAACCTGCATACGCTCACACCTAGGGTGCAAGCTGTCCGGCCACACAGGGGCCCTTCCGCAGGCGGGTAAGAAGTCAGGACTAGACACAGAGCAAAGATAGCCCAGATACGAGGCATGGCAGTAGCTGGCTGGCTGCCTTCCTAGGCAGGCTTGTTCCATACTTGAGGAAACCTGCATACGCTCACACCTAGGGTGCAAGCTGTCCGGCCACACAGGAACCCTTCCTCAGGCAGGTAAGAAGTCAGGACTAGACACAGAGCAAGAATAGCCTAGATACTAGGCATAGCAGTAGCTGGCTGGCTGCCTTCCTAGGCAGGCTTGTTACATACCTGAGGAAGCCTGCATACACTCACCTGGGGTGCAAGCTGTCCAGCCATACAGGAACCCTTCCTCAGACAGGTAAGAAGTCAGGACTAGACACAGAGCAAGGATAGCCTAGATACTAGGCATAGCAGTAGCTGGCTGGCTGCCTTCCTAGGCAGGCTTGTTCTGGCTTGTTACATACCTGAGGAAGCCTGCATAGGCTCACCTAGGGTTGCTACCCATTGCACATTTTTAAGTAACGTTTTTGAAAAATACATGTTGCTTGCAGCGCCTGCATTGGCACGTGACCACGCGTTAAGCAACTGACTGGCGAGACTCCAGCTGCGGCTGACTGATTAAACGATCTGAAGGGGAGGGTGTATGAAGGGGGGAGGAGGTTGTGGCTTTCCAAGCCACCTAACATATTAACGTAAACTAAGCAGTGCCATACTGGGTCAGACCAATGGTCCATCTAGCCCAGCATCCTGTCTCCGACAGTGGCCAATCACGGTGGCTTAGGAGAAGCACCCAACAGGTCACAATGGGGGATCCATCCTGTTGTTTTCCCCCAGCTCCCGTCATGTTCCCTGATCCTGTCTGGCTAAGAGCTGCTAATGGACCTATCTTCCAGAAACTTGGCCAAACCTCTTTTAAACTCAGCTATAGTACTGGCCCTTACCACAGCCTCTGGCAGTAAATTCCACAACCCACTTATACGCTAAATGAAAAAATATTTTCTTTTATTTCTTTTAAACTTGCCACCCATGAGTTTCATTGAGTGTCCCCTAGTTCTAGTACTAGCTGAGAGGGTAAATAACTGCTCCTTGTTTATTAGTTCCACGTGACTCATGATTTTACAGACTATCATATCTCCTCTCAGTCGTCTCTTCTCCAAACTGAAGAGCCCCCCACTTCTCCTCCCCATCCAGTCTCTGCCAATTATCTATCGCATACCCCGATTTAGCATATCGGCGATGAATCTGCCCTCAACCCAGAAAAATGCTGCTCATGGCCTTGACTCACCAAACCGCATGCCCAGGAGAATGATGCCAAACGTTCTGACATTCCATTGTGCTTGATCAGCATTTTGGAAAAACAGACTTGGAAAAACAGGGTTGGTGGCCTGTCCACGTTCTCCCGGTCATAACTCTCATCGCCCAGCTCCATGGCGCTTTTCGCACACAAGGCCTAGATGGATCCGCAGCCTTGAACGGCTTCACTGTAGAGCAGTGCTCTTGGTGGAGGTAAATAGAGCCCATCACCGCTGTTCATGTTGTTGAAGCTGCTTGGTGCTGAAATGAGCTTTGGCGGCAGCAGCTGGGCTGCCAGACGAGTCTACAAACAGATGGAAATTAAATGCCTGACCTGTGTGCAGGTTCAGTCACAGGCCCAGAGACTGTATCCTAGGACTGGGGAGGATACCTTACTCTGTGGGATGGGGCCAGGACACTCCAAGACCACGTAGGATTGCCAAATCAAGACGTCAGTAATCAGGGACACTACCGACCTGAGGAATACTGAAATAAGGGATGTCCGTTATGTTCCATGGAGATTTGGTACTCAAGCAGTACAACAAATGGGTAGCTAATTCTGTACCCTCCCCCTCTGGTACAGAACACTAATCAATTCTATACCCAGAATTTTCAGACCAATGGTCAATCCCGCCCAGCATCCTGTCTCCGACAGTGGCCAGTCACGGTGGCTTGGGAGAAGCACCCAACAGGTCGCAATGGGGGATCCATTCCGTTGTTTTCCCCCAGCTCCCGTCATGTTTCCTGATCCTGTCTGGCTAATAGCTGCTAATGGATTTATCTTCCAGAAACTTGGCCAAATCTCTTATAAACTCGGCTCTAGTACTGGCCCTCATCGCAGCCTCTGGCAGTAGATTCCGCAACCCATTTATACGCTGAGTGAAAAAATATTTCGTTTGTTTTAAACTTGCCACCCATGAGTTTCATGGAGTGTCCCCTTGTTCTAGTACTAGGTGAAAGGGTCAATAACTGCTCCTTGTTTATTAGTTCCACCCCACTCATAATTTTATAGACCTCTATCCTATCTCCTCTCCAAACTGAAGAGCCCCAACCTACCAAGCCTCTCCTCCTACGGGAGCCCTTCCATGCCCTTTGATCATTCTCACTGCCCGTCTCTGTACCTTTTCTAGTTCAGCTATATCTTGTATAAACGTAAAATATGTATAAATGTAAAATAATAAAGGAAGAGGTTACAGTGACACACCAGTGAGCGTCTGAGGGGGTAAGTGAGAGCGATGTGCTTTAGGAAGCCACTGGGGACAAATGGACCATGGAATGTTGGATGTGGTGAAGGGACGTTAGTTGCAGACAGCCTTGGGAGAGGAGCGGGGCCTACCAGCACAGAGAGAGCTGGATACACGGGCGGATAATGCCAAACGAGCACTATCTCCATTCTTCCTTTCAGACTTGTACGTATTAAGAGATGGCCACTATGGTTCGCAGTGCAGTGCTGGATTACCGAGAGACTAGAAAAACACCAAGCAAAACGTTTTTGATTCTTGGAAAAACCAGTTTAACAGCAACGTGTTTTATTTTCTCGCTGAAGAGGTCATGTGGCCCCCACATCCCTTGCTCCGTCATGTGTCGGAAGCAATAGTACTGTGGTGCGGTTGGCTATCCAACCTGAGAACATTAAAGAAGTAGTGTACGCATGCTCTCTTCCACACTTTTCCTGCTCCAACCAACAATTTAAAAATCAGTGTTTAAAAAGTCCCTCGCATACGTCCTCCTCGGGGTCAGGTGCAATCAGAGGGTCTCCATACATTTCTTCCTCTTCCATGTCCTGTTCTGAAAGCGACAGCTGGGAAGCCTCTGCCTCAGGAATGTAGTCTCGGTTTGTGCGGATGAACGCCAGTCTCTCCAAGCTGGTGCTGGAGAGGCTCGTCCGATGGTTCCCCACGACGTTGCCTGCACAACTAAAAAGTCCCTCCGCTGAGACGGAGCTTGGCGGGCAACCAAGGTGGATGCATGCAACCTGGTAAAGGGCAGGCAACTGGTCCCTCCTGCGCTGCCAGTATTCCAGGGGATCCACGTCACGGTCCTGGGTGGGTTCACGTGGATCCAGGTACTGTTTCCACATGGCTTCCGCCACTTCCCTTGTGTTAGTTTTCCAGCATCCTGCTGCTGCTGTTCTCACGGTGGACTTCCCAGGGGCTTGTGCTTTACGTTTTGCCGCCACATCCCCGAGGGCCCTCATGGTCTCAACATGGGTTTGTGATGTCGTGCTTCTGCCATGCCGTGTATCCAGATCTCTCTGTGCTGCTAGCTGCCCCCTCTCCTCTCCCAAGGCCTCCCTCTCAGCCATGAGTTCCCTCTCTTTCTCCGCTGCAAGGGTGACAACGGCCTTCAGCAAATTCCTTTCAACAACTTCATCATCCCCTCGGAGAGAAGACGCCAAATGCTTGAAGCGGGGATCCAGAAAGAGAGCCACCCGGGTGTGCTGAGCGGCCTTCGCGTCCAGCAAATGTTTATTGCCCCAAAGGACCTTAAGCAGCTTTTGCGCAAGCTGCGCGGCAGTATGATTGCCCACCTCTTTATACTGCTCCGCCAACTTGGAAATCTTCTCCCCCAGCAATTCCACCAGGATCAAGTGCTGGCTCAGGGTGGCGTCTTCTCGGCCGGCTCTTTCTGCAGCATCATACAACGGCTGTAACAGCTGTATCAGGTCTCCCATGAGGCTCCACTGCGAGGCGGTGATGCGAGCCGCCGTGTCGTA
Source organism: Sphenodon punctatus (assembly GCA_003113815.1). Classification (NCBI taxonomy): domain Eukaryota; kingdom Metazoa; phylum Chordata; class Lepidosauria; order Sphenodontia; family Sphenodontidae; genus Sphenodon; species Sphenodon punctatus. The sequence goes on from QEPC01002738.1 coordinate 641,685, forward strand.
CTTAATGACCAGCGGGCCCCCCACGTACACATACTGTATGGCCTTCCTCTGGGCGTGAAGCCTCTGGAGCATGAGGAAAGTCGAGTTCCACTCGGTCTTCACCTCCCTCAACAGATGCTGCTGCGGAAGGGAAAGCCGCAACTGGATGTCTCGCAAGGCCCGTCTCGCTTTGGCTGACTGGCTGAAGTCAGTGATGAGTTGCCGGCATCTTTCTAGAAGGTCTTCCACCCGAGCATTCCCTTGCAAGAATGTCTGCACCACCAGGTTAATGCAGTGCCTGATGCAGGGTACTTGTGTGTAGCCACCCTGCCGCAAGGCCTTTCTCATCTTTGACTCATTGTCGGCAACAACAAACCCCAGAGAGAGGTTCAGGGGCGTGAGCCAGTCTGCAGTGACACTCCGCAGACAGCATTGAATGGTCTCAACTGGATGGCCTTTTTTCAATGGGCAGAGATTTAGCATGGCTCGCCTTCTCCCGAGGTTGCCGTTACTGCCCCGGTACAACCAGTGGGCAGTCACAGACAGGTAGTTGTTTAGTGACGTGTTGGTCCACAAGTCCACAGTGAGGTGTACCACGCCCCCCTCACAGAGCCGCAGTGCGGCCTGTACCGACTGCCGCACCATGCGGTAGAGTTCTGGAAGGGCCTTGGTGGCAAAGTACACATTGCAGGGCACTTTCCAGCGCGGGCAAAGGAAGGCCATGAAGCGTTTGAACGCTTCGCTTGACACAAAGGAAAACGGCAGCATGTTCACTGCCAAAAACCTTGCCGTTTCCTTCGCCAGGATGTGGGCCATGGGGTGTGAAACCGGGTATTTCTGGCACCCCTCTAAGGTCTCTGCCTCACCTGTGCAGTCCTGAAGAGGCACAGAGGACTCAAAAGGGCTGGACACAAAGGCTGAACACAAGGATGCAGTCTGCCTCTGGGTAGCACCGGTGCATCCTTGCACAAAATTTGGATGTTTTTTCTCCATGTGGTTGATCATGGAAGAGGTCCGAAGCCTGCTCTGCTCATGTCCGAGACGAAAGTGTAATTCGCAGTGCCTGCAAGTAACAATGAAGCGGTTTGTGGGGTCTCTGTCAAAGTGCTGCCATACCCAGGAACGGACAGCACGCACTGGTCCACCGGCACTAGTAGATGGGGCGGGGGAGGGATCAGAGGGAAGCGAGGTTTCCTGTGTGGGGCCGGCACCTTGTGATAGCCGAGCCCCAGGTGTGCTTGCCTTGCTTGTCCTGAACAGGAACTTTTCAACACTGGCTCCTTTGGAAGCTGAGGGAGGGGTGGTGGGAACTCGGGGAGTGCCACCATCAGAGGAAACAGCAGCAGTCAAAGAACGAGGAAGATCAGACGCAGTCAGAGCAGCAGGCCGAAACCTATGCTCTCTTTCAAAGTCTTGACTACAATCTGATTCAGGATACAGCAGTTTAATATCCTCAGCCTCCAAGTAGGATCGCTGGAGCCGCTGATGCTTGGATGCCAATTCTTGGTCCTGCAAATCTAGAGGCTCCTGCTCACACGTTTCCTGATAGCAGACAACATCCTGGTCCTGAGGCTGGGAGGAAGACTCCATCCCGGCGTGCGGAACCTCACTGTTCCCGAAGATCCGGAGGCAGCTTCTGGAAACGGCTGACTTCTTCATCCTTTGTGCGAACTAAAGAGAAACAGAAGTGAAATTGTGAAGGAGATTTCTGGCTATGGCTCAGCTCCCTCAAGGAGATTTAACCAAGTCAACAAAGGGATGAGACAAAAATGCAAGACTACTTCCTCGTGATTACGAAGGGCAGCCGGGGGAGGCCTCTTGCTAGTATCATGACTGCACCACACCTGTACCCACAAGGGAGGCCACCTCGGCGGCCGCTCCAAAGTTTTGGCTCTCCGCTGCTCTCGAGGACTGCCAAAACCCAATCCTGAGCGTTTTCTGAAGCTAATCGAAGGCCAACTATTTGACCAGGCATCTAGTAGAAGGGGATAGGATTCAGTGTGGGTTTTTAGTTTAATGTTTAAATTTTACTTGTGTATTTATTCTGATTTTTACCCCACCGTCCCCCTAAGGATCAGGGCGGCCAACACACTAAAGCCATAATCATAAAAACAATAAAACTCCATTAAAAACCTCATTAAAAAAACAAAACAACACCCTCACTCTCTTAACCCTCCCCACCTCAACCCCACCTGCCAAATGCTTTGCAGCGCAAAGAAAAGAGTTAGCACTCTCTCCAGAAAATCTACAGCCTCGGACAGACCTTTCGGGGGAGGGAGTTCCCATAACATAGGGGCAGCAACCGAAAATGCCTCTCTGAGGGGCCTTGCCTACAAACCATATTAGCAGGTGGTATCCTCAGGAGAGCGTTCCTGGCCAACCGTAGACGGCCCAGTGGAGCAGGGAAGGAAAGGCACTCACTCATATGTTTAAGGCGGTTTAATTTATTTATTTATTTAACGTAATTTATATTCCCGCCCCTCCTGCCGAAGCAGCTCGGGGTGGCTAACAATCATAAAATTAAATATAAATATGAATAAAGAACACAGTAAACAATCCAAATAAAACAAGAGTATAAACAACCCATACAGGGACGTCAATGAAATCAGAACCACCCCTCCCCCACCCTTCACCCTCACCAAAAGCCTCGCGGGACAGCCAGGTCTTACACGTTCATCAAAAGGAGAGGACCAGGGCCACCCAGGCCTCCGCTGGAAGGGAGTTCCACAGCCTAAATGCCGCCACCAACACCACCCTCTCTCCATGGTCGCCCCCTGAGAAACTTGGGGAACATTGAGAAGGGCACCCCCAGTGGACCACAGGAACCGATCCAGCGCGCGGGGAGTGAGGCCGTCCCGTAGGTAGGTAGCGCCAAGACCGTGTAGGGCTTTATAGGTAAGCACCTCAGGCCCAGAAGACTATAGGCAGCCAGCGCAGAGAACGGAGCACCGATGAAATGTGCTCTCGGCAACCAGTTCCCACAAGGAGACGGGCCGCCGCATTCTGCACCAGCTGCAGCCTCCGAACCGTCACCATGGATAGCCCCATGTAGAGCACATTACAATAGTCCAGTCTTGAGGTGATAAAGGCATAGAGGACGGTGGCCAGGTCGGAGTCATATAGCCGAAGCCACCGCACAAGATGTAACTGGCAGAACGCACTCCTCACCACAGCCCCCAACTGGACATCCAGGCGGAGCCGAGATTCGAAGAGCACTCCCAGATTACAAGCCATGGGGAACCAGTGGGGGACCGACCCCATCAATGACAGGGGACGCCACACCCACCGCCTTGCCCACCAGCATCACCTCCGTCTTGTCAGGATTCAGCCTCAGTCAGCTCACCCTCACACAGTCCCCACACAGCCGCCAGACACCGGGTAAGCACCAAGACTGCCGGGTCTGAGTTGGACAAAAAGGAGAGGTAAGAGTTGGGTGTCATCAGCATATTGATGACACCGTACACCAAACCTTCTGACCACCTTGACCAGCGGCTGCATATATATGTTGAACAGGAGAGGGCACAGAATGGAACCTTGCAGGACTCCACACAAGAGGTCCCGGGGACATGAAAAACAATCACCGAGCACCACCCGCTGAGTTCTCCTGGCCAGGAAAGAACGAAACCATGCATGAACAATCCCATCCACCCCAGTGTGGTCCCACAAGCAAGTCATCAACATCTCATGGTCAATGGCATCAAAAGCAGCCAACAGATCTAACAGAATCAGCACGGTCGAGCGACCCTGATCCAATTCACGGCGGAGGTTGTCGACCAAAGCCACAAACAGTCTCAATGCCATAGCCCAGGCGAAAGCTGGACTGCGAAGGATCTAGAAAGCTGACGTGGTCCAGATGCTCTTGCAGCTGCCGAGTCACTATTTAAAAGAGGTTAGAGACTGGCCGATAGCTGGCGAGTCAACGTCCAAATATGTTAAAAAAAAATATTGCCAAGCTTCCGACCTGAGTTTCCGCTCCTTGGTAACTTGGGGAATACCTGGTACTCTGGAACAGCAGGAAAGAGGGCAGGGGGCAGCAAACTCACTGGAAAAAGGAGGGAGCTGGTGTGCTGCTGTGGAATGCTCTGGGAGCATAGAACAGCAGCTGCACTCCACAGTGACATGCTGGCTCCCTCCACTTTCTGGTGAGTTTGCTGCCCCTTGCCCTCCACCCCCTTCCCAGCAGCCAGCAAACACAGGAAAGTGGAGAGAGCACCACTGTGGAGTAGAGCAGCTGTTCCAATGCACTCTGGGAGCATGCTGGGAAATGTAGTCCAGCACGCTCCCAGTGAGCATTAGAACAGCTGTCACGGCTGACTCACTGGGAGCATGTTGACTACATTTCCCAGCATGCTCCCGGAGAGCACTAGAACAGCAGCTGCACTCCACAACGGCACGCCAGCTCCCTCCACTTTCCAGTGAGTTTGCTGGAACCCAGGAAGGGACAAGGATTGGGGTGGGGGGCAGCAAAGTCACTGGAAAGCAGAGGGAGCCGGCACACTTGGGAGTCACTGTTCTATGCTCCCAGAGCACTCCACAGCAGCGTGCCCTCTGCTCCACTTTCCTCAATCGAGGAGCTGTTGAGCACCAAGATCCAGGGCCAATTCCTCCATTACTCAGCAAAACAAATCAAGTACTGGGATACTTGGTGAAACAGAGTACCAAGTTTCAGCCCTAATCTAGGCTGGCCACATACGTATGTCACCCCGGCACACATCTGCCCACCTGGAGTCTGCATGTGCACACATCCACGACCGTGACCACCTCTGCATGGGCCCGGCCAGCTGGCCTAGACTAGAGCTGAAATGAGAATCAAAAATCACCTCCCCGACAATCTCGTGACAAACAAGACCCGCGGGCCCGGAACAAGATTCCCAAGAGAACTCTTGAAAACCAAAAATTGTACTGCGCATGTGAATGGCAGCACAGCCATTTTGGCAAGGGAAACAGCCCCTGGAATACTGTCTTCCCTGGAGAAGATCGTTTTCTCACGATAATTCTTTAGTTCTCCCCCCACCCCCCCGAATAAAAAAAGGTTTGGCGGTGTTTTTCAGGCTGGGAAACGTGTGGGTGGGCTGCTGTTCGCAGTGGTGGGTAGGCTGGTGGTTGAAAGATCAACGTACTTCCTGGCTGTCTGGCAGCGCTTGGGGAGGCTCCCCTCCATGCCCCGCAAGACATCCGGCCAGTCCCCAGCTGGAGCGTGAGTCGTAGCCCATCCACAGCTGCCCTATTCCTGCTGGAGTAGGAGCGGTTTGCAAGGCGGCGCACCTAGCAGCAGGGGAGGGAAGCAGTGCTGGACAACTGAGCTCTCCGTCCCTCTTATACTCCCCGGCAGGTGGTCCCCAGAGGGGGCCCCAGACACCCCCACCAGAGGTGCATAAATTAATAGGGGCATCGTTTGTGCTTCTGCTGCTAGTGTAGCTCATCGTGCCTCCCTTATTGAGAAGGGCAGAGCGCTTGGCCAGCCACCTCTGACAAGGGGGGCGAGGTGCTGGTTGGTGCCCTCCCTTTCTAGGGGAGCTGCAGCAGCGTGGCAGGCACTGATCTAGGGGTTAGGATGGGTCGTTAAGTGGGCAGGAGCTCCCATTTCCCACCACCACTACCTGTACCCCCCTTAGTGCAACAGCTCCACCAGACACCCCACCCTATCCCCAAGGGCTCGGGCAGCAGTATGCTCCAGCCTTGCACCAATTCTGAATCAGTTCCCTTTCCCATCCATCCATCCGCCCCGTTGGAATGTGAATGAACGCAGCAGGGTCAGAAGGGAACAGAATCACAAGCACAGCTGTGTAACAGAGTCAGGAGACAGGAAACGCAGACCAGCACAGGAAGGTAAATGTTCCCCTGCGATCCAAGAGAATCTCCAGGCCACACCCAGTATTGTCAAACGCTTCTCTGTCTGGCCAGGGAACCAGTTCTGGATTGGCTGAAAGGCACACGTGATCAGTTCCCAGATGCTGATTGGCCCCCACCATCCAATGCCATCCCTGCAGCACAGAAAGCACACGCTGCGCACACACACACACACACACAGCCCCTCATTAAAGTAACCCCCCGTCTTGACTCCAGTGTAGCCTCCCACCCCCCAATAATCAGCTCCCACATCCTCACCCCCACCCTAACTGCTCCACTCCTTTGCAGCCTGCTGCTCCCTCCCTAACCCCCGCTCCCCAGAGGCAGCAGAGTACAGCACCCCCACCCACTTCCCATCCCAAACCCCGCAGAGATTCAGCGCACCCCACAGCTGCTGCAGTGACTCCATGGGAGAGACTGGGCACTGGCCGGCAACTCTCGGAGGTGGCTGGCTGAGCACTGGGCTCTTTTCAACGGGGGGGCAAGCTGAGCTAAGTTACCAACAGCACAATTGATCCCCTGCCCCATTAGTTGAAGCACCCTCAGGCTCTGAGGTGGGGGTGGCTGGGACCACTCTCCTGGGGTTGAGATACTGAGAGGATGGGGTGGAGGTGCCCCATCTCCCTACTCCCATGCCAGTCCCACCCCCATTACCTCACTTCCCTCCTTAGGATCCCCCAAGGGAATGAGATGGTGATTAATGGGATAATCACCACAATTCATCATGGCATTCCCACTGTACTCTCCAAAAAAACACTTGAGTAGACGACATTAAAGGACATTTAAAAAAAAATATACAAAATTACAAATAAAAATATAAAAAACATTTGCTCTTTATAACTTCATAGTTGAAAAGTTTAACGATGTCTTAAAAGTCCCCCAAGATCCCCATGTTCTGTTCCCCTTCCCCCCCCTCCCCAATTTCTTCCCCATGTCACCTTGATGTGGTGTTGGGAGGGGGAGCGCCTCAAGGTCGCAGCAGGGCAGCGCACACAACCCGACTGGCTTGGGGTGCCAATGCTACCATGGGCCGCAAACAAATCATTTATGAACAAGAAAAGCTTTTATTTTACAGCACAAAGTATCAAAAAAATTTGTTTTAAACATTAACTTGTAAAACTGGCTTCCCTACTGCAATTTGTACTAGGGGAAGGAAACAGCACACTAGTCCACGCCATCCCCCCACCCCCACCAAACTATTTGCTTGGTCACAGTCAAGACTCAGTATTCAAAAATGCCCTCACAGGCATCCTCCTCTGGTTCGTCTGCCGTCCTCGGATTTCCTCTGGGTTCCTCACAAAGGCGGTCCTCGGAAAACGAGAGCTCGGAGAAACAGTCCTTGCCTACAGGGATGAACTGCCTGTTCATCTGCAGGAACGCAAGTCTCTCCAGGCTGCTGCTCGACAGGCTCGTGCGTTTGTTGCCAATGCAACTAAGCAGCCTCTCGGAGGGCACAGCGCTGGGCGGGCATCCAAGATGGGCAACAGCGAGGTCAGAAAGCGCGGGCCAGTCATCTGTTTTCCACTGCCAGTATTCTAGCGGATCCGAGTTACCGCTTAGGCAGGAAGGTTGATCTATGTACCTTTCGTACATGTCCTCGGCCTCGTTCATTGCAGCTGCGTAACAGTCCCCTGGCGCGGCTGCTACGGTCCCGGACTGCATCTCATTCTCCTCAATCATTTCATAAAACAGATCCCACAGATCCCTAACTTCACGTGTTCCCTGCGAGGTCTGTTGTGCAGGAGGCTGCCTGCCCTCAGGTGCCACTGACGACGGGGGCAACAACCGTCCCTCTTGTGAAGAACGCTGAAGAACTTTGTCCCGTACCTGGGAAAGAATTTCATTTTTCAAGCTAGCAACCTGATACCTATTTAGGGCTAGCCGCTTGAAGCGCGGATCCAGGAAGAGGGACAGCCGGGCATGAGGTGCCGTTTTCATTTCGGCGAGGTACTCGTTGTCTTTGAGGGCCTTGATCAAGCGTCTTGCGATCCGCGCGGCCTCGCGGCTCCTGGCCTCCTCGAATCCGGCGGCTATTTCCTCGGTCCGTCGTTCCAGCAATGAAATGACAACTAGGTATTCGCTGAGGCTCGCATCTGCGCTGCTTGCTTTGTTGGTGGCATCGTAAAACGGTTTCAGCAGCTTCACCAGGTGCTCCATAAGGTTCCACTGCTGGGGTGTGATGATGTGCAATCCCTCTTCGTTGTCGTCATTTCTAAGCGTCATTGCCCCGCTGATATAGATTTGCTGGATGGCACTTTTTTGTACTGTCAGCCTCTCCAACATCAGATACGTAGAATTCCAGCGAGTCTTAGCCTCCTGGACTAAATGTTGCAGTGGAAGGGATAGCCGCGCCTGGATCTCTCGCAATGCCCGTCTGGCTGCCGCCGAATGCTGAAAATGGGCGCAGAGGCGGCGGCATCTTCCCAGAAGCTCCTTCACTTGTGGCTCGGCTTTCAGGAAATTCTGCACTACCAGGTTGATGCAGTGGGCTAGGCAAGGCACTCGGGTGTGATTTCCCAGCTGCACTGCATTCTTAATGTTGCCGGCATTGTCCGTGACAATAAACCCAACAGAAAGTCCATACGGGGCCAGCCACTCACCGATGATGGCGGATAGTTGTTCAGCAATGTTATTGCCTATATGAGTTCTACCAAAACGTACCAGCCGGAGAATGGCCTGCCTCCGGCCCAGGAGGCCCCTCCCATCTCTTGCCACCCAGTGAGCAGTGACGGACATAAAGTCGTGTTTTGTAGGACTGGTCCACATGTCCATGGTAAGGTGGACAATGCCTCCCATGCATTGCCGCAAAGCTGCCTTCACAGAGTGTACTGTTAACTCATACAGTTTGGGGATCGCTTCTGTGGCAAAATAAACACGACTTGGCACTTTCCAGCGAGGAAAAAACTCTGCCATGAAGTCTTTAAAGCCCTCTGTCTCCACAAACGAGTATGGCAGCATGCCTCTTGCAATCCACTTGGCTGTGGCTACAACCAACTGGCAGGCCCTTGGATGTGTGGCAGAGTACATCGTTTTCTTCTCCAAAGTCCCTGGCAGCATCATCTGCAATGCTGGCACACTGGGCATGCTGGGATCCAGGAAGGATGCGGTGGTGGCCGAAGAGTCCGTTTCCATTGATGAAATCTGCTGCCCGTGTGGAGCTGCACGAGCAAGATCCGTCCGAAAGAGAGTCCGAGACGTGGGTGTGTCAGGGCGCGGTTGCGTCCCCTTGCCGAAATGGTGTCGTATGCGGAAGTGGGAGATCATGGACGTCGTTCCCAACCTTTTGCCGTCCCTTCCGCGACGTATTTCACTTCCACATATGTTGCATATAGCGATGCTGTCATTGCCTTCCTTCAGACGACAATGCTCCCATACCCAGGAGCGCCCACCGGTCACTTTCCTTGCCCCTCCATGGCTAGTGGATGTGGTGGGAGAGGGACTGGGCATGGGAGCCAGAGGTGTTGCCTCACGTGGTGTTGCGGTCGTTGGAGGGAAAAGCCTTGAAGCTGATGTGGTCAAAGAGGTGGGCAAGGCACGCTTGGAGCTAGATGTGCTGGTTTCCCTCACAGTCGGTAAAAAGAACCGTTCGATTCCGCCACCTCTTGCCACTCTTGGTGGAATTGCCGTAGTGCAGGGGGCTATGCCGGTACTTCCTGCAGGGGTGGGATAACAAAGCTTGGCAGGCAATGCCAATTCTTGCTCAGATTCCCTGGAGTCTTCCTCAGCTGGCTCTCTTTCAAGCTTCAGCGGCATCTGCTCGGCCGACAACTCGCCAGTCCAAGACTCCTCCACTCCCACCAGCCCCTGGGAAGACACCTCCTCGGCCTGTGACCCCAGTCCCGGGATCTGGGTGTTGGAAGGAGCAGTCACCATAAGGAAAGCCTCTTCTGGACCAACAAGACATTGTTTATGGTCCGCGGGACTCCATTCAGCCATTGTCTTCCTTTTCCTAGGCTTCACCATCCTGGCTGTGAACTGCAAATTGAAATGGAGAAAGAAAATTCAGTAACGCAACCAGAAAAGTGTATTTTTTTTTAAAAAAAGCACATTTGCTAAATAAAGAACAAAAAACGTATTTGCTAATCAAAACAAAAAAAAAGCACATTTGCTAAACATTATTTGCAAGTGAAAACAAAATGATCTGAAAGAAAGGGCTTTCTCCACACTGTACTCCTAGCAGCAGCATACGAGAACTTCGTTTTTTAAACAGTACATGGAATGGCTAAAAAGGTTCAAGGAAGATGGGTAAAATGACAAGGAGCAAGGGCAGAGCGATGAGGAATGGCAAGGGATTGGTTTAAACCAGCAACCATTTTTCCATCTGCACCTGCAATTTATTTTTTTATTTAGGGATATTTTTATCCCGCACCCGCCTGCAAAACAGCAGCTCAGGGAGGCTCACACGTAACGGCACCCACAAAGTCTCGGCACCTGGCAGTTCTAGTACCGCCCCCTCAGGTGGGTGGCACCCCGCCACATCTCCAAACGGACGGCGATGTTGTATAAACCGCTACACAGTTTTCTGTAATGACTTAACAGTGGTTTTTTTGTGCTGTCACGTGGAATGGAGCGATGTCTCTCGGATACTGGAGAGCTATCACAAAAGGAAAGCCATGTCCACTTGCCTGATACTGCACGTCTACTACGCCAATACTGGAGTAGCATTTTTTTAAAAACAAGCAAGAAGTGACAAGGAACGAATGGGACGTCAACAAAAAAACCCAAGGAATGCCAAGGGAGGAATTGCAAGAGATGGGGTGAGGCAGCCATCAGCCACTGAAGCTGCTCCTGCTACACTTGCTCCACTCCCGATCTCCACCAATCCCTTTCTGTCTATATCAATATCCATCACCCACACATACTCCTATGACCCTCATTTGGCATTCCACCACCTCTGTATTCCAGCCACCACAACGCGACATGAACTTTTTCTCTTTTGCAATCACTCACCAGCAAACATGATCGCGAGGAAGCTTCTCCAGAAGTGAATACTCCAGCGGCAACAGTGCCAGGATTTTTGATGGCAGAGGTGGACAAGGATTCAAGTCTGCTCCCTTGTGTGTCAAGGATTCAAGTCTGATCACGTGCACCTGGCAGCCAATCCAGGACCAGCTCCCCGGCCAGATATGGCAATGTTTGAAAATACTGGCGCGGGGTGGAGTCTGGATTGCAGAGGAATCCTTACATTCCTGTGGTTGTGTGTGTTTCTTGATTTAAAAGCCAGTTTGGTTTGTGTTAAACAGCTGTACTTATGATTCTGTTCCTCTCCCATCTTGCGTGCCGCTAACTCTGAACTGCCGCTAACTCTGAATTACTTTGTTCAAAATTCTAAAGGGGGGTGGTGGAGAAGAGGAAAGGGGTTAGATTCACCAGAGGCACAAGGCTGGAATGAACTGCATTCAAACTCGAATGAAAGGGGGGTGGGGGGGAATGTGAAGAGGGCAGATTCAGCGGAAACAGGCTAGAACAGGCTGCCCACGGGGATCTGTTTGGTGGAGCTGTTGCGCTACGTGGGTGTGTGTGTGCATGACGTTCCCACCCACTTATCAACCCATCCTAACCACTAGCTCAGCGCATGCCACGCTGCTGCTATGGAGCCTCTCTGGGAAAACGAAGGCACTGACCAGCACCTCCCCCTCGTTAGAGGTGGCTGGATGAACACTGCTCTTAGCAAGGTCAACTACGTTAGCAGCAGATGCACAAAGGTCCCCGTATTAATTTATGCACCCCTAACCTATGGGGTGCCTCTGGGGTGGGTTGGCTGGGACCCCTCCTCCTGGGCCAAGATGCAGCTGCCTCTGGGGACCCCCTGCAAACAGCAGGACAGGAGTGGTTGGGCTCAAGACTCATCCGCACTACAGCTGAAGGCTCGTTGGATATCCTGTGGGGCACAGAGGGGAACCCCCACAAGCACTGCCAGCCACAGCAACTACATTGGTTTTTCTAACTCCCCTTTTCCACCCCCCGCACCACTCCAAACAGCCCCCACAGTTCATAGCCTCACCCTCAGGACGTGCACACAGCCCTTGCTTAAAAAGCTGGGGGGTTTGGGGGGGGGTTGGTTTTTTGTTTGTTTAAACCAGCGTGTTCTTCTTTCCTTCCTTGCACCAAACATGCATGTTCCCTGCCTACTGGGGGAAATCCAATCCAATATCAGTGGCCAGAGAATCCATTACTGCAAACTATCGCAAACAGTGGGTGTTTTGCTAAAGTAAGCTTAAGTTTGAACATTAAATTCAGTGGTACAAGATATTAAGACATCTCCTGCAAACCCCCCTGATGCACAACATATGCCATGCCACCAGTTCACCAGAGGAACATTTGCCCCCTGAAACCAGTAAGTGTCCCCTCAAGTTTGAATGTTCTGCTCGCCAATGAGCATGTGCCCTCCGATTTGCAGAATTCTACAAGACTTCTTGAAGAAAAAAAAAATAAAAAAAATTGCTAGGCCACCATTTTGGTGAGGGAAACCGTCATGGCAGTCATTTATTTGTTTTTATATCTGTACCCCACCTCTCTCACCAATGGCGACTTGGGGCAGCTTCCAATATAAATTACAATAGAACAACAATATTTATTTATTTCGGGTTTCTTCTATCCCACACCCTCCTGCTCATGAAGCAGCTCGGGGCGGTAACATCAAAAATAATATAAATAATAAAAATAATATAAAACAGCATACATAAAACAGGTCTGTGCATAAACACACAAAGAAAAACCCAACTCCCCCCCCCCCCGCAACCCAACTAATCCATCCCACCCTTCCCCACCAAACGCCTGACGGAAGAGCCAGGTCTTACAGCTTCATCGGAAGGCAAAGTGATCCGGGCCGAGGGAAACTTCCGCCGGGAGAGAATTCCGAAGCAACAGCACAGCTGCCAAGAATGCCCTCCGGTTCATTCGTACCTGCCAATAGCATGGGATCTCCAGGAAGGCGGTCCCGGACAACCGCCATGGGGATGAGGCAAGCAGGGCCCAGGCCATGAAGGGGAAGGTCAAAATCAGCACCTTGAATCAGGCCCGGAAGACAATAGGCAGCCAGTGCAATAGGCAGGGCCCCAATTCTGCGACCCAAAATTGAAAATTCTGCAACCCAAAATTGAAAATTCTACAACCCAAAATAAGTAAGTTTATTAATGGCCCTAGCTTTCACCATGGCCTAGAAAACAAACATAAACAAGTAAACCTACAAACATCAATACAATCAAAATATCCCGAATACATTGGTTAATACACCATATGGAGAATGCAGTATATCCATACCAATTCAAACGAGTATGATACACATAATTCGAAGCCCTCAGCATCAGTTGGCAGTACCATGATTAAACACGCCTAAGCATAAACAATATGAGGTCCTCTCTTTCCAACATTTCATAGCTAGGAATATAAATGATGTTACAGCTCTCATCACCAATTCATCCTGTGTGGAAAACAGGAGTTCTAATTTATGAGCATCTGTACAGGACTTGTTCTTTTCCCATATTGGGTTCAACTAATCCTCGTATGTTGGGCAGTACAATACAAAGTGTTTTAGATCTTCCACCACCACCAACATACAAAGGCAAGTCCGTTTCTCATATGGTATGCTCTTATATCGCCCTTCGACAACTGCAGAGGAAAGCAGTTGGAAACGCATCTGCGTAAACGCCCTACGAGAGGTAGGATCATCCAATTTATCCAAATACCCCTCAAACTTATGCTGAGAGTTAAAGTGTTGGAAGTCAGGGGGCAGCCTTCCATGAAGCTACAACTGCCAGGTCATCCTGCATGGCGATATCAGCTATTCTCATCTTAATTAAATTTCTTTGTATGGGGACATCTTTCCCCAAAAAACAGGAGAATGACAGCCCCAAATTTCTCAAATGTGACATTAAGGATGACAGCCGTGGATACTGAGTCACTCCCAGACATTCTAATTCCTCCCTTAAACAGAGAGAGGGTAAATAAAACTCTCGAGTACACAACTTAATCCAATACCTAAGGCAACCCAAAACTGAAAATTCTGCGACCCAATAAAGTTACAAAACAAGTCTAGTAAAATTAAAAATGAGTTCTTCATTTATTTGCAGTACTGACATCTTTATAATTAAAACAAAACATTTGGATATTTGCATTAACACATTTTTCAGTCCAGCAAGTTAAAATAAGACATTTATTTATTTGCATTAAAACACATGAAAACCGATCGCCTGAGATTGTCTTCCCCAAAGCCTCTGCGTGTGCCCGTATATATAAGGTTATGAGTGCTGGAACTGCGCTCTGCATCAGCAGAAGTTGTTACAGAGTTTATAGAAGCTAGTGCCACTTCTGCCAGCAAGGGCACTCTGTCCCATGCGCTTTTCCAGAAATTGTCCAAGTCCTTTTTCCCTGAAGGATCTTGTCGGTATCTGTCCACATAATTTGGAACGAGGATGTTAATGTAAAGTTGAAACTGGTCCGACGGAACTGAGTTCCATCCAGGGATCTCAGCGAAGTCTTCCATCCTGGATGATAAAAAGGTGACTTTGGTAGGATCAAGAATTCTTACAGCTTTCAAAAAGGTGTAGCCTGGTTGTCCATCAATAGACATATACTTGTCCAACTTCTCTGCTGCTCCCACAAAGGCTGCCTTAAATTTGGTCATCATCTCAGGCCAAAACGACAGTGGAACATTGTCTTTGTCTTCAGCGTCCAGCAGATTCTCACAGCTTTCTTTTGAAAGCTGTGCATGTGTCTGCAGCTGTACTTGCAGAGCTTCCAAAGTGTCCACAACCTCTGTAGCAACTGGTACTTGCGACTGGAACCTGTCAAGCAGAGCACAAAGGGCTGATGTTTTTTCAGCCAGAAACGCCAGCTCCAACTTCAAACGCACATACTCTGTGTCATCAAACAGCAGTTTCTGTGGAGAGAAAAATACAACAGTTATTACAATGGTATTTTGAAGGAGCAAAGGGACAGCAACTTACTGTCCAGATAATTTAAGTTTCCATGCAGAACTATAAAACTATAACTTTTTACTTTTAATTTCCCCCTTCGTTAATTTCTACTCGTGTCGTATTTATCAACACTTACCGAAAGAGTTTCCAATGTTTTGCATGGATCGACCACTTGCATTTCCTTCTGAATGAAGTCCCTTTGGTACTTGATGTGGTTGCTGTGATACACTGCAGCTCTGAAATAGGAACTCCATCTGGTGGCACAGGGATCAGGTGGCATTGTTGCTTTCCCTTCGGCAATGGACTCCCCCAGATGACGCAGATACCTCATTTTCCTTCCACTTGGCAGGGAAAACAATTTCCAGAATAATTTCATGTAGTGGGTGGTTGATTCGAATGGATATTGAAATCTTCCAATGATCAGTTCCATGATGTGGGCAAGGCAGGTGATATGTATGCAGTTTGTCAGCGGTCCCTGCAGCCCAGTCTTAAATGCTTTCTTCATGTATGCTGCGTTGTCGGATATGAAGAAGAAAACATTTTCAAAGTCGACAGCATACTCCGTTATTGTCTTTGTGACTTCCTGAGCAACAGTGTGAGACATGCCATTCAGAAACTTTGTGTCCAGGAGATAAGGCTGGACACGCCCTTTGCTGTTTTTTTCCAGGGGCGCTGCCAATATATTTAGGACAGAACGCTGTTTGGCATCACAAGTCTCATCAACGATGATCGCTACTTTCTTTCCGGCTAACTTTTTTGTTTTAATTTCCTGCTTTTCATTTTCATAAATGTCAGGCAAGTACACTTTTCGGATCTGGTCAGCTCCGGGGATTGCGCCACCGTTTTTAACGAAGCGCTGTAGAAAGGCACGTACGGAGGGGTGATCTGCTTTCTCAATTGGAATATTAGCCTCCAGGCACATCTTGGTAAATTCCTGAACAATTTCAACTCTTGATTCCCGGGCATCGGTTAGGCGTTGGATTGATGTCGTCAGGGTCCTCTGCTTCTTCCGTTCATTTCCCTCTTCAAATGTCACCTTCCTCTTCAGATGAGACTTTGCTTTAAGGTGATCAAGCAAAGTAGATTTTCTGGTGTGGTCCAGGACCACGTTGCAGGAGGAGCAAAAAAGCTTCCCACCATCAGCATGCATATCCTTGGGGAACTCTGCAGCGCGCTTCTGGGCGGTGGTTTTCAAAGCTTTGTGTGCTGGGTTTGTCAGCAGATGGCGATCCATTTCCTTGTACCAATGAATAAAAAAATCTGCTTATAATTTTTTCTGTGTACAGGTATTTCAAACAGCAGGCAACACCCCCCAAAACACAAAACCCACCCCCCAACACATGACAATACAGAGCTCGCAGAGGAAACCCCCCACCCAAGAGAACACACACACACACCCAACCACCTGCTTACCTTACGGCTGGAGCAGGCGGCGAACCCTGGGGCGGCGGTCGGGTCCCTGGAGCGGCGGTCTCAGCAGCCGTCTCTTCCTTAATGAAGTTGCGGCTTGATACGTGGCAGGGACCTGCTTTATAAAGGCCGCGCAAGCCCCTGATTGGCTTGTGGCCTGAATAAAGCAGGTCCCGGATTCGCTCACCACCAGTTTCTCTGCTAATCCTGCCTAGGGCAAGATTCTGCACAAATCCCGCAGAGCGCAGGTCTATACAGGATACCATTGCACTCAGCAATCCCACCAGAGCCATGACAGATGCTTTGCGGTCTCTCCGGGCTCTGGACAGCGTAGCTAACAGATGGTCGCTGCGCTCCTCTGCTATTGAGACCCTGTTTCTTGCTGTGTCGATGATAACTCCCAGATGTGGGATCGTCCTGGTTTGGACAACCTCTTGGAGAGGCTGACTATGGACCTGAAGCTCTGTAAGGTTTGCAAAGCCTCCTGCAGATGTCGGATCGTGGGCGAGATGGTGAGCAGATGAGGATGTCGTCCAGGTACGGGTAGGCATGCACTCCCTTCTGGCAGAATAGGGTCACAATGGGGGCCAGAACCTTGATAAACATACGCAGGGCCGAGGCCAGTCCGAAGGGCAAAGAAGTATACTGCCAGTGTGCACCCCTGTAGTAGAATCTCAACAGCGCCCTGTGTTGGTGTGCAATGGGTATGGGCAGGTAGGCGTCCTTCAAGTCAATTGAGGAGAGCCAAACCCCTCTTTTCCAGTGCCTACAGAGTGGACCTGAGGGTCTCCATCCGGAATGTCATGTATTTCATGAATCCGTTCAGGAACCTGAGGTTGAGTACCGTTCGCGCTTCCCTGTTCTTCTTCAGGACGAGAAACAGCAGAGAGTTCAGGTCCTCGCTCCGCTCTGTGGCCGGGACCAGCACAATTACTCCCATGTCGGCAAACCTTGCTATGGCCGACCTCACGAGACGCCTTTTCACTGCGTCCTTGGAAGCCGTGGACTCTACGAATCTGCTGGGTGGCCAGGCCACCAGTTTGACTCGATACCCCTCTTTGACTACGCCCTTCACCCATTCGTCCTGGATATGGGCGGCCCAGATGGTGGCGAAGGGGGCTAGGCACCCCCCGAGGAGAGAGAGATGGGGGCGTGTGAGGGCGGTCATCGGGAGGGCTTTGAGCCCAGCTGCTTGTTGCTCTGTTGTTGTTGTTGGTCCTGCCAGGGACCCGACGAATCTGCTGGGCATCCAAGGCACCAGTTCGACTCGATACCCCTCTTTGACTACGCCCTTCACCCATTCGTCCTGGATATGGGCGGCCCAGATGGTGGCGAATGGGGCTAGGCACCCCCCGAGGAGAGAGAGATGGGGGCGTGTGAGGGCGGTCATCGGGAGGGCTTTGAGCCCAGCTGCTTGTTGCTCTGTTGTTGTTGTTGGTCCTGCGAGCCGGCTGCTAGCCGGACTTGTGATACTTGTCCTTGGAATAAAACTAGCGACTGGATCCCCGTACGTAACCTTGCTTATGACGCTGGCGACTAAAGGAACTCTTCCTACTCCTTCCTTTCTCTATATTTGGCGTAAGAGCCTTTTTCTCCTCCTCCTCCGCCATTTCCTCCAGTATCTTGTCGAGTGTACGGCCGAACAATTTACCCCCGACTAATGGATCCAAAGTCAGAGTAGTTTTTGACGCTGGATCTGCTTTCCAGGCCCGCAGCCACAGCCGACGTCTCGCCGCCACGTTAGTAGCCGCCGCCAGTGAGCTGGCCCTCATTGAGTCTATGGAAGCGTCGGCGATACAGGCTGCTGCGGAAGCGATCCTGTCCAGCCTGGATGCCCGCTCACGTGTTGTAACTCTGGGTCCCTTGCCTCCTCCACCCAGGTCAAGATTGCCCTTGCGAAAAAGGTAATGGTCATATCGGCCCGAAGAGCGTTAGACATGGCCTCTAACAGCCTCCTCAGCGAGGCTTCCACAGCCCTAACGGTCTGGTCCTTAGACAGGGCAGGGGCTGTCTCTAGCAAGGGCGGCCGCTGCTGGGTCAACCCGGGGCAGCGCAAACAGGGCAGCTTTATCCTCCGGGAAAGGATAGAGGCTGACTGGCCATTTTCGGGGGCCTCCTCTCCTCAGTGGGTGTTCCCAGGCCGACCTGACGACGGTTTCGAACGTGGGTGGCAGCGGTAGGCAGGTGGGAGGCTTCTTGGGTTTGAGGAGCAGGTTCCTTCTCGTGCCGCATTCCTCGGTTGTGGGATCTTCCGCTGGCGGGGTTAGGCCGAGGGCGTCTGTGACCCTGGTTATGGTCTTACTCAGTGTTGCCGGGTTGAACAGCTTCTGTTCCTCCTCGTCCGACAACTCTCCGTCCTCAGACCATTCCCCTTCCTCCGTGGAAGACCAAGAGGTATCGGGTGGGGATTGTGGCTCCAAGCGAGCTTTGGTCCTCTTAAGCTTGTTGCCCCGTGTTTTGGGTTCCTTGACCTTAAACCCCTTGCGTTCCAACATCCGAAGCAGCTCCCCATCGGAGGCCTCCCCACTATCGGACTCCAAGCCTGATCCACCTGGGGGGGACATCGGGGAGAGGTAGTCCCCTCCAAGATGGCACTCCCTAGCTGCTGGTTGCTTGCCCTTGTTCGCATTCTTGCAGTTTCTCCTTGTATCTCCCCCATTGCATAGGCTGGGAGTTGATGGTCCTCATCTGATCCCTTAGCTCGTTGACTGCTGCCGCAATTGAGCCGAGGAGATAAGGGAACTGGGGCTCTTACCTGTGAGTCCCTGTTCTGCTCGGGCTGGACCAATCCATCTTATGGGTGACACTGTGCCTTGGCCAGCAGAAGGCAGGAATTAAAAAACTGACTGCACATGTGCAGGGACACCCCTTGCGCAATTCAATTGTAGTACAACCGACATATCTGCAATGCACTCAAGACAGTATTAATAGAACCCTGAATGTCAGCTGCACTGCTAGAGACTGACCACTGTTGTCCGGAGGGCCGATGGACTGGCCTAGCCCAAGCAGAACAGGGACTCCCAGGTAAGAGTCCCAGTTCCCTTTTCTGCTCAGGGCTGTGGCCAGTCCAGCTTATGGGATGTACCCAAGCGGTACCAACAGGAAGGGGGGGGGGGGGGGGAAGACAGCGACACTATGGAAGAACCGCCTGGAGGACACGCCTGACAAATGCGGCCTCCGCTGACTGAAAAGTGTTTAGTTTGTCGTGCCTGGTGAAGGGAGGCCCAGGTGGCCACCCTCCACACCTCCCCGTAAGGGGCTCTGGTTGCAAAGGCGGCCAATGTGGCTGCCCCCATGTGTGGAGCGTGGCTGAGGGAGAGGTTGGTATTTCTTCTTCCCCTGCCAGCCAGCCTTATTTCTGGACCATCTGGGGAAGGGGGCTCGCTGCTGTTCCCCGTCGCAGGGCAGCTGAATCTGCGGTGAAGCGTCCGGGGCAAAAGGAGCTCTTCTTGCTGCCCACCTGCCGTAGGGTGGTGCGCTTGGCTGTGTCATTGGTGTTGGCCAGGACCTTCTCCAGGCAGGTGCCAAAGAGCTTGTGGCCCTGGTAGGGCCCATCAGTCAGCAGATCCTTGGCTGTGGGATCCCCGTTCCATGACCTCAGCCAGAGGCTTCTGCGGGCAGCGACGCTAGAGGCCGCTGCCCTGGAGGCGGCTGTCAGGGTACCTGTAGAGACGTCCGCGATGAAGGAGATTCCCAGCATCATGCGGGATTGAGAGGCCCTTCGCCCTCCTCTCGGATATGTCTGGAACCTGCACCTCCTGGAGCCAGGAGATTAGGGCTCTGGAGATGTAGGAGGTTGCTGTTGCCATTCTCATGGCCATGGAGGAGGCTTCGAAGCCCTTTCGCAGGGCTCCTTCTATGGCCTTATCCGTGGGATCCTTGGGGTAGCAGTCCCCTTCGGTCAGGAAGAGGGTCTGCTGGGCGAGGGAAGCTGCGGCTGCCTCCACCTTGGGTTGGTGGAATAGGGCCCCCCTGTGCTGGGAGAATGCGTAGAGTGGCTCCTGGGATCTGGGGAGCCTGTGAGAAAGGGTAGGCTGCTTCCACTCATTTAAGATGAGCCTCTCAAACGCCTTATCCAGGGGCAGACCCTTGTCTGGCTTGTGCACCCTGGGGATATGGGCTCTGGCGTCCTGCTCGTCCCTCTGAGTCGGAGGACGTGGACTTGTGGGCCTTTTCCTTGAGCTGGAGGGTGCGGGCCACGTGTCGCATCAGATCGTCCCGGTACTGGGTGGGAAACTCCCTCCCGTGGTTGGGGGTGGCAGCAGAGTGGGCCCCTTGCCCCTCTGACAGTGCAGGCTCCCTGTCTGAGTCTCCCAGCTCCCCTTCCTCCTCCGAGGAGCTGCGTGTATAGTCATCCCGGGACCTCGGGGGACTGCGGGAAAGGGAGTGGCCTCTGGGGAGGGAGTCCTGATCAGGGGGAGGAAGATCCTGCTCCGAGTCCTCCGGGGAGTCGAGGAGGCGGGCAATCCTGGAATTTGTGGGGGCCCCTGAACCCCTGGCTCGGACCCTCTTACCGAAAGGAACCTTGTCAGCAACCCTGGGTCTTTTGGCGGCCTGGAGGGCACCAGGTGTCTCGAGTCTATCCAGGCGGGCCCTAATTTTGCTCAGGGCATCTACCAGGGAGGCATCCTGGGTTGGGGGAGGGACCCGGCTGGGGAGCAGAGCTGAGAGGACTGCTTCTCCTTCCCTGGAGAGCATTGGGGGGGGGGGGGCTCCCTGGAGTGTTGACCCCTGGCTGTTTGAATGTTCCCCTGCTCTGCTAGGGGGGACGCCTTCCTTGCCTTGCCCATTCCCTGTACCCGAGACCTGGGTCCGGGTCGAAGAAAGATCCCCAGGGTGGTTGGTGGGGCTGGCAAGGCTTCCGCTGTGGCTGGGAGCGGTACCCTTGCTGGCTGCTGCGGGCGGTGAGCGGCGAAGGAAGGCGCCGGCTCTAGAACCCAGCAGTGGCGAGATGGGAGTCGGAGGCAGATAATGGCGGTGAGGAGGCACAGACCAATGCGAATCACCCTCAATGAGGGTGAAGGACAGAATGTAGCATTTAGTTTGAGTTCACAAAGGTCATTGGTGGTGTGTTTAGGAAAATATCACCATAAACTGCTTTGGGGGGATTACATTGACCCACCCACGGTGAAAAGCCAACTTCTGTTGTTCCTTATCTTTACACAGCAGTTAAGACCTATGTGACACTTTTTTTTTAATCACAGCCATTAGCAGCTTTGTGTTGGAAAAATACCTATTCGCCCTGCATCGGGGGTGTTGATGGCCCCTGCATTTACTGTGAGCTTTGGAGCTCACTTGAAAACAATGAAGCCCTGCAACCTGTATTTTTTATAAATGTCCTCTAAAATTGGCATATCTGGCCGTCCTACTGTGAACTCTTGAGCTGGCTCCTCCTCTCCTTTTCCGGATGGGATGCTTCCCACTATTTAAGGTTTGACTTCACACTATTTCATCTCAGATGGGCAAGAGTATTTTCTGATTACTTCTGTGACTGCTACTTAATTCTGAGAGGCCACAGAGATGTCTGCAGAAGAAGCCTTCAATTTATGGGGTGAGAGACTCAATCAGATTTTCTGGGTTTTGAGGATGATGAAGAAGAGTGACTGGGAACCCCCCAGTTCATCTGCTGCTGGCACAGAACAGCGTGAGGCTGGAGGCACTGAGCACAGCAGTGACAACCGCGATGGAAATGATGAACAAGGTATGTTCATTTTTCTGCATTTGTACCTCACCTACCTTATCTAATATTAGGAAAGGGGGGGGGGGGGCAGTAAGTCAGGGACGTGGGAGTGCCCCGTTTGCAGCCTCCCTTGAGCTAGGGTCTTTGTTCATCTATTGACTATTACATGTTGACTTTCAGATTATATTGTATTATTCAGATTATATTATATTGGGAAGAACAAAGTGGATAAAAGGCTTAAAAATCCACCTGCTGAAGAAAGCACTGCTGCAAGAAATATTTTGTCACCTCCGCCAGGTATTATGGGTGGGGTAATCATGCTATTGTACTGGGGTGTGTTTGAGGGGATGGGGAAGGTGCCTCTAAGTCCAATTGTTTGGGCGCAATGACGATTTCCGTGAAAGTATGTGTAAACTCCAAAATGGCGGACTGTTTTTTTTCAAAATGGCGGAAAACGCACAACCTGATTTTTGGGGGATTTTGGAGACATTTAGGGGGATCCCCTAACCATTTTCCCATTGGTCCCGCTTTGTTATTTTGAATGTCTGGGTTTAGTCTCTTTTGAGCCTAGTTTGACTAGACTATTGAGGAATACATGAGGAGAGGAGAGGTTCAGGCTTTGCCAAAACTTTTTTTAGCAGCCTTTGGGGTCATAGAGACCCACGAAAACACAGGTCTAACATGACTAATTTCTTGACTAATTCCCAAATCGATGCCTTCCACAATTCTCAAAGTTCCTGTCAACTCAATCACAACAGACCCAAGGGGCTCAGCAGCTGTGTTCTTTCTTGTCAACCCCTGCTGCGTTCCCCCGTAACATGCCATGTCCCCCATCTGAGAAGGGAAAATTGGGTCCTTACCATGTGAATTTTCCTTCCCGAAGGACCACAATCCAATTACTCTGGGGAAGACCCCCGCCACAGCCAGCAGGAGGCAGACCATTTTTTTAGTGGAGCATGCTTAGTGGGGATCCGACCCCTCCTGCTCCAGTTGTTCAACTGCTTTGAACCTGAAAACACAATCCCTAACAAGCAATGCCACTAATAAATTCAATAGCCAATTGCTCTCTTTTTTTTCCCTCCTCAAGCAAAGTGGCAAAAAAGAAATACAAAACAGCTTAAATTGGGCTACGCAAAGAATGTAAAAGCAGACCTCCAAAAACTTCAGAGAGGGATGGATTGGTGTCCAGAGGTCCTTTCAAGGAGGAAAATTCACAAGGTAAAGGACCCAATTTTCCTTTACCCTCATACCTCCTGAACAGCAATCTAATTACTTTGGGGACGTACCAAAGCAGTACCCCGACCCCGAAACCTAAGGGCAGCAAGATCACCACTAACCCTTCAATACAGCAGCCTCTGGCCCAATTATAGTGCCCCCTGGAGAATTCTTCTCCCAAACTTTGTTTAAGCCAAGTCCCGAAAGCGGATCTTATAGTGTAAGGGACGCAAGGAATACCAAGCAGCCGCCCATCAAATCTCATAGGGTGCTTGGAATCCTAGGCACCTCTCAGCAAAAGAGCCAAAATGGACTGAGGAGGGAGCCTCAGAAATACACGTAGAGCTCCATCTGGAAATCACTGCCTTCAATACCTTCTGTCCCTTTATAAGGGGGTTATAAGCAATTAATAGTGCGAGGACTGCCTAAACGGCATGGTACTATCCATATAAACTTTTAATGCCCTACGCCCACCTAAAGAATGCCACGTCTCCTGGGGAATCACGTGTCCCACAATGTTACAAAAGGAAAGGAACACGATCTCCTGAGCCCTGTGAGAAACAGAATTAACCTTTGGGATAAAAGTCGGATTGAGTCTCAATATAACCAATTCCTTACGAAAAAACACAGAGAAAGCTGGATCTATATATAAAGGCCCCAGATCTGAAACTCTCCTAGCAGAACTGATTGCTATAAGGAAAACCCCTTTAACAGAAAGTACAACAAAAATCTCCCTTGAAGGCTCACAAAAGGAGGCCTGAGCAGGGCCTTTAAAACTAAGTTTAAGTTCCATGAAGGAAACCAATGTAACACTGAAGGTGAAATGAGCCCAGCTACCTTCAAAAATGAACTAACAGGAGGATGCAAGGGAACTTTTGCACCAAAGAAACAAGTCAGGGTACTATCCAAGGCAGCAATCTATCAGGTTTCAAACCCTTCTCCAAACCAGCTTGCAAGAATTCCAGTATCGTCTGCTGACTGCAGGGCCACCGATTTGCAAGCACACCAGTCTGCAAACATCCACCATGTGCGCTGGTATGTTCTCTTGGAAGACTGTCTCCTAGAGGAAGTGGTCACAGCCAGTAGTGTAGCAAGTTTTAAGAAGGGACTGGACAAGTTCTTGGAGGATAGGTCCATTAATGGCCATTAGCCAAGTAGGCTTTGGGGACATAACCTCTTACTGCTGGGGGCTGGGACAACAGGGAATGGATTGCCCATTGTGATATGTTCTCCCAAGAGAAAGACTGGCCACTGTCAAAGACAGGATGCTGGGCTTGATGGACCATTGGTTTAACGTACTATGTTCTTACGTAGCACTGCCTCCGAGTATCCTAGCTAATGGGAGAGCCTGGTCTTCGACTTTCATGCAGTTAGTTTTAGGAGGTTCAAATTCTCTTAAGACACTAGACAGAGGAGAGCTACAAAGCAAGGTAGGTTTAACAGACGAGCTGCATTCAACCCCGTCAAGTCCAAGGACCAAGATCTCCTGGGCCAAAACAGAGCTACGGGAATCACTGAGGCTCTCTCCTTCCTCAAGTTGCTGATCGCCTTGCCAATGAGAGGGAAGGGTAAGAATGTACAAGATGCCTTGCGGCCAAACCCAACTCAGCCTCACAAGCCTCTGCTGCTCCCTTCCTCTCCGTAATGCAAACCTTTGCCTTCTGCCGAGACGCGAGAAGGTCCAATATCGGCTCTCCAAACTTGCTTACTGTATCGTCTGGAAGGACACACTGTTGAGGGTCAATTATCCTGCATCCAACCGTCGCCGACTGAGCCAGTCTGCTTGACGGTTGGCACCGCAAAAGCCCGTCTATGGCAGAAGATGGGAAAAAGTCCACATCCTGCTAGTCTGGAAGCAGAAGATCGACGGAGAGTTAGGGGTCAGATCCCCTCCGCACATGCTCGCCTCGTGCTGGTGAAGGTGAGGATCTATCCTCAGTGTACAGAGCTGGCAGCCCAAGACCACCGCTGGGAGAAACAAGGTCTGCGCTCCTGCCTACTCAGAGGCAGAAATCAAAGTGGAACAGAAGGGGTCAGATCAGTAAGCATGCTCCATTAAAAATAAATAAATAATAATGTGCCTCCTGCTGTCCAAGGCAGGGATCTTCCCCAAAGTAACTGGATTGCTGTCCAGGAGATATAAAAACCCACCTCCCAGCCCAGAATTCCCTCTTCCCCCATCATACACACCTGCTGGTCAGCAGCAGAGAGCTTCCTGGGCTGCTGCTCCATAGAGAGACAGAGGAAGGGAGCAGCGTTTTCCTGGCTGGCCAGCAGCACTTCTTGGCACAGCTGGAGCTTTCGCTCTGGGCTGCAAAGAACAAGAGACATGGGTGAGCATCCATGCCAATGTAATCCCCCTGCCCATGTGCTGCATCACCTCTTGGCCAGACCAGTGTGGGGAAGAGTCCAGGCTCCCAGCCTCACCTGCATTAACCAACCAGCCTCCATTCCCCTCCCAGAGAATCCAAAAGTCCTGATTCCTAAACCCCTTGGTCTAAAGCCACTAGTTCCACTCCCCTCCCAGAGAACCCAGGAGTCCGGGCTCCCAGCCTCCCTGCTCTAACCCACTAGCCCCCACCCCGCTCCCAGAGAACCAGGAGTCCTGGCTCCCAACCCCCCTGCTCTAACCCACTAGCCCCCTCTTCCCTCCCAGAGAATCCAAAGGTCCTGATTCCTAATCCCCTTGGTCCCCCCTGCTCTAACCCACTAGCCCCCACTCCCCTCCCAGAGAACCCAGGAGTCCTGGCTCCCAGCCCCCCCGCTCTAACCCACTAGCCCCCACTCCCCTCCCAGAGAACCCAGGAGTCCTGGCTCCCAGCCCCCCTGCTCTAACCCACTAGCCCCCCTCCCCTCCCAGAGAACGCAGGAGTCCTGGCAGGACAGGGAGGCAATGCAGGTACCTAGGCGTCTGCTGCAGGTGGAAACCCATGCGGTAGCACTGCTTGCACTGGCTCCGCTTTGCATCCACACCCGACGTCAGGCAGACCTTGCAGCGAGCAGCTTCGCACAACTCCAGCCCCGCATCCTGACTCTGCGGCGACTGCGTTTCCAGGACGGAGCTGCTGCTGCCGCTGGGAGAAATGAGCCGGGGGGCCGAGTTCTTGGCCATCAGCAGCTCCTGGGGCAGGACCGTGGGCTTGGTGTCATTGGCCTCATCCCTGGGGTTTTCAATGGCAACCTCCATCTGCTCCTCCTGCGAGAGAAAGGGGGGCTGAATCAAATCTGGGGGCCAATGGCATAATATTCTTCCCCAGCATCCCACAATAGCCGATCCCAGGAGTCCTAGCTCCCAGCCCCCTCTATCCCACTAGCCCCCTTCCAGAGAACCCTCCTGCTCTAACCCACTAGCCCCCAAGAACCCATGCTCTCCCCCCCTTGCTCAGCGGCCACACCCCAGCACTTGCCTTCACCACGGCAGCAGGCCCCTCTGGCTGCTGGTCATGGCTCTGCTTGGCTCCCGGCTCCAGGAGGATGACGCGGTAGCTCTTGTTGTTATTGCCGGGGAGGACTTTGAAGATTGGAGGCTGGCCGCCCAGGGGCACATCTACATCCAGCCGCTCCAGGCTGACACGGGGCACCTTCCGCATAACGTCACCTACGTCCAAGGCCCAGGTCCTGCCACACACACAGGACATGGGGTTAGAGGCAACAGGCAGCAGGAAGGGAAGCCAGGTAGTAACTCACTCCAGAGAGGAACCAGCAAAGATCACTGCTGGGCAGGAGGTCTGCTGCACCAAACCAGCGACACCTAAAGGGCTATCTGCTACACCACCGCATGCCCTCCCACGGACCACATTAACCAAGCACCGGAGGATGCATAGGAGTTAGGGGCGCTCAGGATAGGGAGGGTCCCTGGAGCGCTTCCCCTGTATCTGGCTGAGATCTCAAATTGCCTATACTAGCTATAACCCAGCACCCCCTCCGGAGTTTCTAAAACCGTGTCCTTTGAAAGGGCTAACAGCTTCTTTGTTCTGCTCTGTAGAGAATCCCACTCGCATCTCCAGGAGGTGCTCCCAAAAACTGTTTCCTGGTGACACTCCGTGAGACACACAGACGCTCTTAAAAGGCTGATCGGTATTCCTGGCCCTCCACTGTCCCCAGCCAGGTGCTGCCGTACGAAATGTGCATTCCCAATGAGCTCGCGTCGCCTTCACACGATGCAAGTTCTAAATTCAGTGGATTCCGCTGGATTCATTCTCCCACTTCCTAAGACCCTCCCATAAGAGCACGTGAATACCAAACATCCCTATAATTCATTCATATCATGAAAATACACCAATGTTGATATTTACAGGGTGTGCGTGTTCACGGACCTTCAGAACCCTTTCACCATTCATAACTTATCAGTTATGGCAACATCATGGATCTCTCTCCTGTCGCTGAACACGGTCTCCAGCTTTATTGTAGTATCTTCCATCCCATCCCCTCTTAGTTTTCCCTCCTGACTAAACATGCCCGGTTCCCTCAGCTTTTCCCCGTATGGCCTGAATCCCAGCCGCTTTATCGCCTCCGCTGTTCTCCCCTGAATCATCTCAAATTTGTCCACGTCTCCTTTTAAGCGTGGTGCCCAAAACAGAGCCCAGGAATCCAGCCGGGGTCTCGCCAGCAGCACTTGTGTTTCGGACAGGAGAGGGTTACAAAACTGGCGCTGGCTTTTGCTGCGACAGACAGTGTCGCATTACTGATTCCTGCTCAGCAGGGTTCCTAGTGTTCCGTGACAAAAAACTGAAAATTCTCTGATAAAAACACAAATTCTCTGATTTTTTTTTTAAAAATGTTTTTAAATTAAAAAGAAAAATCTACATTTCCCCACAATTAAAATCAGGCAAGGCACACTGCGGGGGAGGGGGGGGGGGGACGCATGGCGGGAACGGCCTTTGAAAGTGACAGGCTCCGTGTGGAACCACTGCGCAGCTGGGTTCTGGAGCAGTCCCAGCTGGGGCCTGTCACTTTCAAAAGCCAGCAAAATCCGTGAGATTCTCTTGTGAAAGGCAAAATCCAAAATTCCACGTGAAACCGAAAACTAGGATCCCTGCTGTTCAGTTTAGGATCCACCGTAAGCCTCAGACCCTTCTCTGTGGTTCTATAGCCTAGCCAGCTGCCCCCCCTTTTTATACTGGTACATCTACTTCCTTGTTCCTCAGCTGCTGTTATCTAGAACCAGCAATGCGGCTGGTGCTGTCCAGTTGTGACTAGGCTGGTCCCTGCCCCAAGAGGCTCACAATCTAGGAGAGAAAAGGAAGGGAGACAGGAGAGAAGGGAACATGGGGAGACATTCATGAAGTGGAGAAGCTTTGTTGCAGGGAGAGGAGGGGGGGTTCTGAATAACGTGAGACACTATGAGAAGCATCAATGAGCAATCTGCGGGGATGAGGAGCTAGAGAGAGCTTGACAGAAGAGGTAGGTTTTTAGGAGGGAACTGAAGACCAAGAGGGAGCAGAGAAGGAGAGAAGTTTGGAATGTAGCAGGAAGTGAGGGGAGCAAGCTAAGGAGGAGCAAGGCCACAAAGAGCCTTGCGGGGGAAGACAAACCATGTGTGTCGGATGCAGAGGGGGAAGGCGAGGGAGCAAGTTGAAAAGGGATGGGAGAAGGAGAAGCACAAAGACACTGTGGATGTGGAGTGACTCACCTCTTCCAACCAGAGACATCGGCTTCAGCGCCCAAGTAAGATCCCTCTGCTGCAGCAAAAGAGAAGACCGGAGTGAGCCCATGCCAGGAGGCAAGTCATCCAAAGGCAGATGTTTCAACACCTGGTACTCAGACTCTATAGCACTACTGGTAGACTAGTATTCATGATTATTATTGATACGGCACCAGCACAATCCCTAGTTACACACAGGTCCCTACCACAGGGGGCTTAGAGTCGAAGAGACAAGAGAGGGGGAGACGAGGGAGAGAGACAAGGATCCATTCAGGAGGTTGAGAAGATGCAGATGCATGTGCTTCCCTAAGTTACAGGGAAGAGATTCTGAGTGAGGTGGTAAAAGGACGCAGTTTCACCCACAAGTAGCTAGGGAAAGCCTGACTGAAGAGGTATAAACTACCTTCCTTAACCTGTGGTTATTTTCCCCCGTCGTGTTGCATTTACACAACCGCAGATTCCCCTGCATCTCAATACCAAACCTCCTTGTGGCCTTCCCCGCCATGTAAAGAGGATGGAGGATATTTTTTTGCAAGATCCCTGCAGCAGGGCCCATGTTCTGGGAGGAGGAAGCCACACTCCTATGGTCTACCCATGGATAGGACAAGCAGGAAATGAAGCTTGCTCCGAGTTACTCAAACCACCCAACACCGTTGTTACTGGAGAGTCCAATTCTCGAAAGCAAATCCTTTGTGTACGTTGGCAGAAGCTGGGGGACTATCAAAGCAGCACAGGCAATAGGGAGGAGTTCATACAAAACCAAGAACGTAGGTTTGGGCAACACCCAGTCAAAACCCTGTATACACGAGGCCCATGAACAGGGAGGGAAAAGGAGGTGTGGGACAAGAGCTGGCAAAAGAGGTTTCAGGCAGGGATTCCACCCCCAAAACAAACTGTCTACGCCTCTTGCTCTTACCAGATGTCTCGGCACCTTTCCCGGGCCAGGCATCGAGCTCCTTCTGGAAATTCGCATCTCCCTGCGGCTCCTCAACCATCCCCTTCAGGACTTTGTGCAGCTGGAAATAGATCTGGAAGAGAGAGCTGGTTACACACAAATTCCCACCCTACCTTCTTAAAATGGGAGGTTTCAGGAGCACAGCCCCTGCTGTACGGGTCTGTCCCAGGAGAGGGGAAACTCAGGCCCGCAGCTAGTTTTTGCCGAGATTTGGTGTCTGGATCCAGTCTCTACCCTCAAGCAACGCAAGACTGAGTTCAGGGTAAGAGAGCAGAGGGGACAGCCTGCACATAAGGACAAGGGACAGATCCAGGATCCACACCCTCCTCTTCCTGAGCGCACCCCGAGCCCCAACTTCTGTGTGGGCCTCAAGAGTTTGTACTTATTTGAGATCTGCCTTCTGACTGGCTGCAGCAGAACAAACCCAGAGCAGGAGTGCGGAGCAGGGATCCACAGGGAGAAGGATTCATTTCTCAGATTGTAAGCCTTAGTGCAGGGACTGTCTCTATTCTATTCCTTTGTAAAGCACCAGGTACATTGCTTGCGCTATATAAATGCTTGCTAATAATAATAATAATTATTATTATTATTATTTCCTGCTATTCACTCCCAGTCCCCGGCAGTCAGAGCAACTTGACAAACAGCCATTGACAGACCTATCCTTCAAGACCCTCTTTTGAACCCAGTCATGCTACTCCCCTCCCACATCCTCTGACAATGAGTTCCACTAGTTAATTGTGCTTTTGGGGGGGGAGAGATACTTCCTCTGCTGCATTTCAAATCGGTTTCCTGTTCATTTCAGCACTAGCATTACCAGAAAGGGTAAACAACAGTTCCCTATTTACTTGGGACACCCTAGAAAATTAACTGGCAGCCTTTACCTCAGGCTTCTGTGGTTCTTTGACAGCCATTTCAGTGACTTCTAGCCGGATTCCTCCCTGCTAGCGCACACGCTACCAGTTAGCAAGGACGAAAGTCCCACTGCAGTGAATGGGACTTGCGTGCGCGCCTAACAGAGCACAGGCATTCATCTGCCACAGGATCAGGTTGTTACTCAAATTTAAACAAAATCAAATTAAATCTGGGTCAGGGGCCCAGGAGTCCCGTGCAGCCCTGTGAGCCAGCCTCACCCAATGATTTAAGATGAATACCCCTGCTCATTACGGCAGCTCCTAGATGGTGCCTGCAGAGGGATGCAGGAGGAGCTGATCTGCACTCACCTTGTGGCTTGCCTACCCTCCCTCCAAGGCCATGGTTCCTCCCCTCCAGGCTGCACCTGGACACACCACTCACACACCACGGCTCAAAAACCCTATCTCCGTCTCCCAGCATTGCGGCTCAGACCCCGTAAGGACGGAAGCAGCTGCTCCCAGTCTCACCTGGGCATCGGTCGTAAGCACCTTCCTCCGCTTGCTGAGCTCCTTCATGATCTTCTTGACGGCCACCCCCGCATCCACCTCCACCTGCACCTCGGGAAGCTGCCTAGTAGAGGGAGGAACCGGGCACCGTGATCAGCCATGCATGCTGTGCCCCCTTCCCCACGGACCTTCATCTCTGCCCCCATCAGGATCCACCCCAGGCCCTTTGGGCAGGAGAACGTTGAGAGGGGTCAGATCGAGAGGACAGACATGCCCCTGCCTACCCAAGCATAGCAACACGCAATCCCACCCACCCCTGCTTCTTAACGGGAAACAGCAGCTTCTTCGTCCCTCTGCGCCCCCCCCCTCCCCCGGGACCCAGTTCTAACACAACACAATCCTGGCTTTAATCATTATTGCTCGCGGACGTGCAGCACGTACCTCTTTCGTTTTCTGTATTTAAAAACCCATTGGTTTTCAGGGGGCTTTGTAAAAAAACATTTGTTTTCATTTAGTTAATAATAAATACAAATCAATGCACAATACGCGAAACGCCTACCGAGGCTCCTCTACACACGGGCGGCCCTCTTGCCCAAAACAGCGCCGACGCTGTCAACGCCGTTTTGGGGAAGCGTGCGCATGCGCGGAACAACTGCAGCGGCCAGTCTGCGCACGCACGGTGATTCTATTTTAATTCAATTGAACACAAAAACCACAAAAATGAATGAAAGCCGACGTACGCCATTTGCTTAGACATTCGTTTTTGAAACGTCATTAAAAGGAACAAGGCTCCATTCATTTTAGTAACTAATAAAAACTAAATGAATTGCACATCCCTAATCGTTGCCGATTACTGTTTAAAACCGCCAAATACGAACAGCTTACGTCTGCTTCCTGAGAACTGGTCTATGAGATATCCATGCAACCAGGGGAGGCGGGGAAGGAGGCATTTCGGAAGCCATTCCTTATCAGGAAAGCAGGATTCGCTTCCAGACTCAGGACTGCAGGGCAGGGGGGGACCTAGCCTCCCACTGATCAGCAGCGAAGCAAGAACCGCTCTCCCCTGCCTGCCTTAGACTTTGGCGACCAATATTTCAGTGAGATCTCCCCCCTCACACAAACCCCTCTCCCTCCTGAGCTTTCCACACTGACAGGATTCTGCTCCTTCTCCCTGTTCCAACCGTGCTACGACCACATTTCGCCCAGGAAACGGCAAAGACGTGGCATGTGTACGTACAAAGAGCACGCTTCCTTGGTGGCGTGCTTCTCCTCCAGGCACTTCATCAGAACAGCCAGCTTCTTGCGCAGGTTCCCCACGGCATCCTTTAGGCACTGGTACCTGCAGGAGAGGGGAGAGAGCATGTGCTCAGAGATGCTGCAGCACAGAGCGGCTCCTGTTGGAGATGGGCAAGTGGGGGAAATATCATCCCATAGAGATTATTTTCTACAGCAAACAGGGCTTGCTCTCCAACATGGTTTCTGGAGAGAAGTAACTCCTACCTCACTCTGACCTCCCCTTTGTTCCCGTACAAAGGCACTTAAAGGGAACGCACTTTTAAAGTGGGGAGGGAGCTTCACACTTGACCTTCTGTACAGGAAGGTGGGAAGCAAAGCCTATTTTTATTGCTTTAGTCAGAAAAATTACTTATGTAAGAAATCACAGCTTCAGCGTTACCACATTGTTCAGATTTGAACCCCTGACCTATCACCGGTCACTTGGGCCCAGTTCTGCCATCAGTTACAGGAAGGAGGGCTGGCTGTGTTTAATTCAGTCACCAGCAGAAGCGCCCAACAAGCCAGGTAGCCGTTTGTAAGACTGCCGCCACGTAAGCAGTAGCAGCGTGGCTGGGTAGTCAAGTTTTGTGGCTGTTGTGCCTGGGGTCCTAGGTTCTAGTCTGTGTGGTGTTTTCTCTGACATCTAGATAGTATTTCTTTATCTGAAGCAGCACTGAACCCCTGGCCTTCCAATAACCTTTCCTCAGCTCTACCACCAGAGCCACCCGAGCAACTGCTAGTTACTACTTTTTAACTCACAGAGAACAGCTTGGTATACTGCTCACATAATGGGGTGGTTTCTTACATACATAGGTTGCCTTTGTAGAACATTAACATTGGGCTTTTCCCCCGTGTGGTGGGTTCTCGAACGTCAAGGTACAGTTTCTTGCCTAAAGAGCAGCTGTGAACCCCCAGCCTTCCCAAAGCTCTACCACCAGAGCAACTGCCAACACCCTCTTTCTACTTCAGCCATGGAGACAGGCATTGGATACCGGTCACATAAAGAGCTTACGGTTAGAGCTATGAAAGGGCCTTTTCAGGGTGGCACAGTAGCAATTTGGGGCAGCTGTGCCAAGGGTCGTATGTTCTAGTCCACCCAAGTCATTTGCAATTGAAAACAAGTATCCCCTAGCAAATACATGGGCAGTGGCTATTCCCCACTCTGCCAATTACAGATCAAGCTCTGCATATTCAACAGGTCTAGCCAGTTTTACAAGTATCTCTTTCAACAACAGTCCTCATTTTGCATTTATCCTTATTGAATTGCATGGGGTTTTTTTCATCTTAACTTTTTAATTTCTCAAGATCATTCTGAATTCCGATTCTATCCTCTAGTGCAGAGGGGAGAACCAGTCTCTTTAAAGTGCATATCTAGCTGGCTGGCTTGCAGAGAAAGCCACTGCAACAGCTCTCTGCCACTGCACAACCGCCAGCATTTTGACCTTTATTGCACAATGCAGTTAGAATTAGTTCCACTGATGGTTCGAGTCGCTTGCAGGAGGAAAACCAACTCACTGGTGATCCGTGTGGGCACTGAGCTGGCAGTCCTGGCAGATCATGGTGTCACAGGTATAGCAGAAAAACACCAGCGGTTCACACTTGTGCATGGAGCAGTAGATGGTCTGCTCCTTCGGCATGCCTGCAAAAAGCACAACTTGAGACTTTACCCAACCCCCTATCGGCAGTACCCGCTGCAGACAGCGTGCTGCACTCTTGTTGCTGCCCCATCTACCCCCTACATCAGGATTTGGTGGGGGGGGGTGTCAATGATACTTGTGTGGGGCTTCCGGGGCTGGGATAGCAGGAGACAGCAGGTATCCCACGGCTGGAATGGCATGGAGACTCCTGCAGTGGGGTGTAACTTGGAAGCCATTGGGAACGGTGGCAAGGGAGTGAAGAACGGTGTGAAAACCTAGGGGCCAAGCGGGAGCTACGGCCAGGTCGGGAGCAGAGAAGTGTTTGGGGGGGGCGGAAGGAACTCTGAGTCAACTTCCATTTTGACTTTTCCCTGCGTGCCATACTTTGCTTGCACGTGTCCTTACTAAGGGGGCTGCTGCGGGGGGAGGAGTGCAGCTCTGCACAGCCCGCATGCAACCCCCTCCCAGCACCGCCACGTGGGCCTGCTGGGTGAACCCTGTGCATTTCCCTGGCGCTCCCTACCCCAAGCTAGGGTGCTCACTCATGCACATTGTTAAGGCACTTATGAAACATCCATGTTGCAGGGCCCGCGTTGGCAGCTAAGGCCCCAAGGCAGGCCCTGCCCCATGCATGTTTCATAAACTGCCGCCTGCCCCCCCACCCCTAGCCCGTCTCCCCTGCAAACCCCGCCAACGATGCAAACGCTTTGCAGGCACCCGTATGAAAAATACAGCTTGCAGGGCGTGCCTCGGCGCCCTAGGCCCCGCAACCTGTATTTTTCCATCCGCGCGCCTGAAGAGCGTGCCTCGCTGGCGCCGCTCCCCGTGCGCCGTCCCCTCCCCCTCACCTTGCCCCGCGCCCCCTCCCTTAGGGTCGCCAACGATGCAAACGCTTTGCAGGCACCCGTATGAAAAATACAGCTTGCAGGGCGCGCATCGGAGCCTTAGGCCCCGCAACCTGTATTTTTCCATCCGCGCGCCTGAAGAGCGTGCCTCGCTGGCGCCGCTCCCCGTGCGCCGTCCCCTCCCCCTCACCTTGCCCCGCCTCGCTCCCGGCGGCGGGCTCGGCCTGGCAGCACCGCTTGCAGACCCAGTGGGGCCAGGGGAGGAAGCGCAGCTCGCCCACCGTCCGCAGCCGCTCCCGGCACACGCCGCATCCCGCCAGCAGGTCCCAACTTCCCGCCGGAGCCGTCGCTGCTGCCGCTGCCGCCGAGCTCCACATCGCTGCTGCTGGGCGGGGGGGGGAAAGAGTGTCTCGCGAGGCGCTCGATGGAACGTTCCCCGGGACTGGAAGCAGCGCGCGCCGCTGCCAATGGAACGTTCGGGAGGGGGTGCGTCCGCGCCTCCGCACACAAACAGACCCGGGAGACAAGTGCGCGCGCAACTACAGCCGGGCCTTTGCCTCAGCACCGCCCACTGGACCGGATATGACAACCCACTCGGTGCTTCTTTACATGCCCTCTGGAGGCGGGACTCGCTCGCATGGATGGGAAATCCCGCCAGTCGTCGACCTCAGGGGGGCAGGGCGAGCAGGAAGTGGCAGGAGATGTACCCAATCGCGCCCCCAGCCCTCCTTCCTCCGCAGAGGGGCGAGTCGCTGGCAAGCGCAGCCCCAAGAGTAGACCAATCCAGCGGCAGCCATTCTCTCGGAGGCGGGCATAAAGAGAGATTGACATAGAGCATCGGCCAATCCCTTGTTGCAAAGCTTCCCGCCAGGTCAGTCGGTTTGACGGCAATACCCAATGACTTCTCAGACCCGCCTTTCTTGATAAAGTGACGGGGTTGGTGGCCAATGGAGATGCGGCTGCCATAGCCCTAGTTTTCAGAAAGCAAGAAGGCATGGGACCCAGCTCCAGATAGGGGGGTCATACTTCCCCTTTAAAAGAGGAATCTTATGAAAAATACATGGTGCAGGGCTGCCCTGGAACCAATGCAGCCCTGTACCATGTATTTTTCATAGTGTCCTTTAAGGGGGGGTATGGCCACCCTAGTTCCAGATGACATACCCATTGACAAACTGGGGCAATGTGGTGCCCACCACTCATTGGGTTCGCCGTCAGCTTGGGAACAATCCCCTAAGGGTCGGTCCTGGGCCCCTGTGCTGTTTAGCATTTCCCTCCATGATCAGGAGAGGACAAAAGGGCTGGAGCTGGTGACACAAAGCTGGGAGGGACTGCAAACCCATTAGAGGATAGGATCGGAGAATCCAACAGCATTGAGACCCACTGGAAAAAAAAACCAAGAGGGCATTCATTTTTTTAAAAAAAAACCACCACCAAAAGCCAAATGCAAAGCACTGCATGCAGGTAGAAACCTGTGTTGGCTGGCCTATGGGGAAAGCACAGCAGTCATGGGTCCCTGATTCTTTGTAAGACAAAGGCAGTGATTGTTCCTCTGTACTCAGCCCTGGTCAGGCCTCATCTAGAGTTCTGCAACCAGTCTGGGGTGTCTCACCTTTTGAAAGGTACTGACAAGCAAGGTCATGAAAAGAAAATCCTATGAGGAGAGACTGAAAAAAAATCTGGGAATGTCTGTCTTCCCAATAGGAGATGAAGTGGGGAGGGGGAGTTCTAAATTGGGGGCCACTTCTCTCTGGTCGCTAGGACCAGACGTAATGAGCTTAAATGAAAACAGAAAAGATTCAGGATAAAGATTAGGAAGAACTTTCTAACTCCCGGGGCATCAGCCGGGCAGCGGAATCATTTGCTAAGGGAGGTTGTGGAGGCCTTTAAGCACAGGTTAGGCAGGCAGCCCTCAGGGATGGTGCAGAATAGATCATTCTATAGACCCCCCCGGGGGGGGGGGCTGAATTGGGTTTCCTTCCAGCTCGTTCTGAAAGAAAGTTTCAAGAAAGAATAGGAGAGGCGAGTCCTGGGGTTTTAAAATTCCTAGCCTTTGGCTGCCTTCCTTGAAGAGCCGTCTCGCCCAACCCTGTCAAGCCACCTATTCATGGGGCTGATCACCTGGACTGCAGGCACTGGGAGCAACAGCCCCTCCAGGAGATTCTAACTGCAGAGTCTGGGTGGAGCCATTGGGATGCTAATGCTGTTAAGTGGGACAATCACAAGTGAGCCCCCACCCTGCCTCTCCAGCTCTGGGCTGGTTGCAGGGTGAGTTCAAGTCTCCTCCTCCCGACTCCCCTTCAGATGTGGAGCCAAAAGAGAACAATGCTGCGCTGCAGCACTTACTACAAGCTCACATACCGCTGCGGCCCACTAACCCCCCCCACTGCCCTTCCAGATCAGGGAATGGCGCGTAGGAGCCCCGACTTCCACTCCACCTCTCCTAACCCATAAGGGTGGAGCAGGCAGTGAGAACTCCTCTCCGCGTGCCCTGGTTGTACACACCTCACAGGCAGTTGGTACTTGCAAGAGGGGACGTTGGAGGCTGTGACCGAATAGAAGGGAAGAAACGGCCTTTTGGCTCCCTGGGGCCCAAGCCGTTATGGGGTTTATATTCCGCCTGAGCCTTTTTGAGGAAAGGGCTGGATAAAAATCTCAATCAATCAATCAATCCAGCACTTTGGGTAGTGGTGCCCAGAAATACTGGCAGCCAGTGCGGATTCTGGAGCACTGGTGTAATGTGCTCCCAGAGACCACGTCGGAGGCTTGGCGCCGTTTCCCATGCAGGGTCCCTTGGTTGAATTTGCTGAAAAGAGGGAGCCAGAAGAGTTGGGGAAGGGGCCAACAGAATATAGAGGACCAGCTTTGGGGGAAGGAGGGATGGAGCAGTCCCAGCAAGGATAGGAAGTGCCCTACAGATTGGATATTGTATGCAATTCGGAGTGAGGGGGAAGAGGATGCAGTTTCACTCGTGACTAGCTAGGAAAGGGCTGGCGGAAGAGATAAGTTTTCAAGAGAGATTTGAAAGTTGGGAGGGAGGGAGGAAGCAGAGCAATCTTATTCAGGGAGGAAGTTCTAGGTATGGGGCAGCAAGGGAGAAGGGGCAAAGTTGTTTAGAGAAGCAAGGGGGTCGCGAGCAGGCGAGGGTGGGGGCAGAGGAGCAAAGCTCCCGGGCGGGAGTGTTGCGGGAAAGAAGGGCAGAGATGTATGGGGGAGCAAGGCCACGAAGGTGGAGCGCGTGCTGAATGATTTTGACAGAGGAGCATTGAATGAAGGTTTGGGGGGGGGGGACGAGATCATAGCAGGGAAGGTCAGGAAGGAGGAAGTCGCAGCAGGCAAGGTGAGAGAATTAGAGCCTAGATTAGGATTTTGGTGTGGAAACGGTAAGGCAGGGCTGGATTTTAGCAATATTATACAGAGCGAAGCCATAGGATTTAGAACTAGGCTGGATCTGAGGCATAAAGGAGAGGGAGGAGTCAAAGATGAATCCCACGCTACGGGCATGAGATACCCAGCTGGATGGTCCCTTTTTCGAATAAGGGGGCAGGTCAGAGGTTCTCGCAAAGGATTGAAGCTTAGAAAAAGAAGCGTGCCTGCAGGAGGCTGCCTACCTCCAAAGGCACTGAGGGGAGAGAGAAACTGGCTCCAGGGAACACACCAGGCGGTGCCCCACCTCCCTGAGAGGAGAAGGTCAGTGGGGCCAACATACACGTTTTGTGCAAGCCATTTGCACCTCGCATGCACATAGCCTGTGCGTGTGATGTGCAACGCCAGTATAGCCTTGGGGACAAGGTGTTGAACTTGGGAGATGAGGGTTCAAATCCCTTCCTAACCCTTAACTCGCTGAGTTGCTTTGGTTAAGTCACTATCTCTCAGTCTCTGTTTCCCCATCTGTAAAAATGCAATAACGACTTGCTTCTTGGGTTGTTGCAAGGGTGAATTAGAGAAGGAATGTAAAGCACTTTGAACACTGAAAGTGCTATATAAATGATAAATAACAATACTGATTCTCTGTCTCTTTCCTAAGCTAAACATTCCCAGTTCCAATCCTCATTTGAACCCAGTTATGCTATTGGCCTTCATAACATTCTCTGGCAAGGCGTTCCACAAGTTAATTGTGATTTGAGTCAAAAAACAGGGTGGTTTTTTTAAAAAATCTGCTAGTCCGTTTCATCGAGTGTCCTCCTGTTGTTTTGAGAGAGGGTAAACAACAGTTCCCTTATTTGCTCCACAACATTCATGATTTTGTATAACTGGTTTCAAAAAGGACTGGATAAGTTCTTGGAGGATAGATTAGGGTGGCCAGATATGCACATTTTAGAGGACACTTATCTGGCCAGTGGCCACCCTACACTAGATCCATTCATGGCTATTAACTTTGGCCAGGGGAAGAGGCCTCTGACTGTTGGCAGGGGGGTCTGGGAATGAATAACAGAAATGGATCTCCATTTTTGGCTAGGTTGCATGCCGTTCTAGAGCAACCAAAGCTTCTCCTGTGGGGAACAGGATTCTGGGTGAAATGGACTATGGGTCTCACCCAGTCTGCCCGAGACTATGTTCTAATGGGGAAAGGGGGGGACTTTATTTTTAATTCTTCAGGAACAAGAGTGTACTGCCCCCCAGAAGACTCCGATATGAGAAATATTATGGGAGGTCAACAACCATATGGTCTTTGGGCCTGCTGTTATACTACATGGTGCGCAGAGACATTCCTTCTAAGGAAGATGAAGCGAACTTGAGAGGGCATGTCTACTTCAGGGAAAATCTTTCACCCGGTGAGCTCCACAGCCATGGAAACCCCCCCAAGATTCCTCTTTGACTCATCCCTTTCCTTTATTCCTCCCATTCACTCTGTCGCAGGGTAACTAACTCTGCCCTGTTGAGTTTGTTAGACCTCCCAACGCCCTTTGAGACGGCTGATGGCGAGGTGGTGTCGACAGGACTGGGGGACCCGGCAGGGGTGCACGGAACTGCTCTTGAGCGGTTCCTCTTTCTGTCCGGGAGGTCCCAGCAGGTGGTGATGGGAGATTGCTCATTGTCCCCCTGGGGCCTCCCCTGCGGTGTCCAGCACGGTTCCATTTTGTCTCCCCTTCGGTCCGACGCGTATCTGAGGCCGCTGGGTGAGGTTGTTTGGAGAGAAGTGCCCCCAGGATGCTGATAACGCCCAGCTCGACCTCTCTTTTTCCTCCGCCCCAGGCCCTGCAGTCTCAGTGCTTACCTGATGAGTCCACGCCACTGCTCTCGGGGACTGGAGGAGGCTGAGCCGGTTGAAGCTGAATCCAGGTAAGACTGACGCGATGATGATTGGCTGGTGTGGTGTCTTGGAGGAGATGGGGGCCGCTGTTGTTGACGGGGCTTGGCGTTACCCAGGCTTATAGCCTTGGGGTGCTTCTCAATCCCCTGCTGCACCTGGAGCATCAGGTTGCAGCCGTAGCCAGGAGGGCTTTTCACCAACTCCAACTGGTGAGGAGACTGCAGCCCTTTTTTTCCGACTGGGATCTGGCCACCATCACCCATGCCTTCCTCTCCTCCAGGCTTAAATGACTGCCATGCGCTCTCTGCGGGGCAGCCCTTGGTGAGCGTTTGGAAGCTGCAGCCAGTGCAGGACACGGCGGCGCGGCTCCTTTCAAGGGTGGGTCGCTGGAAGCACGTTGCGCCCGGGCTCTACCGTCTGCACTGGCTATAGTTTCCCGGGCACAGTTCAAGGGGGTGGTTTCTTTTTCACCTTTAAAGCCCTAATTGGTCTGGGCCTGCAGCCTTTCCTCCCATGCTCTGCTGCGGCTGCAGTGGTCGGCTAGGAGTGTTCTCTTACGGGTACCAAGTCAATCTTGTCCGTACAACAAGAAGGGCCCACAGGGAGGCGTTCTTGGTTGCTGCCCTGGGATTATGGAACTCCCTCCCCCTGAGATCTGCCTGAGCATATGCCAGAGGGAGTCTAAAAACTTTCTCTTTGGCAAAGCATTTGGCAGGGGGGGGGGGTCCGGACAGAGTGCAGGTGGGTTGTTTTTTCTTTTAATTGAATTTTTAAAGGAAGTTTTGTTGTATTTCTGTTTTGAATCTTTTATGTAAGTTGTCCTGAGCCTTAGGGAAAGGGTGGGATAGAAGTCTGAATAAATAAATAAAATAAGGTGCATTACTTCTCCCTGCACAACCTTGCTAAAATCCGGCACATTTCCCAAACTCTACTCCACGCTCTAGCCACCTCTCACCTGGACGACTGCAATCTCCTCCTCGCTGGCCTCTCCCGATCTCACCTTGATGATTTCATTTCTGTCCAACACTCCACTGCCAAGATCATCCACCTTGCCCACCACTTTGATCATGTTCAACTCCCTTCTTTGTTCCCTCCACGGTTTCCCTCTCTCCTTGCATCCAGCACACACTCCTTGTCTTCACCTTCAAAACTCTTCGTGGCCTTGCTCCTCCCTCATTAACTGCTACGTTCCCATCTGGAAACTTGTCTCCTCCTCACCCGCCCCAGAATCTCCTCCCTAAACCATCTTCACCCCTTTTCCTAGGCTGGGAGCTGATCTCTAAAAGCCAATCTCGTCTGTCAAGCTTTCCCTTGCTTCTCACCCCCCTAGATTGCTCACTGAAGTTTCTCCTTATACTGCGCTCAGGGGGAAGAAGTGAATTCTGTAACTATACTAAGTCTGTGCAGCTGAAACTTCTCAACTTCATGGATGTGTCCCTGTCGCACTGTGCTCTCCCCCTTCTCTCTGCTCCGTTGTCCGTTCAAATTGTAAGCCCCTCAACCGCTAGCACTGCAAATAACAAAAACTGCTCCTTCCTCAGCTTGCAAGGACTTCCTGTTTAACACCCCTGTGTTTTGGAGGGACAGCTTTTATGGTTTCTTCTGTTTCAGAATGTCAGGAGCTGATCAAATGGTGCCTTTCACAGAGACCCGAAGACAGGCCAACTCTTGAACAGGTTTCTGACCACGTGTGGATGCAGAAATCCGAATCGACAGGGAAGCAGAAGGAACGTGGTTGTCATCCACATACAGTCAACACTGATGCATCAAGCGTAGATTCAAGTGATGTGAATCCATGAAACACAAAGACAACGGGAAGACCCCAATGCCACCACTGATACATGAGGAACAGCTAGAAAAATGCATTCATTATTCTGTGGTTCAGTCAATGCCAGAAGGATCTGATTTTACATTTTCTGTTTGGATTTTGGAGCAAGAGATTTTTTTTTTAAAATACGGATGGTAGGAGTTTTGCTGGAAGCACACCAAAAACTGACCCTTTGAAGAAAGCAGGAACCTCTTCAGTACTTTAATTCTTGCTCTTCTAAAACCTGGAATAAGATTTCATTTGCGTTTGAGCACCTTTTTGAAAGCTCCTCTTGGGAGTTTTTTTTCATTTTTGAGCTGCGTACTTGGTGCAAAGAGGATCGAGTTTACTACAGGGTGCAAAGCCTGACTTCCCCAGTGCCGGAGGCAGCAACATCCAGGATGTGGAAGGTTGAAGACACGTGGTGGAGTTAGGATACTTGAATGGAGAGATTTAGGGCCTGAACCGCTGCATGAGCAGGCGGCTCAAGTTTTTATTTTTATTAAGCACTTTAACTCCGATGTACTTTAACAATTTGGGCGCCAGAAGACCCTTTCTCTACTCCTGATCAGCCTTTTGCCCGTTTGCAAGTCTTAACGTTTGTATGGACCATGTGAAATGCAGAATCAGTGCAGTTTTTTTGGTTTTGTTTGTTTGTTTTTTAAAAAGACACAAAACTGGCACGAAGATTAATTTAATAAGGGAAATACAGTGGGTCTGAATTTGTGGTTGTGGGGTTTTCTTCCTTTTTAAAAGGCAGACACTGTCTTTACATTCCTGCTATAAAACAAAGGTAGCTTTCAAAACGCACACTCTGCTTCCCAGTGGGGCGCGGGGGAGATGGAGCTCTCCTAGTTTGTGAGGGGAGAAGGAGACCCCCTTGGCGCTTGCGGCACTGCCTCGCAGCCCAGGAGTTTGGTCTCGGGGCCGGAGAAGGGCATGAAAACTCACTCGGCAGCATCTAAAGTTTATTCACCGCTGGGAAGGTGGGTTTTCATAGTCTTGTTTTACGGGTGCAATTCCTCAAATTGGTCAGCGT
Organism: Sphenodon punctatus; assembly: GCA_003113815.1. Taxonomy (NCBI): domain Eukaryota; kingdom Metazoa; phylum Chordata; class Lepidosauria; order Sphenodontia; family Sphenodontidae; genus Sphenodon; species Sphenodon punctatus. Next base: position 684,548 of record QEPC01002738.1, read on the forward strand.
TGGTCCTGGCCCTTGGTGCTGGCGAGTGCCGTTGATGCCAATGGGACTGTCGGCAGGGCAAAGGACCAGGAGGAATTTGCCCTTGGCCAGTCTCCGTGCGTCCGCTCTGCAAGGAAAGAGCGGCAGAATGGATTTCGATAGCTGTGGCAGAGATGACCACTGCGGCAATGGGGAAAATGCAGTCAACAGGGGTCCCTGGCTCTGGGTTTTTTCATTGTTTTTCCACCCCCCCCCACCCACCCCCCTGTAGTCTGGTTTGGATTTACTATGCAGCTACCACTTTTCTTCTGTTTTTAACCATGGGGTCTACCTAGCTTTATGCTGGAGAAAGCAGGGTTTGTGGTGTTGCTCCCAAATATCAGCAAAAGAGACAAAGCAGTAAAGTGATACCTTTTTATTGGACCAGCTCCAGTTGGAGGTATGCAAGACCCCAGGATGTCCTTCGTCAGGCAGGTCTGGGTTTTTGCTTTTGTAACCCCAGACCTGCCTGAGGAAGGACCCCGTGAGGTCCGAAAGCTTGCATACCTCCTACTGGAGCGGGACCAATAAAAGAGATTGCTTTCTCCCTATTGGCTATGTTATGCCAGACAGAGAACATTTGTTTTCTTGTGAACGGCTAAGTATATAGCACTCTCTGTGTTCGACGTGCTTAGAATATCGCTGTGAGGCAGATCACGCTGGACATGTTTAGCCGAGAGAGAGAGGAAGATTAAGGGGGATGGGAGACCTTAGGTCAGTTTTCAAATATGGAAAAGGATGCCATAAAAGAGAGGGAAAGCATTTCTTCTTCATGGCCACTGAGGACAGGAGAAGTCGGTTTAGGTTAAACATTAGGAAAAACTTCCTACCTGTTGGAACAGATCAGAACTGAAACAACCTGCCTTGAAATCAGGGGTGCAGCTACTGTGGAGTGAGGGGTGTGGGGCTTGTAAAGGGCCCCTCCAAGAAGGAAGTTTTCAGAGTGGGTGGCAGGAGAGTGCTGGCCCCATGCCCCACCTGATCTTAAAACCTCCTTCCTGGTGGGGTTGGTGCTGCTCTGGGAGGGCTAGCTGAGACCCATTATATTATTATTAATTATTATTATTATTATCAATATTTATATAGCGCCAGTCGTGTGACCTGGTGCTGTACAGAACATAGAAATAGACGCGGTCCCTGCCTGTGGCTTACAATCTAAAAGACAAGGAGGGGGAGACAGGGAGAGGGGACAGTGGGAGAGACAGGGGAGAAGACAAACAAACATTCAAGC
>QEPC01002738.1:687442-710382 GCA_003113815.1 Sphenodon punctatus
GGGTGGGAGGCAATGTCCTGACGGATCTTGTCAATCTTTGAGGTGAAGAACGATGCAAGATCCTGAGCAGCAAGGGAAGAGGGCGGAGGAGGGCAGGGGGGTTTAAGGAGGGAGTCGAAAGTAGAGAAGAGGCGGCGAGGGTTGCGGGAAAAAGATTAGATCCTGGAGGCATAATAGCATTGTCTAGCTAGGGAGATAGCCGAGGAGAGGGAGGAGAGGAGAATTTGTAGTGGAGGATGTCAGGGAGGGAGCGGGATTTGCGCCAGAGGCGTTCGGCAGCCCAGGTGCAGGAGCGGAGGTAGCGGATGGTAGGGGTGAGCTAGGGGCCGGACGGGGTGTGAAGAGAGGGGGGCAAGTGAGTCAAGGGTTGAGGAGAGAGGTGTTGAGAGCGGAGAGGGCAGAGTCAGGGGAGGAGGAGGAGGAGGAGAAAACGGAGGGGAGGAGGGGGGATAGAGAGGAGGCAAACTCCATGGGGTAATGGCCTGCATGTTGCGGAAGGGCGCAGAGAGGGGGAGGAGGAGGGGGATTGGTGGGAGAGGCGTGAGGAAGTGATCAGAATTATGGCAGGGATCAAAGGAGAGGTCAGCAAGAGAGCAATTTCGGGAGAAGATGAGGTCGAGGGAGTGGCCGTCGGTATGGGTGGGGGAGTCGGTCCAGAGTCGGAGATCGAAGGAGGAGGTCAGGGAGAGAAAGCGGGAGATGGAGGGCGTGCGTGGAAGGCGTGTCGACGTGAATGTTGAAATCACCAAGAATGAGAGCGGGGGTGTCATCAGAGAGGAAGAAGGTGAGCCAGGATTCAACGTCTGAGAGGAAAGAGGAGAGGGAACCCGGGGGGCGGTAGATGACAGCAACACGAAGGTGTGGGGGGGGTATAGACGCACACCCATCACCTTTGTGGTGGGAGGATGAGGCTTGGTGGCAGCCGTTTAGAGAGACCGTGGCCCCCTTGCCCTGGGGGAGTGGGGGGAAATTACCCATCATTAGGACATGAGTTGAACTGCTTCCCCCGCTGCTCAAGATGCTATGGAATCTCCTTCCCTGGGCATTTTCCAGAAAAGGCTAGACAGGCATCTGCCCGAGAGATGCAGCTTTAGGCTTCGGGTGTCCTGCCACGGGGTAAAGGGGCTGGGATAGATGACTCCGAAGGTTCCTTCCTCCCAACGCTCCAGTTTTATCCTTCAGGCTTCCTGTCCTCCCCTTGTAACAAAGCTAAGCACGTGCACCTCTGCCTTTTCAACCTCACAAAAATATCCCTAGGTTCCCTTCTGCACACCCCCCTTGTCCATCCTAGATTGTAAGCTCCTTGAGGCAGGGATCAGTTTCTAAGCATGGCAGTTGTGTGCCCGGCATACTGCTGGCTCTATATTCTCCGTCTGCTGAGGAGGCTGCAACCTTTTCTTTCTGATTCAGATTTGGCCACCGTCCTCCATTGCTTTCATCCCCTCGAGCCTCGATTACTGCAACGTGCTTTACGTGGGGATGCCTTTGAGGACCGAAGTTTCCGCTGGTGCAGACTGTGGCGGGTCACCTCCTTTCGGGGACAGGTCGCTGGGAACGTTATACCGGTGCTCCGAAGTCTGCACTGGCTTCCTGGGCACAATTCAAGGTGCTGGTTTTGACCTTTTAACCCCCTAAGTGGTCTGGGCCCCACTTATATGAGAGACCACCTGCCCTTCCATCTCCCGGCCAGGAGCACCTTCCTGCAGGTACCATTTGCTAGCTGTGTTGCTATGACGAGGGCTTGCACGGAAGCTGCTCCTGGCTGCTGCCCGAGTGCTATGGAACTCCCTTCCCCTGGAGGTTTACCCGAGCATCTTCCAGAGGTAGCATAAGACTTTTATTTTTATTATTACTGTTAGAAAAGGCATAACGGTGCCCCTCACAGGGGTTGTTGTGAGGGGGGGGCACTAGATAAGGATTGCAGAACACTTTGAACGCTGAAGGCGCTATATAAATGTGTCGCTGCTTCCCCAAGTGCCTAACTTGGGACGCAGCCAACGGTGGCTGCGAGCCAAACTGACAAGCGAGATTTTATTGTTATAGGTTATTTAATGCTTTTATATATTTTATTGTATCTTTATTGATTGATTTTGTTAGCCGCCCCGGAGTGGGGTATAAATTTGTTTAAAGTAAATAAATAAAAGATTCCAAACGTGGAACCGGGCTCGGCTCTTGCCTCCTGGCTAGCAGGGGAAGGGTTAAAACCATCGAGCAGGCCTAGGCATGAAGTGGGGGAAGGATGCAGGCAGGCCCTTCCTGTCCCCCCCCCTTTCCCCCCCAACCCCATGCAGGCACAGATTTGGCGGGCCTGACCAGTGTGGCTGCTAGAGGCGTCTGCAGACTGCTGGCTGGAGGGGTGAGCGAGCCCCAAAAGAGCTGGGAATGGATGCAGCTCCTGCATTGCCTATGGGGGGTGGAGGTGGATGGGGGGTAGAGTCCCCTTAGCATGGGGGGGAGGGGGGCTGTGCATGGAGTCAGCATTGCAGAAGGGGGCTGGGCAGAGTTCAGGTCAAGCCCCCCAATCAGCCAGCAGCAAGGGGAGCTTGCTTTGTTAGCTCATTCTTTCTTACTCCTCCCTCTTCCTGCTTGGGGGGGGGGGGGGTAAGATTCTGTCATGGTAATTTTTTTTTAAAAAAGTCATGACTTGGTCATGGCAGGAATAGGGGAGGGGGACTGAGGCTTGGGGCCATCCAGGAGGGCAGAGCAAAAATTCAAAATGAAGATGTGTCTAGCTTCTTTTTTGTAAAGCACCAGGTACATCGCTGGTGCTATATAAATACTTATAATAATAGTAATGAATAAGATCTGCTCTGGGTGTGTGGGTGTGTATTTTAGGGAGGTCTGTGAGCTGGAGGTGTCTGTGCCAGGGGGGCTCTATGGACCCGTGTGGGTGTATCTGTTTTATGGAGGTTCTGTGGGTGTCGTATAGGTCTCGATGAATGGGGTGGGGGGGGCTCTAGCGTCCCGTTTTTGGCTTCTCAGAGGCTATTCCTGTCCACTGGCTTCAGCGGTCTGGGGGGGGCGGAAATGTGAAGTTACCTGCCAAAAAATCATGAGGGCAGTACTTTTCCTCCAAAAATAAATAAATCAAAAATCAGAAGATTAGCATAAGATTGAATGAAAGCAGCCGTGGAGTTCCTAGGCGTTCTCTCCGACTCCCTTGGCAGTGAGCACTTGGTCAGGGCTGGCCAAACCTTCCCTGCTTCTGAAAACAAGAGCTGGGAAATCTCTTTCCAACCCATGAAAGCCGAGAAGGTTGTGCGTTGCACATGCTGGGTGTGTTTAAAGGAGCTGGGTGTGTTTAAAGGTGTGTGTGTGTGGGCGGGCAGTGGCCACTACTTGGAGCACGTGGGGAGGGATTCTCCTAGTCGCCATTCATTCATTCATTCATTCACTCACCCTGCCACGCACCATGCTGGGCCGGCCTTTGAAACCCACATGTCCTGGGCTGAGCTCTGGGGAACTGGGCTCCCTGGTGCTTGTGGCCAGTCCCTGCAACTTGCAAAGGCCGTGTCCCCCGCCCTCAGTGCCTGGGGAGGGGGGACCTGTTGCCCGGCCTGGTGCACTCCGGATTTCTCAGCAGGGACGCTGGGAATGGCCCCTCCGCACCCACTCCTGGCTGTGCATCCCCCCCTTGCACCCCCTCCAGATGGGCAGTCGGATGAATGGCTCCTGGGTGGTCGTGTGTGGGAGCATCTCCTCTAAAACCACCCACTGACTAGCATGCCCCTTAATCCTGCAAACGTGTCGCTTGGGTGTCCTGTGGGGTGTGGATTTGTAAAAGTGACAATGGCAACAATCAGGAGTTTATCTCAATTCTTGAAACTTTAGGGCCTTAAAATGGCAAGAATGACCATTAAACTGCAAGCGTCGGCATTCCTGCTTTTGACTTGAGCTGGGTTGGGAGGTGTATGGCAGTTGCGTTTTCAAGGTTTTCTGCAAAAGGATGAGGGATGTGAATTGAAATGATTGTTAATTTTCAGTTTATACCCCATTCCTTCCCCTTGAGGCTGAAGGTGGCCCACAATACAGTTGCATATCACTGGTCCCTTTTGAGAAACTGGTCTCTCACGTGTCCACCCATAGCAATATTTATCCAACGTATGGACAAACAACCCCCCAATTGCAGCTCTACAGAGCCCCAATTGAGTAGACACACACCCCAGTGCCCAATAGAACCCCTCGCTGCCCAATATAGTCCCCAAAGGACAGCCCCCTGTAGCTTCAAAAAGTCCCTCTGCAAACCTCGCTAATCGCTATTAATGTCCTTACCCTCTAAGAACCGCCTGACGTGAGGTCCGAAAGCATGCCTACCTCCAGCAACTTGTAGTTGGTCCAATCAAAGAGATCACTTTATTACTTTGTCTCTATTGCCTATGTTTGGGGTCAACACGGCAAACCCTACACTTTTAGAATCGCAACATCCCCTGGCAGTGAGTTCCACAAGTTAACTGAAATGTGGTGGGGGGGGAAACCCACCCTCCGCAACCAGAACTAGACAAAATACTCCAGGAGAGACATTTGCAAAATCACGAGTGGTATGGAGCAAGCAAACGGGATTGGTTATTAACCCATCCTGAAAATACTCGAACTGCGGGACAGCCAATCCAGTTAACTAGCAGCAAATTCACAATCCATGAAAGGCTGTACGTACCAGGGGGCCTTCCCAGGGCCCCACAGGGGGGTGGGGTGAGTACCCTGCTGCCAGGCCTATTCAGCCTTCAAACTTGGCTGTAACCTCCAAGTAGGGGTGTGTGTGCGCTCTGTGGGGTTCCCCTGAATGGCCTCCTACCGCCCCTCCCAGCCAAGGCCTACGCTGTCCTAGGTGCACACATTCTGTCCAGGGCTTGACTCAAAAAGCCCTTCTGCTAGGCATTGGCCCCCTGCTCTAAGCAGGCCCCTTACCCAGGTTACTGGCCAGGAGTAGGTAGGGTGGCCACACCTTCCCTTTAAAAAGAGGATGCTTATGAAAAATACATGGTGCAGGGCTGCACTGGAACCAATGCAGCCCTGAAACATGTATTTTTCCATAAGCATCCTCTTTTAAAGGGGAGGTATGGCCACCCTAGGAGTAGGGACCTGACAGCCCTAACTCCTGCACCTACACTGCCCCCCTCTCAACGGAGCCTAGGCCTGGGGCCCCGAGCATGCTCAGTTCACCAGGTCCCCACTGAGCATGCTCCGGACTCGGAGCTCAGAGAGGGTTACAGAGCTCTACTGAGCATGCCCCGGCACTTGGAGCTCTCAGCGGCTCCGAAGCCTCCACTGGGCATGCTCCCTGGCTCTAGCTTGGCTATTCCTTTGCAGGGCTAGTGTCCAGCCCAGGCTGCCTTTGCCAGGGGCTGGCTTCCCTGGACTCACGCATGCGCACAGCTTTCCAGCTGGCCTTGGAGGATTGCACCCTGCTACAATGTACCTTTCCACCCAACGTGCCGTTAACCAATGGAACCCATTGCCAGGGGATGTTGTGAAGGCCAGTAGCATAACTTGAGTTCAAAAAGGATACGTTCTTAGAGGCTGCATCCATAAATGGCCATTTGTCCAGCTGGTCGGGGGATAAGACATGGGGGTTACCACCTCCCTCCAGGACGACGTCGGATGGGGCGTGGTAGCGGGACTGTCTCTCCTCTTTCTGACCCTTGGGTGAAAACAGACATGACGCTAACCACCCTTTAACCACCCTTGGTGGTTATTTATGCATGTTGCAGGGCTGTATTGGTGCCCTATGCAGCCCTGCAACATGCATAAATGACCACCAAGGGTGGTTAACGTCATGTCTGTTTTCACCCCTTGTAGCAGCAACAGTGGGGAGACTTAACATATCCGTCCACCCCCTGGACTCAGCTTTGATATCCAGTAACCCCTGTCTTTCTCCCAGCAGGTGGAGGGGACCGACCCCCAGCTAGAAGAGCCTGTTGCCACAAAGACAATACTAGGAGGAAAATCATCAAGGAAGAAGCCTTGGAGACCAGAGCTGAAACTAATGCCACGGGGGAGAGGGCAGCAGCGAGACTAGCCGCGGCAGGGGGTGTGGATGGGCTAGGCCTATAACGGAGCGGTTGGTCAGCAGTGAGATCCCTTGTGGCAGGCGATGCTTATGAGCTAGGCCAAAGTGGGGCATCCAGACTTCTGACTGATAGCTAGGCCGAGGTGGGGCAACAGTGGGACCCTCTAGGCCAGGCCTTTGTGAGCTAGGCTGATGTGGGGCAGCAGCGACAGGCCTCTGACTGATAGCTAGGCCGAGGTGGGGCAACAGTGGGACCCTCTAGGCTGGGCCTTTGTGAGCTAGGCTGATGTGGGGCAGCAGTGACAGGCCTCTGACTGATAGCTAGGCCGAGGTGGGGCAACAGTGGGACCCTCTAGGCTGGGCCTTTGTGAGCTAGGCTGATGTGGGGCAGCAGTGACAGGCCTCTGACTGATAGCTAGGCCGAGGTGGGGCAACAGTGGGACCCTCTAGGCTGGGCCTTTGTGAGCTAGGCTGATGTGGGGCAGCAGTGACAGGCCTCTGACTGATAGCTAGGCCGAGGTGGGGCAACAGTGGGACCCTCTAGGCTGGGCCTTTGTGAGCTAGGCTGATGTGGGGCAGCAGTGACAGGCCTCTGACTGATAGCTAGGCCGAGGTGGGGCAACAGTGGGACCCTCTAGGCTGGGCCTTTGTGAGCTAGGCTGATGTGGGGCAGCAGTGACAGGCCTCTGACTGATAGCTAGGCCGAGGTGGGGCAACAGTGGGACCCTCTAGGCTGGGCCTTTGTGAGCTAGGCTGATGTGGGGCAGCAGTGACAGGCCTCTGACTGATAGCTAGGCCGAGGTGGGGCAACAGTGGGACCCTCTAGGCCGGGCCTTTGTGAGCTAGGCTGATGTGGGGCAGCAGTGACAGGCCTCTGACTGATAGCTAGGCCGAGGTGGGGCAACAGTGGGACCCTCTAGGCCGGGCCTTTGTGAGCTAGGCTGATGTGGGGCAGCAGTGACAGGCCTCTGACTGATAGCTAGGCCGAGGTGGGGCAACAGTGGGACCCTCTAGGCTGGGCCTTTGTGAGCTAGGCTGACGTGGGGCAGCAGCGACAGGCCTCTGAAGTTGGATAGCGGTAGGGTAGAGACTAGGCCTCTTGTTTCAAGCCAAGGCAAGGCACGTCGGGCCAGCCTCTCTCCCAAGCCATGGGGGAGAAGTCTCACACCTGTGCATATTGTGGCAAAGGTTTCCGGCGCAGCTCGCACCTGACACGTCACTTGGGCACCCATACGGTGGCGGCGGCGGTGACGGCGGCGGCGGCGGCAGTGACCCAGCATCCCTACGGTGGCAAGCGCCTAGGGCACTTGCCGCAGGAAGAAGAGGAGGAGCGCCCCTACAACTGCAGCTACTGCGGGAAGTCATTTGCCCGCAGTGCCCACCTGACTCGCCACCAGGAGACCCACTCTGGAGAGAGGCCCTACAAATGTACCTTCTGCGGCAAAGCCTTTGGGCGCAGCTCCCACCTCACCCGTCATCACGGCACCCACACTGGGGAGCGCCCCTTCGAATGCGGTGTCTGCGGCAAGGCCTTTACCCGCAGCGCCCACGTCACCCGCCATCAGGGTATCCACACGGGCGAGCGTCCCTTCCGCTGCACTCACTGCGGCAAGCGCTTCACCCGTAATGCCCACCTAGCCCGCCACAAGGGCACCCACACCGGAGAGAAACCCTTCTCCTGTCGTGACTGCGGGAAAGGTTTCACTCGCAGTGCCCACCTGGAACGCCACCGTGCCACCCACACTGGTGACAAGCCCTACAAGTGTGCCAGCTGTGGCAAGGGCTTTGGGGCTACCTCGCACCTCATCAGGCACCAGAAAACCCACAAGGCCTAGCACGACCCGCCTGCACAGATGGCGAGAGGACTCGACGATTTTGGGGGCTCTAGGCAGATGTCCTATCCATTCCCTCCACCCGAGAGTTACTCAAAGACCCATTCCCTTTTGCCTTTGTCAGGCCATTGGTCCACCCCTGCCATTGGTTGCCGGAGCTACATAAAGGGCTAGCCAGGAAACAGGCAGCGGTGTAAACATGGCATCTGTCCGGAGGTGCGCTCTTCTCCCATCTCCAGCCTTGGCTCAATCCTGCTCCAGTCTCTTGCCTCGGACTCTCGCCTCCCGACTCCTGTTCTGACCCCACCTCCCTGTTGCCTAAGACTGCCTGGCCCCTGTCTCCTCTCTGGTTTCTCAGTTCCTGACCCTTCCTTAATGATTTGGCTTGGTTCTTCAGCTTCTGACTCCGTGGCTTGACCCAACGTTGTTCCTGACCACAACTCTGGCTTGTGGTGGATTCTTATGGCCTGACCCAGATAACGGACCGATAGAATGTTCCTGACCACCATTGGAAATGGCTGACCCCATGGAGTGGCATCTCCATAACACCGCCAATCTTCAATGGGATCTCAGCTTTCCGGAAAAAGGAAGCCTCTAGCTGCTGTTGAGGCTTCAAAAGACTCATTTCTGGCCTTTAACCTCCCCCAGCCTCCAGAAGTTATGACCCTTGACCCACTGGAAACCACACCTCCAGAATCTATTAACTCGACCCCACAGAAACCACACCAGTGACCTCCAAAATCTATGACCCTCAACTCTCCCATTAGCCAGACCTCAGACCTCCAAAACCTATAACCCGTGATCCCAGAAGCCACATGCATATTTCCAGAAGTTATGACGTTCAGTCCCACAGAAATTTCACGCAGTCTTGGAACGCTATCGCCCTCTACTCCCCACAAGCCATGCTTTCCAATGTCCAGATGCTATGATCTTTGACCTCCCAAAACCATGACCCTTCACCCCCCCCAGGATCCCCATCCCAAATTGCCAGAAGCCATGACCTTCAGTCGCCCAGAAATCATACCTACAACTGCCCAGTAGCCCCCAAATTATGACCCTTTAAACCACATAGCAGCCTCAAAAACCTGGTGGAAAAACATCTCCTCCCCCCCCCCCCTTTCTTGCCTCTGCTTTGGGTCCTTGCTCCCTCCGGCCTTGACTCCTTGCTCTGCAGTCCAGCCTTGGCTTTGATTTCCCTGCCTTGCCTCCCAACCTTTATCCCCCTTCTTGCCTAAGACTTAGCCCTGTCTGTTCCTACTGCCCTCCCGCCCCCAAGACCTTCCCTCTGCAGGGCTGCCTCGTCCCTGGCTCCTGGCACTGATTTTCAGCTTCTCGCTTTGACCCCATCCTGATCATTGACCAAGCCCTGCTCTGGATTCCTTGCTCTGATCATGACACAGCTCCCAGTCCCGCTCCTGACCCTGACCTAGATGTCCACCAGTGTCCTGGATGCCTGTACACCCTGACACAACTGCTTATTGGTTTGTTTGTTCTTTAGTTATATATATATATATATATATTATCCACGGAATCGAAAAGACAGCCAAAGTCAAGGAAATTGTGTCCTGCCCACTTCATCATGTTTCCAACCTCCTTGAGAGAGTTGTCCTCCCTCCTTAGGACTCTTGACCATGGCCTGCCAACTGCTTGCATTGCTTTCACCTTCCAAATTTGCTCTGTCCGCTTCCTTCAGCTTTCTCCTGCTCCACTCCATTATGTCATCTGCCCAGTGAGATGAAAGCCACAGTCATCATGAGCAACACCGTAGATCCTTCATCTGACTCACATGAGCAGAATCTATTTTGTCAGTGGCGCTTAAAAAGTACCGCCCCTTGTGATTTCTTTCCTCCTCTAGCCAATCCTTGTATCCAGGTGAAGGCTGGCTTCCTGCACTTGCTCCCCTCTTGCATTCAGCTGTGTCCCAAGGAAGCACTCTCTCTCTCAGTTACCTTCCAAGGCTGCATGAGCTCGTCTCCAGGCAGGCTCTGGGGAGTCTGAGCTGGTTCCAGTTGCGTGAGTAGATAAGGGCATTGGCAGCCGTGGTGTAACAAGGAGGCTACATTAGCGGTTCTGTTGATTGTAGTTCTCCCAATCCGATCACCAGTCCAACGCTGTTTGGTGCCTCTTTAACAGCCTCAGCTCCTGGAAGTTCTGATAAATTCATGTGACTTTTTCTGTTTTTAATAAGAAGTAAGTTCTTATGTGGTTGGACAGAAAAGCTTGAGGACATAACCCCAGTGTGACCTACAGACTTGGAGGGAGTTGGTGACTTAGCAGTGACAGGGTTTTATGTCCCACAAACCACCATCGCTATTGGTCTCCACAACATCTCCTGGCAATGAGTTCCACAGATTAACAATGCAGTGTATGACAAAGTAACTATCTTTCATTTGTTTTTCAACCCTGTAACAGGGTGATGGAGGGTCAACCCTGTGTCTAGGGTCTAGGGCAGCGTGGACCCTTTAAGACTGAAAAGAGGAACCCGGCATGCAGGTGACTGGTGGGGAATTTAAAAAGCAGCTCAGGAGGGATGCCGCAGGTGTTGTGGCGACAGGCTGCTGAAAGGCTGAGAGAGGTGACAAGAACGCTGGCTGGGAGAAGTGGAGAGAGTAGGGCGGGGAGCCATCAGCCCCCTGAAGACTCTGGGACTTTGGAAGGGACTCTGTAAGCCTGTAAGTTACAGCAAGGCTGTGGGAGACGGATTGGCGGTGGCTAAGCAGCAAGGCTGAGGGCACAGAGCTAGGTGAGAGCCAGCTCGGGGGGGGGGGGACCCTCACCGGCCAAGCGGGCCTGGTTAGCGCTGTGACAAGTTAATGGGAGAAAACCGCCGGGGCTGAGAAAGTTGCCAGGAGTCCGAGCTGCAGCCGGTTGATTCCAAGAAGCGAGGATATCCTCTGGAGAATGACTGACCGGGAGCTGGACAGATACTGCTTAGGGCGGTGTACCCCAGATCGCAGGCCACTTACAAACCTCTTGCTAAGTAATTTCATTGGGGCGTCCCCTCATTCTAGCATTTTCGGGATGCGTAAATTGCAACTCCCCAACAGCAGTGGTTCCCAAGCATTTTTCTTGCATGAGCCTGTTTTAAGACTGAACTCTAATCCTGTGACTCCAAAGCTACCAGGCTACGCAAAGTGCATTCAGTGTCTGTCGGTCTGTAAACCCATCTGGCAGACTTCAAGAGGCTGGGGCATAGACTGGAGAGGATATTATGGGGGGAGCCGTCTGGAGGCCAATCTTCAGCTGTACAGAAAGTTCATGCAGGTGTACAGAAGAGCTATTACTGAGGCCAGCTGGTTATACTTGTCCTCAGGAACAGAAACGGCAAGGAATAGACCAGCTCAACCTCTTACGGTTGAGCTTGGCCCGGTCGCGGACTCCAGATTACCTCAAGCCATCGGCGGTTTCTCTTATGGAGTGCTGTGAAGAGATTGCTCCATTCTTTGCACAGATTGGCGGACTCTAATCGGGACTCATTGGGGAGAGCCCCAGGGTCCTGAGGGACTGTATCCCCCTGGTTGACTTTGACAGTGTTACTAACCAGGAGATCCATGCACTGTTGGGATGGATGAGGCCCATCACCTGCAGCTCCAACACACACATGCCTGTCCTGGTTGTTGAAGGCAAGCAATGGGGCAGTGGCACCTTTGTTGGCAAGCAGATGCCGAAGCCTCACTTGGAGTCCTAATTAGAGCTGAAAGGAATATTTGTAAAAACTTTGGCATATTTGTTATGGTTTGAATGAAGCAAATTGGAAGCAGTATTGGCTTCTCGCTTTGTTAACCAAAATGAATATTTGTTTTTGTAACATTGTTTTGCTTCTTTCGGCAATGTTGTTTCATTTCAGTTCGTCACCAGAGCAGAAAAGAGGAGTGGGTTTATTGTTTGCAATTATTTTTTGCCCTTTGGGGGTTTTCGGTTCGGTTATTTGGTCATTTCGGTTATGTCATTTTCAGCACATGGCCCATGGGCAAGTAGCGCTGATATTGCCAAAATGATGTGACCCAAATGACCGAAATACCAAAATTAACCAAACCCCAAGTAACTGAAATGGATACCTCGTGGGGGTATGCAGGAGGTGCATTATTTGGTTTTGGTTTTGTTTGGCCACAGTATTAGATATCCAGATTATTCTATGATGATATAAGGAGAAGCAGATATGAGCAATTTATGATGGGGTGGGGGCGTTATTTGGTACTTGGTTAAGGACTTAGTGCTAAATACTACTACCAATGTTAACAAAGTACCGAATGAACAAATAACCAAAAGAACAAACCAACTATGGAAGTTACCTAAATACTGAAGTTGGAAGAAGGACACCCCCCAAACAGGTAAACCCATCAGATGTATCCTGCCTGGACAGAAAAAGGCAATTTGGGACATAGCCAATAGCCATTTACACTCGGTGAGGAATTAGGGGTGCGCAATTGAATATTTAATTAACTGCAAAAAATGAACAGAGCCCCATTCATTTCCCTAACTAGGGTAATGAAACAAATGTTTGATTTAATTTCATTTTTATCATTGTGTTTTATTTTATTAAAATATGATTTATTTATTTTTTTAAAAATGATTGCACATGAGCAAAATGGCTGCTATTTCTGCGCACGTGTGCCCTTTTCCAAAATGGCGCCAGTGCTGCTGGTGCCATTTTGGAAAGGGGCCGCACATGCGTGGAATTGCCTCAATGGCCATTTTCTGCACGTGCGGTGATTTTTTTAATTATAATTTTTGGTACAATAAAATTTATAAATGAAAACGGTAGAGTTCTTTATGAAACGCCCCCCCCCCCCACAAAAAAAGCAAAAAATTTTTGTGAACAAAAATGTCAAGGAATGATGTGCCTGCTGCACACCCCTAGTCTCTGTGAGCCACAGTGGAAAATCAAACCGCAGCAAGCAGCTTCCTCGTGCCACGGGCTTAAAAGTGCAGCTCCTTGGTAGTTCTGGGTCCCAAGGATGCCTTCTCTCCCCGTTACCTTCCAAGACTGTGCAAGCTCTTCCCTAGTCACGCTGCAGCTTCTGATCTCATTCAAGTCAGGGGCATCTGCAGTGGTGGCCCGTCCCTAGGGCCTAATGGGGCACTGCCCCACCAAGAAATCCTGCCTAATTAACCTCTATGGACACACAGCTGGGCCTGACTTAGGAGCTACTACTGCTTAGGAATGCTCTGGGTGGGAGATAGCGGCACCTGCCCCTGGCAGATACCTCGGCTGTCGGCAGAGCGTCTCCACCAAGTCTTCCACCTGAACTCTGACTCCCCCCGTTTCCAGAAATTTTAAGTACCAGCTGCCACTGGTCATGGGCAGTTTTCTAGCTGTGCAGAAGCCTCCACAGCAGAGAAACGTTTGACCACTCCTTTCTACTGAGTCCAACCAAAGCACTGATACACTCATTACTATTAGCATAGAAAAATGCTGTTTCTGCCATAATGGGTTATACCAATGATTCGTCCAGCCCAGCATACTGTCTCCAACAGGGTCAGCTTCAGTTACTTCAGATAAGTGCACAAAATAAATCAAATGATCCACTCTCTGCTGTGTAATCAGAGATTTCATCCCCTGACCAAGGTGGCTCATAGCTGCGTATGGGCCTATCCTATCTACAGGGATGCCACCTGACCACCATTTATTTTCAGGTGGAGGCGGGAAAGCCCCTTCATTCCACTCCTTTCCAGTGGGCGTTTTCACAAGGACGGCACCCACGCCTCTGTCCCACCTCACCCCCAGGCAGGCCATCCATTTGAAGGTGGGCTCCCAGATCTGCAAGTGGCGCCCAGGCTGCTCCAGAACATCCAGGAGCACCGCCAGCAGAGCGGGCCAGGCAGCTCAAAGCTTGGCCACTGGCCGGAGGCACAGCTGCTCGGATGACGGCTGCAGGCCCAGTGTTGCTGTCTGTGTGGAAACACCCAATGGGGCCGTGCCCCATTCCAAGAGTCATGACGTCAGGGCCCTTGGAAAAGGGGTGGGATGTCCCTTCATCAAATCTCTTTCCAACATGGTGAAGGCCCCCCCCGGTCGAAAGGACTTGGAAGAGGCGGAAGGACGCGATCATGCCCCTTGTACCCCCCCAGTAACACCCCACCCCCACCCCCTTTTAAACCCATTTACACTATTGGCATTCGTAACATTCCCTTGCAATTAGTTCTACAGGTGGATTGTGCCTTGGGTGAAAAAAATCACTTCTTTGTGTGTTAAACTTGCTGCTGGTTAATCACGGCAGTGCTTGAGCGCGGGGACTGTGGACACCCATGGGAAAAGCAGGCTGCTGTCCTGCAGCTTGAGAGTAGCAAGGACGGAGTCGCAGGTCACCTGAGGCATCTGGCTACTGGCATGCAATTTTCAAGGAGGCCTGCTGCTCGAGGTGCTGAAATCCCACCCGGAGCTTCTGCTGGGTTTGTGTTTAAATGACGGGAGGGTTTTTATTTAGCCGGCAACGCAGTGGCAGGCAGGAGTGGCAGGATCTTTGCAGCCGCAAAACCAACTTACCACACTCACCTGAGCTTTAAGCCTTGCCTCACCGCCTGATGGGCTCCACCTGTCAACAGCCGTTATACAGGCGGAAGGGGGTAGTTGCTGCAGGCTCACCGGCTTGGTGTCAGTAGTTTTGTTACCACTGCACTCTGAGGTGCTTCTCTCTCGGTCTCCTCTCACCTGGAACCATACCAGCTGCGCCTGGCTCCTGCCCTGACTGGCTGGTGTCCTTACTCACTGCACTTTTCCAATCCTGCGCCTAGCTTTCTTGCCTCCCAGCTCTCCTCGCCATCCCTACCTGGACTCCTTGGCTGGATATTGGTCTCCTTATACAGACTGCTTCTTGGCACAATTGCTGGTTTGTGATTCCTGGCTTTGACCCACTGGCCTGCATCCTGGCTCTGCTTTCTAGCTGGCCTTTTTATTGGGACTGTGTGTGTCAGCACCCTGGTCCTGATCCTGCTCGACTGTAGCTGTGATCCTGCTCCTACTTCTAGGACTGCAAGATTCCTAGTGTTACCACTTTAAAGTATTCTACCATTGATTCAGGCAGGATGTAAAGCTGGTTTCTTCCTTCTGCGGTCTTGAACCCTGGAGGATCTGTAGCACCCGTAGCAGCTGTTCCATGCACCCAGTTGTCTCTGCAAAGTGTGGCCACAATACACAAAGCCAGGAGCAGTAGCTGTGGTGAGTTTGCCGCTGCCTCTTGTGACATCAGGACTCTGACAACGCAGAGTGTTTCTTGGATTACCAGAACAGCGTCGTCCCTCTGAACTGTAAACCGGTCTTCGCAGCCATGAGCACATTGATGTATTTACTGAGATCCTTATTCTAGCCATGTCTGCTGGTCAAAATAGCGGTGCGTTTGTGCGTGTCCCATTTTTGCCCCAAGGGGAACAGTAATGTGGCAACAGCGAACATCTCTAATCATAGGGATTCCGGCTGGCCTACTAGAAATCTGAGTGGGATCCAGATGTTTTGAGGTGGGCCATGCAGGCAGGAGGGCCTCTCACCCCTTTGTGATGTGATCACATCCCTTTGGAAAACTGCGATGTCACACTGTTCTGAAGGGGTTTGGATCCTATTGGGAATGGGGCAAAAATAACTCTCCTGCCTTATCCCAATGTGTCCTTCCACACCCCCTTTGGAGTACTGTGATACTCAGCAGATGTTGGAGAGAGGGCAGGGCCAAGGAACTCTTCTGCCTCTTTTGACATGGCTCCACCTCCTTCAGAGTGCTTGTGCGTCGCCGTTCACAACACTACAGAGAGCAGGGCCATGTTGGGAAAGGAGCGGGAGAGTTTGATCACCCCATCCTGAATAACCCAGGGAAATTGCATACAGACCTGCTTATTTCATGTCACCAGCATTCCCAAACGATAGCTGGATTTTTGCTGTGGTGGTTTTGTTTCCCAACAATCTCATGATTATTGGTGTCAAACTCATGAATCCCCCTTAATTCAAAATGGCTGATTGGTCTGAATCAATTAGAGCAGTGGTTCCCACAGTGGGACCAAAGAAACGGTCATGACCCCAAGCTTTAGAAACTTGCATGCCAAGTTCTGCAGAGTCTGTCTGATTGGGAGCTCATTTAGCAATGTGATGACCTCACCTGAGGCTTAGGCTGGGGTTTTGGGGGGAGTGTCCTTCTCTTATTCCCACTGCTTGTGAGTCATTGAGGGCATCCCTTGCTCCTGGGGCTAGGGGGAAGAAGCCTGCTAGGGTAGCATGTCCATGGCCCTCCTCTTTGCTGGCCAGGAAGTTGGGTGACAGCTGTAGGGTAACCAGTTCTGAGGCTGGAGTGTCTTCTTGGTGGTCCACCTGTAGATATTCTTATAAGATTCCCCCCAGGCCCTATCAGCACTATCTCCTCTGCACTAGCCCTGTAGATTGCTTCTGTTCCTTGTGATCACCTCACCATGGTGATTCACAAACATCTCATTGTGCAGAAGGTGGCTACGTAGGTGCTTCACCAACTTTTGAAGAGCCCTTGGCCTCCGAAACCAGCACTGGAACTCATTTACCTGGAGAAGGGAACCAATGCCTTGCGATTAAGTGCCAAAACTGATTCACCACTCTGTGTGTGCTTTGAAGAGAGCATCTGAGATCCTTAAATCGAATCCAGATCCTAGTTTAGGGTTATCGGATCAAAATTTAAAAACTAAAGGACACTCCTCGAAGTGTAGAGTTGGAAGGGAACAACTGTTCCTTGCGGATCACTATGGAGTTATGGGAGACGAAACTAAGATTTTCAATATGTTGCATGGAGCTATGGTCTTCTGAATAACGATGTCTGTTATGTAAGTAAGGGATGTTCATTAAGTTCTGTAGAGCTGTAGGACTCTGAAATAAGGGATACTCCCTTTACAATAAGGGATATCTAGCATCCCTAGCTTAGTCCTACTATGGTAACCACCGTGGCTTGGCACATGCAAACTTTGTTGAGTGATCTGTCTTCATAGCATTTTCTGGGAGTCTTGGGTCACTTCTTGTGTGTTACGTTAGGGGTGGGAGAAAGGGTATCATTTACACTGTTGTGTGTTTTAAGATGTTTGCATTTTGTATGATTTAGTATTGTCGATAGACCTAGGGAAATTGCAGCGTGTGTGATGAAGTGGAACAGACTGTGAGACAGGGGTTACGGAACGTTTTCCCTCCCAAGGGCCACTTTGAAAACTGCTACAAGCTCCATGGGCCAGATCGGAGTTTAGGAGGATGCTTAAGAGCTTAGCGTACTAAGGATGGGAGTAGGAAGGGGAGAAGGTCCCGATCGTGGAGCTATGCCATGGATCCATCCCCTGTCCTTGAGTGGATGCCCGCCTCTCCCTTCCCTTCCCCTGAGCTCACTTTTTCAGTGCTTCTGGATAAGGACTGGCTCCAGGGGCCAGATCCAGGAACTGGAAAGGGGCCAAATAAAAACCAGCCACAGGCTGGATTTGGCCCCCGAGCTGCAGGTTCCCCACCCCTGCCGTACGGTTTCACAGCTATGACCCAGCCAAACGCTGTCCTGGGCTCTTATTTCTTTATCAAGGACCCACTAAACTGCTCCCACTTTTCTGGGATCTGCAGTGACCTTACTATGTTTTTGTTTTTTTTAAAATCGTACTAACAATCTCTCTCCCTGTCTCAAATAAATGCTCTTTGCCAGAAGCTCTCTTATCCTGTGTTCTGTTCTAGAGTCCCACAAGTTTCATTCATCCAATGCCTTTCCCCTCAAAAACATACCGTTCATTCCCTAATCTGTGTTTGCCTTGCCCTGTAGCAATGCGTTCACACGGTTGTTGATTCCCCTACATTCCAATGGCCCCTCCCTCTTCACAGCAGGAGGGATCATCAGGGGGCACAGGAAGGGGTAAGGATTTCACACAGCACTCTAAAGGTAGGCTTATGCCACTACCCACTTGAAAAGGGGTTGTGTGAATGAGCGAGCCTTCCGTTGCAGTAATTCACTCCACTCCACATGGCTTTACTCCACTCAGAGCAACTGATCTAACCAGTGGGTGACCAGGCCCCTCGGTGTCAGTGGAGCTCTAGGGCCAAATTAAACCAGCTGGGGAAATCTAGCCCATTGACTGGTCAGTGAAGCTGAGTGGAGACCACATGCTCTCCTCTGGAGATTCCCTTCTCTCTCTCAACTCAAATTCACACTGCTTGGGAGGAAGAGTCTAGGATCCACTTGATATAGGGACTGCGAGTTGCAACGCCCCAGAGCCAAGTGCCCATAGGACTGAGCGGGTAAGCTAGACATCATGAGTTATTAGCGTATCACTCCCTCCAGCCCCAATATCCTGCAAAGATCTAACTTTAGACCCCAGTCCCTGCCAGAATGGAGGGGTTGGTTTCAGACTTGACAATAGCTTTCTGTGCTTTGCTTTACGTGGACTTGGGGGTTACTGCTACATCATGAAGTGCTGCCAGTGGACGGTGACTTGGGAACATCCCCAGGTCACAGCCCGGGCTAAGTGCCAATACCCCCCAGGGAACGGTTCCCTGACCAGGTGTAAAGCACGCAGTTACCCCCAGCCAGCTTGACTAATAGCCGTTTTTGGACCTGTCCTCTAAGAACTTATCCAATGCTTTTCAAAATTTGGTTAAAGATATAAGGCGCTGTCTAGCTGAGTCCGACCAACGGTCCACCTTAGCCCGGTTTTGTCACAACCGGACTTGGCAGCAGGCTTTCAAATCAAGCTCTCTATGGTCTCTGGCAGAGGCCTCACCCAGACGTGCTATCAGAGATCTTGAGAGACAAAGTAGTGTAGAGAGATCTTTTATTGGACCAACTTAGGTCGGTGGAGGTTTGCAAGCTTTCGGACAGACTCACAGGAGCCTTTGTCAAGCAAGTCAGAAATCCAAACTGTCTGCCTTGTGTGAAAAAGGATCCTGTGAGGTCGGAAAGCTTGCAAACCTCCACTGACCTAAGTTGGTCCAATAAAAGATCTCTCTACACCAAGTTGTCTCAACAACCTATTTTTGGGGCCAACACAGGAAACACGCTCTCTCGGAGATCTTGAATCAGAGATGCCGGGGATAGAACTTGGGACCTTATATGTGCAAAACCCGTGCTCTACCACCTGAGTCATGGCCCATTCCATGGAATACTACTGGCTTTTATAGCATCCTCTGGCGAGGAGTTCCATGGGTTCATTGTATGTTGAGTCAAAAAGTACTTTTATTTTTATAAATTCACTGCCAGTCAATTTCATTGTGTGCCCCCTTGTTTTATGATGTTGCAAAAGGGTAAATAACAGCGCCCTGCTTGTCCTGTGTCATTCATGATTTTGTAAACCTCTATTCAGTTTAAAGAAGAGACAACTGAGTGGGGAGGAGCTCTTCTCCTATGGAAGCCAATCCAGACTTTTCACCATCATTGTTATCCTTCTCTGCACCTTTTCCAGTTCTGCTCTGACTTGACCAGAATCTAGTTCGCTGTAACTAAGCGAAGCATGTGAGCCTGCAACTTCTCAACCTCATGAATGTGCTCTTGTCCTCTCCTGATGGTCACCTCGTCTAATCTAAGTTTCTAATCTCCAGGACAGCTAGGCAGTGGAATAATTGGCCACGGGTGGTTGTGGAGGCCCCACTGCTGGAAGCTTTTAAAAATGCACTTGCACACAAGACGGGGAGTGACCGCAATGAGCCAAAGTCACGGCAGGGGGTGGGTCACGTGAAGTTCCACTTGTGCACGTGGAGTTTTTAACATCAGTCCATTTCTGCAGTGATTTCACCCACCGGTGACAGGGCTGGATTTTGAACCCTATCACGGAAGAAAACAGGCTAATGACATTTAAAAAACCCATGCGCAGGAGTGGAGCTTCACATGATCACCCCCCGCCCCCCCCGGTCATGATTTTGGCTCCCGGCAGTTCCCCGCCCCTCCCGTCTCACGTGAAAGCGCCCTACAACAGACCTCTCCCGGGGACGGTGCAGCTACCGCGGATCCTGTTTAAACGGCAGGGGGACTGGAGTCCGTAACGTCTGGGGCTTCTTCCAGCTTTATGGTTCAAACGTTCTGAGTGAATGGGAGCGTAACGGAGGGGAAGAGTCTGTGGAGTGTGTGCGCGCGTGCGTCGGGGACGGGAAGCGTGCCTAACTGCCTACCATCAAACCGGGTATAGGCAGGCACCATCGTGGAGGACGGCTGCACATCCAAAATCTGTCAGGCCTGAGGGCCACCAGCAGACTCTCATCCTTGATGTCTCTGTGCAGCACACCATGGAAGGGACAGGCCATCCCTTCATCCAGAGGCCCCTTCTCACTGATGTAGTCGGCCAGCACGGGCCACTCCATGACAATCAGGTAGCAGTCTGGTCTCTCATGCCAGTCCAACAGTTGGATGATGCCCTTACAGCCACAGCATGCTTTCTTCAGCAGGGTAATCTCCAAGGGCCACTATCATGCCATTCTGGAAAGAGAGAGGTGGGCATCTAGTCACCCGCAAACTAAAGCATGTGGAACTCATTGCCAGCGGATGTTGTGGAGGCCAACAGCTCATTTGGATTAAGAACATAAGAAGTGCCATATTGGGTCAGGCCAATGGCCCATGTAGCCCGGCACCTTGTCTTCAATGGGCCAACTTCAGTTGTTTCACAGAAGTACAGGTCATAATGGACTGCCCCATCAGAGGTCGCATCTCCTGATTAACTTGACTAATAGCCACCTATGAATCTTTCCTCTAAGAACATATCCAATCCATTTTTAAAAACAGTTATGCTATTGTATTGGCCCATGCAGCACCCTCTGGCAATGAGTTCCACAGTTTAATTGTGTGTTGAGCGAATAAAGTGCTGTACGTTTGTTTTAAATCTGTTGCTAGTGGATTTTGTAGGAAATTCCCGAAAGGGTAAACAATATTCCCCTATTTATTTTCTATGCACCAGACACTCATGATTTTGTAAACTTCTATTCCACCTGCACCTGCCCTCACTCAGATCTCTTCCCCAAGTTGAGGTGCCCAAACCTATTGATCCTCCCCTCTGTTCCAGACCTTGGATCATCTTTGTAACAGACCAGCTGCAACAGACAGCCTCATACCCCCAGGTTCCTACTCTGGGCCCTGCTTTAGCCCTGACCTCATATGTTGTTGCAGGAACCTAAGTATCTTGCGACTCCTGTAGCTGATTGGGAGCAACAAACAGGAGAAAATGCTGCATTCACGTAGCTACGCGATTGCCCTGAATTTTGCTGTGCTACAGTTTGTATCAGGTGGCAGAGAACAAGGAATTGCTGAGTATGACAAGCAGTAAGGGTTTCGCACAATGTTCAAAATATGGGTTTGGGCTACCCCACGCTCCATGGGAGTGCTGTGTGAAGGTCTTAAGCAGCTGCTTGCTAGTCATCTTCACAGACACACATTTATCAAGAGGAAAGGCTCTACACGCCACCGTCCCAGCCCAAAGGGGGTGTGGGGGTGTCACTAGGGCAGGCTGCTGGGGGTCACTAAGCCACAGTCACGGCGGGAGGTGCTGGGACAGAAGGGGGCAGGAGGCACGGCCTACTTGAGGAGTAGGGTGGCCAGATATGCAAATCTTAGAGGCCACATGAGAAATACAGGTTGCAGGGCTACACTGGCTTCAATGCAGCCCTGCAACCTGTATTCCTCATAAGCGGCCTCTAAAATGTGCATATCTGGCCACCCTACTGAGGAGGCACAGCCTAGCAGGGCCACGGGCATGTTTTGCAGGCACGTAGGGCAGGACAAAGCACTTGGAAGGGCCTGCTGGTCCCTTTCCCCCCACTCATGTTCTGATTCTGCAGCAGGTGGGGTAAGCTGTGGCAGGGACCAGCTCCCTGGAACAGCCTGAGCCTGGTACTTAGACCTGATCCGGCGCCGGCAGTTAATAAATAGCGAAACCCACCCAAAAACAACCCCTGCACCATCTTCCTCCCAGGGTGACTAGCTCCCCATAGCAGTGCAGCACAAGTGGGGTGAAGGGCTATATGGGGGCACCTGGCCTCTCCACTCAGCTAGGCACATCCCCTTTCTTATCCCAGCATGCCCCACCACCACCCCACCCTGGTGACCCCCAACTGGTGGCCTGGGAGCCTACCAGGGGCCACAGCTCCAGTTGCCCCAGCTCCATTTTCTGGCCTAGGCCAAGGCGGTGGATGGGTTCCCCGTCACTTCTCTACACAAACCGAAAATAGGAGTAAGGCCGAGACTGCTTAATCCGTGTCCTGTGTACACTACTCCACGCCCCAAGTGCACCCAGGTGAGCGTCTCCTTGCCTATAACCCACGCATCAACCTCCCATCATGCACGTTGCAGGGCTGCACGGGGCGCCAAGGTGGCCTTGCAATGTGTCTGATGGGTGGGTGATGAGTGGGTCATAGGTGGGGAGGCACTTGTCTATCAATACCCAGAGAGAGGAGAAGTGCCAAATTCCCCACTCTTTCCCCCCCTCCTATGGGGATAAGGTGCCATACGAGCAGTAGGCTCTACATGGGGCTTCCCTTGACGCTGGTTCGGAGGCTGCAGCTGGTGCAGAGCGTGGCGGCCTGTCTCCTGACGGGGACGAGCCGATGGGAACGCATCACGCCCGTGCTCCGCGCGCTGCGCTGGCTGCCTATAGCGTACCGAGCCAGATTCAAGGTGTTGGTTTTGGCCTATAAAGCCCTACACGGTCTTGGCCCCTCATACCTCAGGCACCGCGTCACCTTCCGCACCCCGGAGCGGCCCAGTTGGTCTGCCGGGGGCGCCTACTTGGAGGCCCCTCCTGTAAAGCGGGGGACCACAATGGAGAAGGCGTTCTCGGTGGCCGGGCCGCGACTATGGAACTCCCTCCCGGAGGAAGCCAGTCTGGCCCCAGGTTTGATGGCTGTTCTCCCAGGCCTTCGGCGGAGGGCAGGGGGTTGGGATAGAAGCTTTTGGGGGGTTGTTCCTAGGTGGATTTTCAGATGTTTTCATCTTTAAAAAATTTGTGTTTTATTATCTTATTGTTATTTTATCTACTGTTACTTTTATGTTGTAAGCTGCCCCGAGATGCCAAGGGTATGAGGGAGTGGCTAAGAAATGCAAATAAATAGAGTCTGTAAGGTTCACTCCCCTTATTTAAACAGAAGAGGAATTAACTTGTGGAATTCGCTGCCAGGGGATGTTGTGAAGACCAACAGCAGAGCCAGATTTTTTTTT
>QEPC01002738.1:710743-722817 GCA_003113815.1 Sphenodon punctatus
GGAAGAGGTGGGTTTTGAGGAGGGACTTGAAGGTGTGGAGGGTGGGGGCAAGGCGGACGAGGGCAGGGAGGGAGTTCCAGGCGTGCGGGGCAGCGAGGGAGAAGGGACGAAGGCGGTTGGGGGAGCAGGGGAGGGGTGGGAGGGTGAGGGAGCGGATGGAAGAGGAGCGGAGTCCTCGAGCAGGGGTTCGGAGGGAGATCAGGGCAGAGAGGTAGGGGGGAGAGAAGTTGTGAAGGGCTTTGTAGGTGAAGACAAGGAGCTCCTGCAGAATGCGCTCAGGAAGAGGGAGCCAGCGGAGAGAGGAGAGGCTGCACGTGGATAGCTATTGGTCAAGTTAACCAGAGGATGAGACCTTGGGGGCTGGGAGGGATGACAGGAAATGGCTTGGTGTACTCTTCTAAAGCTGCTCCTACAAGAGGCGCGATCAGGATGCTGGGCTAGAGACACCATTAGTCTGATCCAGTATGGCAAAGACAGCGTTCTTGTAGAAAGGCACTAGGGAACACCTAGTGCACTTGTCCCCACAAGACCTAAATTAAGCTTAAATTGCAGCAAGGTAAATTTTGGTTAAACATCATGAAAAAAAATAATATCTCAATTGTATTTTCGGGGTCCCTGCCCTGAGGTAAGGCTGAAACAAGAATCCAGTTGGATTCTAGCAAGGTCTTTCTTGAGATTTTGGCTGGGACGGTGAAACAGCTCACGAGGGTTTCTCGCAAAAAAATCTTTTTAAATAAATAAATCACTGCACGTTCACAAAATGGCCACCATGGCCAGTCTATGCATGTTCCATCCTTTTCTAACATGGCGACGGCAGCCAGTCGAGCCTTGACCTGGGGCCTCACCCTTAAGAACCCCCCGGGAGAGGGTGGTACGTGGCTGTACCCCCAACTCATACGGAGCCACACCACAGCATGGTTCCTGAACTGCTGACTGCCACAGAAAAGGGGACGGGGCCTCATCACTAACCCCATGCTGCCCTTTTCCAAAATGGCGGCAACACTGCCGGCGCCATTTTGGAAAAAAGGCTGCACATGCTCAGAACGGCCCCAGTGACCATTTTGTGCATGCATGGTGATTAAGGTTTTTTTGTGACCTCACTCCCCACCCCATCCCAGAAGAGGGAGAGAGACTCGGTGGCTGTGTTAGGAAATAAATGAGGTTTATTGTACCACAGTTTACCCCAAATGGGATCGAAGGTCGCCAATTAACAAGCCAAAGTATGTGGGTACAACTCAGTTTTATTGGATAGACACTTAACATCTGGACATGGCAGCGTTACCAGTTACAAACCCCAGTGGCCCAGGCTCTCTTACGTGTCAGAGGCCGCGGTTCGAGACGCAAGCTGGTTCAGAGGAGAAGAGGAGGGAGCCCAGCAGAGAGCTGGGTAGGAGTCTCTGGATCTTTGAGAGCGGCGGTGCGGGTGAGAGGCCCACGCGGGCTCACTGCGATGCTAGTAGCCGCAAGCACCAGTGACGAGAGATAAGGGCCCGGGCGTTTCCTTTTATAGCTTTATTTATTAAGAATACATGTTGCAGGGTCCCCGCTTCGATCATGCCAGGTGCAGAAATAAGCTGACCTCATCTCTCTCTTACTTAGAGCAGAGCCATTAAAACTACTTTTGCTTTTGGGGAGTTTTTCTTCTCTACTTGCTGAATTGCCGGTGTGGCCTGCTGAGGCTACCTCCTTTCCTCTCCGACCTTCTTCGTTCGAGATAGTGGCCGTCTGGGGTTGTTATTGTGGCCTTGCAGATACATTCCTCTGCTAGAGTGCGAGTCATTCACAGCTTTATTCTCATGGGCCTCCTTCGTCTGTGCCAGCCTGAGGCCTATGCTTCAAATTACCTGAACTGAATTTGTTCAGGCCTCAGCCTTCTTGTGTCTCTGACCATGGCCGAACTGCCTGATCGAGACATAATAGCTGGAGCAGTCCCGGCGGGTCCATGGCATACAGGGCCTTGTACAAACCTAGCCAGGGTTTGCAAAAGGCCCTTGCTGGGTCTTTGGCGAGAGCGATTCTCGGCAAGAATCCAGGCAATTCTCAGCTCGTTCACGTTTGCAAGAACGAGCCAAGAACCCCGATTCTCATCAAGAAGAGTGAAAATTTCAAAACAGACTTTCAGCTTGACCCCGAGGGGCTTACGATCTAGGGGAGAAGGCGAGGGGGATTGTAAGAACTGTTGGGCGAGGAAATCAGGTGCCTAGGGCAGTCGTGGAACCTCCTTTCTTGGATGTTTCCAGAACCCAGCTGGACAGCAACTGCCGGCGATGGTGAAGGCAACGCACTGGAGGGAAGGGGTTGGACTAGGTAACCCTTTCAATCCCACGCACCCACCCTACAAGTCAGATTCTGAGACAAAGATTTATTCTCTTGTCCAATGAGGACTTACAACTCTGCACCAGTCCGTCCAAATGTGCTTCACAACAACCTAGCGGGAGGAGGAGGAGAAGGCAAGAGATGTTGGTAAGTCTTTGCAGGATATAACCTGTTGCACCACCACTTAAACTAGCAATGGCAGTGCCCACCTAGGGTTGGCACTGATGCACATTTTTAAGGAACACTTATGAAAACAATACCAGCCCTGCAACATGTAGTAGTAGTATTTATTATTGACTGACCATAGGTCATAACAAAAACAATAAAAGATAATACAAAACATAAAATAAACTCACAACATCAGCATAAGCAAATACATGTAAGCATGGCTAACATATGTTATAAACACGAAAAAACAACATCAAGTAAAACCAACCAAATAAAAATTGCCTTGCCCTTCACGGGGCTTGTGGCGACACATTGGACCCCTGTAACAAGGATCTGTGCTTGAACTGAAAGAAGAGAAAGCACGCAGTGTGGCAGAGAATTGGGTGTTCCACACAATTAGCTTGTTGTCATATTCCGAGGAAGGATTTAACGTTCCTTCCAACCATTTCACATACGGGCCGGCCAACCTCTGCCCCCCTTCTGTCGTAATTGGGGCAACTTTAAAGTTACTAATCACTGAACAGGGCAATTTTGGCCACATAAGGGCGTCCAATACCTAGAGTAACATTTCAAGGCCCAAATACAAAATAACAATCACGAGAGCTAACCAAACCCAGATGGCAAAAAGGGATGCAAGGTTAAACAACCCAACAAGCCTGCCGAAGGTATTACCAATAGAACTGGTTCGCCAAGCAACTCCCAAGATAAGTAAATACCTGACCCAATTATCAGCCAGGCTTAGGATTTCTAACCCACTTGATGGTCCATCTTCCTTCTTAGCTCAGCCCTCCAGGCAAAATTCGCCATAGGTCTTATCACATTGGCATTTGTATTAGCCAGTAAAAATGCCAGCTTCCAGATATCCAGCCAATGTTCTTTCTTGCTCAACAGCATATCAATATATTTATTACGCAAGTCGTCATTTAATGGGCAATTGAAAAGATAATGCGAGATATCTTCTATCCCTGCAACATGTATTTTTCATAAGTGTTCCTTAAAAACGTGTATAGGCGTCAACCGTATGCCTACTGCTAATAGTTAATTCACTCGCTGGTCTAGATGGGTTACAATAGAGGCAGGGTGGGATCGGGAAAGCCTTCCTTTCCTCGCAGCAAAGAGGCGGGGTTCCCTGGCTGGAATCTTCAGCCGTGCGAGATTCCAAGGCAGGGACCTCCAACCGTTACCAGGCTAGGCGAGAGCCCTAGAAATTGCCACTCACTGGGCTAGATCCTAGCTCTAGAGCCATCCCACCCCCATGGATTGCTGTCTCTAGAACACAAAACCAGCCCTTAGCTGCCCTTGCAATAGGTGGCCACAAACATGAATAGCAAGGGGCCCGGGGCAGACAAGAAAGAGATGGCCTCGCTGCTTGGCTTGTCCTGCCTCTCCAGGCCATGGTTTCTCTGAAGACCACAGCACCTTTCCCCCTTGCAAACTCCTCACTCGCTCCTTCATCTGAATTTACCTTGCTCTATAGCAATGCACCTCTATAGTTGATGAATCTCCTCAGGGCCGGCCCCAGGGTTTGTGAGGCCATGTGCGGAAGTCTTGGTGCAGGGGGGGATTTGCATAATTAGGCCTAACCTAATTATGCAAATGTATACATTTACATAAAACTTACTCCCTCTGGACAGGAAGGATTCCCATTCTCCACCCCTCTGAGCAACCATGGAGAAGCACGGTCTCCCAATGCTTCCCCCCCCTTCCCCAGCCGAGCGTCTACCCCCACTCCCCAGGAGCGGTTCCACTGCAGGGGCAGCCGGTGGGCAGTGAGGTAGGCACAGAGAGACTGACTGCGTCCACTGCCTTACTGGGGGGAGGGGGTGAGCTTGGCCAGTCTGGTCTCCAGGGCCTGTTGTTTCTTGCTGCCGGTGCCGCCTGTGCCTTGTGCACGCACGCGGTGTGACCGGTCCAGAGGTGCTGCTATCACACACACCCGACACCCAAAATGCAGCCAGCTTATTAAGCACATTATGCCATGAAAAGAGACATATAACCAGTTCAGTTGTGCCCCCATAATCAGTTCATGCTGCCCCCACCTCATAACCAGTTCATTTGCGCCCCTGCCCCCATATAATCAATTCACTCTGCCCCCACCCATAACCATTTAATTTGTGCCCATGGGGCAATGTGAATTGATTATATGGGAGTGCAAATGAACTGGTTATGGGGTGCGGGTTTAAAGACAATATTCCTGTTGGCAATAACTTCATTAAGAAGAGTCAGTGAAATAGCAGCCATAAAAATCTCAGCACCATATTTGCAGATTTATTTTCCAAGACAGAATAGATTTTGCTTTACATTCTAAATTCCTACCTAAGAAAGTATAAGACAGGCAGTTGTGAGAATGTGGCCCTTTTTACACGGGTCTCTCCTCCCAGCCGTAAAAAATACGCAGATTTCTGTGTGTTCATGGCTGGGGGAAACCCCATGTGAATGACGTGGTGCACGCGCCTGGAGCTCCGGAAGTGTGGTCAAAGAGATTCCCGCCAGGGGTAAACACCCAGCGGGAATCTCTTTTGGGCCCAACGGACGTTACGGAACCGCCACCGCCACGGTGTGGTTGACCGTGGTAATGTAACGTCTGTTACAGTCCCACAGCCCAGAATTGGTGGACGGTACCGACTGTTACTGCTGCCAATTCTGGGCCGTGGCCAAAACCCCGGGCGGCCGGGGGAGCGTGGGGGGGCAGGGCTGTACGGCCACACGTTGCGTGGCGCAGCCCTGCCCCCTCTGGAATCAGCCGGCATGTCTGTTGACCAGCCGATCTGATTCCGGAGGGGGACGAAGATGTGACCACGCGCCGTGTCAAGACGGGAGGCCGGCACATCTCCAATCACCCTATGTTCCATGTAGAGCCCAAGCAATGGGGGGAAGGGGGAGCTGGTCAGGTGCTACAGCCAGATCAGGAGGGCTCTCCTAACAGGAGTCCTGGGACACACACACACACCCCGCCACGCTCAGCACAGCAGCGAGAATACCTTACACACACACACACACACCCACTCTGCCACACTCAGCACAGCAGCGAGAATACCTTACACACACACACACACACCGCCACACTCAGCACAGCAGCGAGAATACCTTACACACACACACACCCGTTTGCAGCACATGCAACACCCTTAAACAGGCATTGGCAAAAAATGATTTTAACCCAGCAAAGGTGGGGAGTTCAGGGAGAGAGGCAATGCAGGGTGAAACACGAGGTAGGTGGGTAATGGGGAGGAAGAGGGTGGGTGGGGTGAAAAAGGTCACTCGCTGATCTCATGGCTAAGAGAGGATTTGAATCCATGTCCCCAGTTTAACAGCTTAGCCACTGAGCTCCACTTGCTCACACACTCAGCGCTTTGCTCTGCGCCCCGGGAAACCCCTCTGGAGCACATTCCCCCCCCCCCCACCACTGCAGCCCCAGCGTGCACTGTCCTTGCCTTGTCACCCAAAGAGCCAGTCTGCATCAGCTGCAACCTCAGTCACCTTTGCTGCCTCTCCTTACACCTCCACCCCCCCTCGGTCTCCATTCTCCCCCACCTGACAATGCTGCAGTCCCCAGCGCATCCTCCCAACCAGCCAACACACCCACTGTACCCGCAGCTCCCGCGGCACAACCCCCGTTTGGCAGTAAAAACCCCTATGCCCATTGCAAACCCGTCCTCTCCTATCCCCTTAGCCCCCACCCCCCGCAACTCCACACCTTTGTCAGTGGAGCCTCATCACAAACCCATCCCCTCCCACCGAACTGCCCATGCACTTGCATCCTGGTTACAACTCTCCCCAAGCAGCCAATGCACCCCCAAGCTCCACATTGCACCCCCTTCCGTCAAGGAGGCTCTTGTACCCATTGCAAACCTATCCCTCTCCACTGTGCTGCCCCCCATTAGCAGCTCCCCCATTCACCTGCTCCCATTGCAACCCCCCCAGCAGCAGCCAATGCAGTGCAATCCCACACTGCCCCTCCTCTTTTTGTCAGTGGGGCAGTCCCCTACATAACTAATCTCCTATGGTTCTGGCCCTCGGTCATCACAATTTCCCCCCTAAGCAGCCAATGCACCCCCCCAGCTCCACACTGTGCACCCCATTCATTTCCACTGCACACCTCCCCCAATGCAACTTCCCCTTGCCCCCCTGGGTGGGTGTTCCCACCCGCTCTTCCGGAGCCTTGCTCAGTTTGGGGGCGCTGCTTCTGCTCTAGGGGGTCCCTGCCACTGCCCCTTGTCACCATCGCAACTGGGAGCTCCGCGGAGTTCGACATGCTGCTCCCGCGGCTGGCACGCGGCAGTGGGACTTTCCCGCGCGCCTGCTGCAACTCCCAGCAGCTGTTGCAGCAGCGTGGGAGCCCGGCCCAGGAACCGTGCGCACCTCGTTTCCCCCCCCCCCCGACTGTTGCTGCTGGGGCAAGTGGGAGCCTAGCCGTGGGCGTTGGAATGGTCGGCCCTGAGCAAGAGTGGCAGGTGCAGCCTCTTGACACACAGGAGCGTGAGAGGGAAAGGGGGACTCTGCAGGTGTCTGTCCTTGCTGTATGCATGCGTGGGATCTGCATGCAAAAGGAAAGTCCTCGCCTCCGTTGCTACATGCATGCATGCATGCACCCACTCGGTAGGGGAGAGGGTCAGTGCATGCAAAAAGAAAGGCCCCCCACCCCCGTGGCTGCATGCATGCATGCACCACCCACTCGGGGGGGGGGAATGGGCGAGGGTCAGTGCATGCAAAAAGAAAGTGTTCTCCCCCCCATTGCTTCATGCATGCACGCACCCATTCTGGGGGGGAAAGGGAGAGGGTCAGTGCATGCAAAAAGAAAGCCCCCCCCCGTTGCTGCATGCATGCACGCATGCACCCATTCTGGAGGGGGCAATGGGGGGCAGTGCATGCAAAAAAAAAAGTCTTCCCCCTCCTTGATGCATGCATGCATGCCCTACCCACTCTGGGGGAAAACGGACGAGGGTCAGTGCATGCAAAAAGAAGGTCCCCCCAGATGCATTATGGGTGGCAGAAGGACTCTGTGCATGCACGAGGATAATCTTTGCTTCCTGGTGCTGCTGCATGCCTGCCTGCACCGTGAGGTGGGGCTATTGTGAGGTGCACTCAATAAAGCACTTTAAATACTGAGCATGAGCACCCAACAGTTGTGACTAGGGCCAGGGCCAGAGGGGCTTATAAATCTAGGGGAAGGGAACATAGGGATATGTTTGTGAAAGGGTTGGGTAGGGGGTTTCTAGTGGCTTGGGGTGTTATTTTTAGGCAATTTTAATATCTATTTTTATATCTTTCTTTACAGTTCGTATTTTATATGCTGCGAGGACATTGAGACCTAAGGGGAAGGGACGGGTATACGTTTGAAGAAATAAAAGTAAAATAAAATACTGGGTCAGCATCTTGATCTTGGCAGCAGCAGCTTCAGTTGCTTCACGAGAGGTCGTGATGGAGTGATCCCTTCGTTGCCGTTCAGTCCCAGCTCCCGGACAGTCGGTCTTGTCCCCTGACAAGTCGAATAGCCATTTATGGACCAGTCCTCAAAGGCAATAAACCCAGTGACGTAATTGGCCATTGCAGCATCCTTTGGATTGTTATCGGAACATGGATGACTCCATTATGGCCTAATCTCGCTGCTCTTTGTCCACTTCCCAGCATTCCAAGGGCACAAAGAGAGGCGGATGCGCTCCTGCCTCTCATTCCAATTCGTTTCTTGTCGTTTCATCCTCTTCCCCATTCAAGAGCTTTTCCTAGGACACAGCCAGGAAGGAGAGGCCTGAAGGTAGCTTAAATATTGACCTTTTTGTCTCAGAGAAGGACTTTGACCCCTGGAAGAGGGATTGTGGGACTCAGCGCCCTCTGAGGGGCTGAGACAGGGGGGCCATTGGTCTGACCCGGGGTGCTCTCCTGCGTTAACATTAGTGGGAGCTGAACCATTGACTTTAGTGGATGGAGGATTGTACCCCCAGCACGTCAGAGACTGTGTTCTTTTGTTACCTTTATCAATGATGCCCTTCAAACATTTCTTATTTTAAAAGGGAACCTGCCCCACCATTTTGCACAAAGCCCTAACTTCCCTACATCCAGGGCCCTGTGGATTCTGCATTTCCATCCTCATACCTCAGGGACCGCCTCACCCTCTGCGTCCCAGAGCATCCCCGTCGGTCCACCGGGGGCGCCTTCCTGGAGGTCCCCCGCCCGTGTAAAGCAGGGGGCCACAATGGCGAGGGCGTTCTTGGTGGCCGGGCTGCGACTATGGAATTCTCTCCCAGAGGAAACCCGTCTGGCCCTGAGTCTGTTGGCCTGTAAAACCTGGCTGTTCTCCCAGGCCTTCGGAGGAGGGGATGAGGGGGATGGGATAAAAGGTTTGGGAGGGGGTTGTTTTTAGGTGGATTTTTAGATGTTTTAAATTGTGTGTTTTATTGTTATTGTATTCATTGTTATTTTGTATGTTGTAAGCCACCCCGAGATGCCATGGGCATGAGGGGGCGGCTAAGAAATGCAAATAAATAAAAGAAATAAATGAATGTATATTTTCCAGCCCGGGTTGCTCTCTAACCCCTTGCTCCAGCAAATGTGTGGAAACTCCCAGGAAACAGGGCAATCATGCAGTGATCCACTTTAGGAGCCCCCTGGGCGTAAGCTTGTTCGTATGAATTGCCATTAATGGTTCTGCCCTCCTGTCTCTCTGGAATGGCAGAGCCGCCTTGCCTCCTCCCTCCGCACCTTCAAATCCCTCCTCGAGGCCCACTTCTTCCGGGCCGCCTTTCCTGACGCCTGCTAGTTGCTTTCCCACAATTACTTACGGTCCGCCCTCCTCTGCAGACTCCTGCCTAACTGTAACCAAGCCAAGCACGCGCACCTGAGACTTCGCAGCCGCTTGCATGTTTGTTTGCTTCTCCCTTGTCTTCCCTTTGTCCCCTCTCCTTGTCGCCCCCTCCTTGTCTTTTTAGATTGTAAGCCNGGGTAAGCATGTATGTAATGTGAAAGCTGAGAAATGGAAACTCACTTCATGCAATGGAGAAATGCAAAGTCATGCCGAATGCGTATTCAGAAAAAGCCTAAACCCCTCTGCAGACACTAGCCAGAGACCATTGAGTTGCAAATGGATTTCTTCCTGTGGACGTGACTGAAAGCACACAGTCACCGGGCGGGAAAATCAAACAAAGGACCCTGGAAAAGTACTTGAGAGGGGAGACAAGACAAAAAGAGGATCAATCTTTCTGTCTCTCTCAGTTGGTTGAGATCAGTTTGTCGAGCTTCATCTGCATCATCATATCTTACCAGCCAGAGAAGGGCGGCACCAAAGGAACTATGAAGTAAGGTCTTTTGGAAACTGTAAAGACTGATACCCGGCCAAGCTTTCCATCGCTGGCTGTGACGTGAACTGAAATACCCTTGGACCTGGATTAGGGTAAGCCTAAAGTCAGGCGCCTCCAAGTACAGATCAGAATGCGTTATTGGTTATGCTATTTTGATTTCTGCACTCTTGAGTATAATCTTGTAGTGCAGCTTATTCATGATTTTTACTGAACTTCATATGGTCCAGTAAAATTGCTAATCCTAACATTGGTGAGACACAGTTTGGGGTTAATTCTGTGTTTTCAAACACAGACGAACCTAGAGAGAGAAAGAGTCTGTGCTGGGAAACTCTGTGGCTGAAAAGGTGACAAGAAGGTTCCCCCGTTGCAGGCTCAATCAGTTCTAGAGAGAGAGCTGATCCAGTGAGAGCTGCAAGTCAGGGAAACGGAGTCGTGACAGCCTAGAGTGGGGTAGTGAGCCCCCAATCCCATGACACACCCACAGGGGCAAACCCATGAGCCATCATGGAGCCCACCGGGGAAGCCGTCACGCACCACTGTATGCCACCCGACAGCTCCAGTCATCCAGAGCAGGAACTGCAGGGACCCCCAATCACAGCAACCCACACACAAGGACAGGGCTGCAGCCAGGGGAGAGGCATGTGGCGTTGCACACAGACACAAATGCATACAGGCAAAGGCACAGACTTTATTAATGATGGGATGAAAGGGGGGCGGGGACTGCCAAACAGAGGCCGGCGAAGGGGCGCGAAGGGGTTCGTGTCCGTTCCCCACAACCAGCACTCAGGGGCCCCGTTGCAGCCACCTCTAGAGAGAAGGAAGCGGTCTGGAACACTACAGGGCTATGGGGGCCAGAGTGAAGGGAAGGAGCAATGGGGTCCAGCTGACAGGACAGCNGAACCCAGGAGTCCTGGCTACCAGCCCGTCCCCCTCCACTCTGACTCACTAACCCTCATTCCCCTCTCAGAGAACCCAGGAGTCCTGGCTACCAGTCCCCCCCTCTACTCTGACTCACTAGCCCTCATTCCCCTCTCAGAGAACCCAGGAGTTCTGGCTTCCAGCCCCCCCTCTAACTCACTAGCCCTCATTCCCCTCCCAGAGAACCCAGGAGTTCTGGCTCCTTCACAGACAGACACACACACCTTTCAAGCACGTCACTAGCCTCTTCTCCCCACATAGAAAACTCAGGAGTCCTGGCTGCCAGCCTCTCTCCTCTCTTATGGCAGCCTGAAAACAACCCATGGGACCTGGCTCCATGGCATAAAAGAGTTGGGAACTAAGTCATGTAGGTTCTCTCCCCAGCTCTGGCAGAGGAGTAGAGTCTAGTTAATGGAGGGAGAGCTAGCACACATGGGTTATCTGGCAGTGGAGTAGGAGATAGCAGATTAGGGAGGGTATGGGGGTGGGGACTTGGAGTCAGGACACCTGGGTTCTGTTCTCTGCTCTAGCAAGGGCATGGGAGCTAGTCGGCTAGAGCATGGGGAGCTAGATACCTCCCAACCCCTTTACCCCATATATATACCCCTATATTGGCAGCCAGGAAAGAGGAGCCTGAGGCTTGAATCCTGGCCTTCTTGTGTCTCTCTCCCTGAAAGAGCAACAGTGGGATTCAGACCCCAGTGGGACTGGCCCTCTTAAACAGGGACTTTGGGGAGGTGGCCAGAACTTCTGAGTTTGGAGGGGGATGGTGGCTAATGGGTTGGAGGGAGGTGGGGGTGGGGTGCTGAGAGCCAGGGCTTTTGGGTTCTCTGGCCTGCTCTGAAAAGGGTGTGAGGTCTAGTGGGAATGGGGCAGAACTCCTGGGTTCTCTGGGGAAAGAGTATGGGCTAATGTTTAGAGCTGGGGGTGGGACTGGGAACCACGACTCTTGGATTTTATTCCCTGCTCTGGAAGTGGGGTCTATTATTATTATTATTATTATTATAAACATTTGTATAGCACCAGCCGTGTACCTAGTGCTTTACGTAACAAAGATAAAGACGTGGTCCCTGCCTACGGCTTACAATCTAAAAAGACACGGAGGGGGCGACAAGGAGAGGGGACAAAGGGAAGACAAGGGAGAAGCAAACAAACATGCAAGCGGGTGCGAAGTCTCAGGTGCGCGTGCCTAGCTTGGTTACAGTTAGGCAGGAGTCTGCAGAGGAGGGCAGACTGTGAGTAATTGAGGGAAAGCAGCTAGCAGGCATTGGGAAAGGCGGCACGGAAGAAGTGGGCCTTGAGGAGGGATTTGAAGGTGCGGAGGGAGGAGGCGAGGCGGATGTGGGGAGGGAGGGAGTTCCAGGCATGGGGGGCAGC
>QEPC01002738.1:725991-740884 GCA_003113815.1 Sphenodon punctatus
GGGTGAAGCCAAGCTCCCTGGCACGCCTCCTGCAAGATGGACCCCTCAATGGATGACCCATCACCCACATGTACAGGAGACCGAAGCCGTCTGTCACCGACAAGGGGTCGCTCATCAGCAGCTGGACACCGAGGCTCTGCTTGAGCGAGGCGCAAGAAGCTGTGCAGCGCTAGCCGGGGCGTGGCCGTTCACAGCTGATAGTGGGACGGCTGCAAGGCCCCGTGAGTCCCTGCCCCACGCACCTGGTGGGTGCATTCCAGCGGTAGCAATGACAGACCAGCAAGGGCCACGGCTACCTCTAGCAGGGAGCTAACGAGACACTCCATGCACCGTATCTTGATGGGACACAGTTGCACATTGCCGTGACTTTCAGGCAATGTGACCAAAGCAAGACTGGGCCAGATGCACCCTGGCCGGGGATCGCATGGGGTCATTGCAGGGGAGGCCCCCAGCCCACAGAGGAGCCCCAGAGCGCCACAAGGCCCATGGCTGCCAGGTGGTCCGAGAGGGAGGGACGTGCCGGTGGGTCGCGGAGGGGGGATCCCCATCAGGTGTGCAGAATACGCCCACATTAATGCGCCAATCGCACGGCAGACAGCACGGGCTGCCAGGGTACATACGTGTGCTGGTAGCTGTGGCCGGGCGTGGGGTGTAGAGTGAGAGGTGGTGGGAGCAAGGTGAATGAGAGGCCATAGCGAGGTTACTGTGCGATAGAGCATTGGTGCTGGTGTCCAGAACGGGGTGCAGGTGCAGCGGAGGGGGTTGGCGGGTGTGCTCAGCAGGTCACCCCATGCAGCTGTCCCTGGGACCGGCTACGGGTAGCAGGGGACGTGGGAGGCATGGTGTGGGTGTGCAGGGCGCACAGGGCTCAGGGCCAGGGGGAACGGATCGCAGACGGGTGATTGCTACGTGCAGAGGTTGCTCACAGGGCGGGTGGCTAAAGGGGACACAGTCGCAGCTGCATGGGCCTGGGTCAGGTCCCCTGGTGATGTAACACCTAGGCAGGTAGCTGCTAGGTTATCCTGCACTGGTGCCGGTGGT
The DNA here is from genome assembly GCA_003113815.1 of Sphenodon punctatus. Taxonomy (NCBI): domain Eukaryota; kingdom Metazoa; phylum Chordata; class Lepidosauria; order Sphenodontia; family Sphenodontidae; genus Sphenodon; species Sphenodon punctatus. The sequence continues at coordinate 727,033 of QEPC01002738.1, forward strand.
GCCCCCGCCCCCGAGTGTGAGTGTTTTGGGTGGTACCATGCAGCCTGTTGATGAGCCCCCTGAGGGGAGGGCTGTCCTAGTAACCGTCCTGTCCACCTGCTTCATGATCCTGGCAATCGTGTTGGAGCAATGGGCCGAGCTACTACTGCCAGGTCACCACTTCTACAACCATGGCATACGGCGCAGGAGAGCGGCCAACCTGCGCTGAGCTGCATCGTTGTGATGGGCACGGAGGGTAGCTCTCCACCAACGGTCCATGTTCGGAACAGCGGTGTCCCAGGACATGCGCCTGGTACTGTCCCGGTGGCCGCTCAATGTCTACGGGCGCCATGTCACTGTCCCAACGAGGAGGCTGAATTAGATGCGCTCTCGCACCAATGAATGGTGGGAGAGCATGCTGGCCACCTGGACGGACGAGGAGTGGACCACCTCCACATGAACTGCTCGCTGTTGGCCCGGCTCAGAGAACTCCTGAATCCACATCTCCAGAGGTGCCAAACCAACATGCGGTATCCGCTGCTGCCAGGGATGCACGTGGCCATGACCGTGTGGAGACTGGCCACCCACAATTCCTGTTGGGGCGTTGGGGAGCAGTTCGGGGTGGGAACCGTAACCGTTAACAGGGCGCTCCATGACGTGTGCAACCTGCTAGTTGAGCTACTGCTTAAGCAGGTCATACAGCTCCAAGATCCAGAGGTTGTGATCCGCGGCTTCGAGGACGTGGGCTTCCCCCATTGCATAGGGGCGATAGACAGCACCCACACCAGGACAAACTACCTAAATTGGAGGCAGGTGTTCTTGATCAATCTCCAGGCCGTGGTGGATCACCGGGCTTTGTTTACCGATGTCTATACCGGCCACTCTGGGAGGAGCCATGATGCTTGATACTGCGGGCCTCCCCCTTCTATGCACGCATGTTTCCCCGTGCCCCATGGCTGTGCTGGAGTGGGGGGCTGCGGCCATCTTATCCTCGATCCTGTGGCGATGGGTATGCTGTGTTTAGTGGTCCTTCCCTCTTCCCCCCCCCGGTCCGTGGGGTCGTCCCCCCTCCACTGGGCATCCTGGGGTCCCTCTGCTTACCCTGGCTTGTACCGCGCAAGTCACAGTGCTGGCTCCCTTCGTTTTGTCGGCAGCTTTCCTTCCAGACATATTGGGAGCCGGCACACCCATGTCCTGTTTCAGATCCCTTTTAAGGGCTCCCAGGCGGGCGTCCGGCATCTCCCCAGGTGGGCGTGTCTGCGTGGGGGCCCCTGCGTGACCTCTCTAGCCATCTCTCTGTGCTCTCGGTGGACCCATTCCCGTGGATGTGGGTGTTTTGGTTTTTACACGTATTGAACACCCATCTCCACCCACCTCCACCCACGGAGCATGCCAACTCCTTCCTGGCTGCTCCGTGGGTGTTGGTGGGTGGGTCGTGAACGCACACCAACCCACTCATGGACATTTACACAGGCACTCTCACACCCATCCGATGGGTGTTCGTGGGTGGGTGCCATCCGTGTAAAACCAGTCTATGTATCAGTAACAGACAGACAAGTGCTGTACTGGGAGGGGTGTATATGGAGGGGCAAGCCTGAGAGATGGGACAAGCTTGGGGGATGTGTATTCATGGATAAGGCTGGGAGGCAGCCAGGGGTGGGGAGTAGGGTTTGTATTGGGAGGGGGTACCCAGGTGCTGGGGGAGAAGGCTGAGAGATGGGTTCCTCTGGCAGCATAGTTAGTGGCTTTTATGAGCTCCAGGGAGCTAGTATGTGAGCCACACTTAGGGGAAAGCAGATGGCAATCAGTCATCCATCAAGAGCCACAGACAGTGAAATCCCTTTCCAGTACAATATAGCACTCCAGTGCATGATGTACTACAACAAATATCTGCCTGCCCTTAAGCACTTGTGTAGTCAGCAGATGCACTTGAGCTGCTGCCTGAGAGGGGCGCTATAAATGAAGGAGAAATGGTGGCAGTGAAGACTTGGGTGGGGAGGAGCTTTCTGTCCCCAGCTTCAGTGTTGACCCTAGCCTGCAGAGGAAGAGGATTGGGGCTGAAAGGCCAAGGCAAAGTGTGGATATATGGAGCCTAAGTTGTAAGTGAGCACAATATGTGAGGCCAATAACTCCTCTCTTAAACTGTAGTGTTTTTTGACCCTATATCATCTTTGATCTCTACCCCATTCTTAATATACAGCGGCCCCACTTGTTCTTTTCTTGTTTTTTTATTGTTTGTGTAACTGTAAAAGGTCTTGCTACCTAGGGTGTTTTCAAACCTGACGGTGGGAAGGGGCCACCACGGTTGGATCCAATCCGGAGAAACGCCACCAACCCGATCCGGAGTGAGTGGGTCCCCAGGAGAAATGCGATGTGGGCCAAGTGCAGACAGAAAGCTGAGAACAAATGTGACAATAGGCTCCAGTCAGGGCCAATCCGCTCCAGGAACCACGCCCGCTGCTCCGACGTATAGAAATGGCCGACTGTGGCCAAATGAAGCCAAAGCCTCTGCTCCCGCCCACCCACAGCAGGGTACCGTGAGGGCAGGAGAGGAGGGAGGAGCAGGCAAACTGCCCGCCCACATGAGGAGGCTGCAAGGCAGAAGTGTTACCCTGGGACTCCTCTCCGGAATTAGCTCAACCAGGCATAAGGGCCTGCCCCAGGAACGGTTCAATTTACCTCACCAACAAAAATCACAACAGGCAATTATGATGGCTAAAATACTACAATTTATTTCCCTGCCAAACTGGCTCACACACTACTATAAAAGTACTACGAAAGCATGCCAATAAATAAATAATAATGTATATATTCTTTAAGAATACATCTCACCACACAGATATAGAAAGGTCCAAAAGTTAGCCAGGCTTCTGGGGTCCTGTTGGGGATAATGAGATGTCATCTTGCTGCTATGCTGGAGGCTTGAGGAGAATTTAAAAAAGAAAAGAAAAGAAAAGAGAAAGAAAAAAAATATATATAAAAATTATCCAGAGGTTGAGGAATGGCCCCTCAACAGACAAAAGGGCATGAAAGCTCCAAAAGGGGAGGGAAAAAGACAGAGAAGCACTCGGGGAACTCTGCCCACCGGTCTGAGTAGTATTGAAAAGAAACAGTCTCAACCAGGACCAACACAGTGCTTCCCTAAAAGCAAAGGAAAGTTTGCGAAAGCAGAATACCTTTAATAATGTGGAAAAGCAAGAATAGCTTTTAAAAGGTAAAAAAACTAAACAAAAGCAGAAGAAAAGTCTTTTCCTATAATAAATGGAGTGATAGCTTAAAAATTAACTTTAAAAGGTTTCAGAAAAATAAGAAATTACAAAAATAAAAGAAGTAGGAAAAAGGAAAGGGGGGGGGAAACCTAAGTCCATTTAGCAGGTCTGAATAGTCCTTCAGCAAGTCTGTATAGAATACAAGAGTCTTACTTGATGTACACTTAAATTAGTTGAAGAACATAAGCCAGAACTGCCTGTGTTCTATGTATTTTGGAAAGAAGTTTATACTAGCAACACTGATTTATACTTTGAATTCCTCATTAAGGCACTAATTACTTATTCATTTGAATGCTCTATTAGGTACATTTTGAAGCTAAACCTTATATTAAAAGAAACCTTGATTTTCCCTAATTAACTACAATATTCTTAATCTTTAATCTGCCTCCTAGATTTTAAAGTATACATTGTACTGAATTCCTTTACTAAAATACTTTAAAACAATTTGGAATCCGTATTATAAAATATATGTTGACTAATATTACTCCAATTACACCTTTTAAAAAGTGCCACTAGGGGACCTCATAGGCTACCAGAAATCAAACAATTACAATTGTTTAATTTCCTTCGAGGTCACAATGAACCATTTTCCAAACATGTTTACTGCACTTTCACTCCAGTAAACAAGATACTGGGTGAAAACAGACATGACGCTAACTACCCTTTAACCACCCTTGGGGGTCATTTATGCATGTTTCAGGGCTGCACAGGGCACCAATACAGCCCTGCAACATGCATAAATAACCACCAAGGGTGGTTAAAGGGTGGTTAGCGTCATGTCTGTTTTCACCCATTGTTTATTATATTCTGGAATAAGGGTTACAAGAATCTTACATGTGTCATAGGTCATTAAAAGAGAGCAGAAGGAAAAATGTATTCTGTTACCTATTCTGAAGATGAACACTTATACTATCCATATTTAATAAAAGATGCTACAACAAATTATTAAGTGGCCATAAGTAGACACGTGGCCATGACTTAAACTGAAAAAGAATCTTGGTTTCTAGCCGCAAGCAGCCTCCTTACATTGTCCTATTCACACTGCCATTTATCCAAAGTTCTGGCTCACTAACTCCCAAAGTAAAGATTTTTAGGCCAAAACAGATTCCCTTTTGGCCCTTTTAAAACCTCTTGCCAGTTAATGAAAGGCTTCTGTTGCTTTTTATAGCTGCTAAGGACCAGTGCCCACCAAACAAAAGCAATCTCCCACACTATTGATATCCTGATACCCACCTAATTTCAACTGATACCCAGGGTCACCAATATGCATTTAAAAGTATATAGTTCAAAGTGCTATTGAACATCGCCTTTAACAGAATTCAACAGAGAAGCCAACAATAATCAATTAGCAGGTACAGGATTTTCACATCGCCCACCTATCTTGTAGAATATCAAGAAACAAAATATTTTTCAGTACGTACTTTAAATTTGGGGTCCTTTTCTGGGCGTGTGGCCAACTAGTTGGTGCACAAAAGATAAAAGCAGGGAACAGATTTAATAAACATGTCTTAGCACAGTAATTGTCTGAACAGTGGCATGAACCTGTCTATTTCCCATTCCTGAACGATAGTTAAATTAACCTGTTTGCAGCAATTTAGGGGCCTCTTTTAAAGCCTATTTTCTATGGCTACGCAAGCGGAGCTGGCCAGGAAGCTGGGACACTTGAGGAGCAAAGTACATCCACAGAACATTATACAAGAGCAGGCTGGAGCTGGGTCGCCGCCATCACAACCCATCACCACCATGCACAGCAAAGCAGGAGTCAGAGGTCCTGCACATGGGGGTGGGGGCGGCACACAGCAAGGTGCTGCGGAGTGGGGGGAGCCCACTGAACGGGGATGCACCCACCCCAGAGAGAAGGGCACACTCACAAGGGAGGATGGGAAAACACACACAAATGCCAAGTCCCATGGTGGAGGGCAAAGAGCCATGTCACGTTGGCCGTGTGTTAAGCAGGTTCCACAGAGTTCAGGTCCAAGGGGTCTGAGGCTGGGGGGGAGGGCAGACCCACACACTCCACATACAAGGGCCACTGGAACATGTCCCTCCGGTACCCTAGCTCCCCCATATGGAAAGCAGCCAGGTAGTATGGTTCAAAAGGGTCACCTATAGCCAAGCCCACCTGCACATCCGGGCGAGTCCACACGTTGTAAAGTGCTTTAAGTTCAGTCGCGGAAGGCTCCTCTTGCAGGTATGGGCTGCTTGGGGGGCCCTCCAGGTGGTTCATCTCAAGCATCCGGTTAAGGCAGGCGCTACGGGACCGGCCATGGCCACGGGCGCTAAGGAGAGCACAGGCGAACGACAGCCCCAGAGATGGTCCCACAGTAACAAGGCACAGGCGAAAGTCAGCCAGCTCACATACCTCCCTCAAAGCCAGGGTTTCCACAGGTCCCCACGGAGTCCCAGCACCACGGATGGGGAGAGGTGCGCCGTTGCCAAACACCCGGAGGCCGAGATCACAGGCCCGCCGCCAGCACTCGGGTCCACTAGCAGGATGGCCGAGCTGATGGAGCAGATCGCTCAGGAGCTCAAAGCCTGCACGGCTAGAAACCGGAGAAGCCAGGAGATGCTGAATGTCCTGTCTGTGCCAGAAATCTGCAAGAGACATGGTTGCCCACACACTCCAATCCCGGGCTGCAGACATTCCCTGAGCAGAGGGCACAGGAGGAGCAAGACCCTCCGACATGACCCAAACAACCAACAGAGAAAGGGACAGTTAGTGAGCCCTACAGAGACAACTGTGGGAAACAAAACCAGACCGTGGCCCCCCTCTCAGCTCCAAGGTCGTAAGATAACAGTGGCATGCAGACACCACAGGCAATGCCAAGCAGGGAGGAGGAAAACGTAAAGATGGGGGAAGGGAAGCACGAGAAGGCATCCGTGTCCCAGGTACGAGGGGGTGGGGGCATAAGAACTCATAACACAGCGAGGACAGATACTAGGGTGGGAAAGGACACTTGTGCCACACACACACACCCCACATGTGCCTGGGGGTACTGCATCCCACCCATGGAACCAAACAGCACCTGCCCAGAATGAACAGGCCTGCAATGACCAAAGAGGTCACAATCAGCAGCACAGCTGCGCACCGGACCCTGAAGCTTTATGGTTGCACACTCAGCATGAGCAATCCGGCACTGGCTTTCCTCGGAGCAGCACGGTAGACCACACCCCTATGGTCGAGTCAGCATGTCTTCTCTTTGCCGTCAAGCACACCATAGATGCGGGGCCAGCAGGCTGGGGCTCATTGTCGCCTCCTGAACTGCATCTTGAAGCGGTACAGTTGTTACCGCAAGCAGCAGTAGACCATCAGCTGCTGTCCTGCAGAGAGTTCGCGTTCCTCTGTGAACGACAGGCCGCCCGCTTCAGAGACACCCGAAGGCGCTGCCACCGGAGGGCAGGTCTCCGAATGTATGGTCAGCTGCGGACCCTTGGAGGATCATCAGAGCCAGGCTCCAGAATGATGGCCAGCTGATGAGGGTCACCGGGAGCCAGACGTGGCGCATTGCAGCTGCAGCTAATGGCATCTTCCTAGCCATGCCCATATAGCGCTACATCTGGGTTGTACCCAGGGAAGTGCAGTGGTGGGCAGGGGCCCTGAACCAATGGGATGAGGCTGCATGGCAGGTGAACTTCAGGATGGAGAGATGGCTCATCTTCAGGATAGCGGACCGCCTCCAGCCTTGGCTCGAGAGACAGGCCACTGCAATGCAGTCACCCATCCCCGTGATTCAGGGAGTGGCCATAGCGATATGGACCCTGGTAACCCCCGATTCCTGTCGCTCCATTGCCCAGCATTTAGGGGTCAGGATCAGCACAGTGGTCACCATCGTCCTTGGTTTCTGCAAGGCAGTCGAGGCCGTCCTCCATTGAGTGGTTCAACTCGTGGACCAGGACTGGGTAATGGCAGACTTCAGAGCGGTGGGGTTCCCCAATTGCATCAGGGCCATATATGGGACGCATAGCACCATCCTGCACCCCCCCCCCCTCACGACGCGGATGAGTACATCAGCCACCACAGCTACCATTCGCTGCATCTCCAAGTGGTGGTGGATGATTGGGACTGGGTGGTTCACCAATGTGTTCACCGGCCACTCTGGATGGAGCTATGATGCCCGACTTCTCTGCATATCCCCATTGTCCGCATGCATGTACAGGGGGGGCCATCGATGATTCCACCATGAGCTGCATCGAAGGGGTTGCTATGCCACCAGTCATCACTGGGGACCCTGCCTACCCCTTGCTGAGGTGGCTCATGAAAGTATATCCAGTGACCCACAAACCAGCAGAGGTCAGCTTCAACACCCACCTCAGCACTGCCCAAACGATGGTCAAGTGGGCCTTTGGGACTCTCAAGCAGCAGTGGAGATCCATAGCCAGCCACCTCAACTTCAAGGTGGAGACAACTGCACTAATGATTTCCACAGCTTGTGTGCTGCACAACATCTGTGAGACAGACGGTGCCCCTTTCGATTACCACATGCCTGTTTGAACTCCCCGGGCCTCTGTACTGGCAGGAAAACAACCCCCAGAAGTACCGATATGCCAAGCGCATCAGAACAGCCCTGTGCAGGCATATACCACAAACGGACAATGTGCAACTCTAGAAGCCAGACCGTCTCTTGGGCATACTCCAAACCTCCACCGATCGAGCAATGCCAAGCAACCTGGCATAGGGGAAGGGTGTTATGCAGGGTGATTAGCATATAAGTACACAATGTGATCCTACATCAATAAACACTGACTCCTGAAACCATACATGGTCTTTCCCTCCATCAACGATCATTGAGGAGCTACTAACTATGGGAACCACGCAAGCTCAGGGAAGCAAGCATGGGGCTGGCCGGAAAGGTTGCTTTTGTACGTGCACGGGAGTGGTGTGAGGCTTCCCACAGTCATGTAGGAGGTGGTCGGGGATAGCTGTTGCTAACACACCATGGGCCCGGCGGCGGGAAGTGCTTTTGGACCACTTTTGCCCTGCCCCCAATCACTGTCCCGAGAGGACAGGACCCAGCATGTGGTCCCGTGCAGAGAGTGCACAGGGACATGTTAGGGGCACATAGGAGGGACGGATTGGCTGTCCTGTGGAACAACAGCAGCAATAGGGGCAATGGGGTCTCTGCCTGTTCACGTGCCTGGCCAGGTGGCCTGGTGAGGAGGGGCACACCGGGCATGCCACGACCAGGGTGGTGCACAATGTACCAGGCACAACCCAATTATGGCCATTCCAGGCCTCCATGGGACAGCCCTCCGAATCACTGATTGCTGCCAGACGTGGGGGCGGGCATTGGGGGTGTCCATGGTGCAGGTGTATAGCCTAAGTACAGCCTTATGCAACTGCCCTGTCTGCATATGGTATCAGGGAATGAATACCAGGAAGCAATATATCTCATGTTGAACTGTTTATTTTTAACAGTACATTTGACCCGGTCCCCGCCCTGGCTCCCCTTGGTTCTCGACGGCCGTCCACTTTTCCTCAGTAATGGGGAGGCTGAAGTAGCCTAATCCCATGCCTCAGGGTCCGGCTGTCCCAAATCATGACTCCCCAATGGGGCAGATGTGGGTGGCAGTCCCGGCCCGGCCCGTGGGTGCCCTGCTGGCAGGTGGCGGGTGCGGCAGAGGTGTCTTCCCGCACCGTGGCTGGTGCAGGGAGGTGGATCCTGAGACCCCGGGCCTGCTGCAGTGGCGCATGGGGGATGGGATCTGGTGGGGCCACTGGGGGTGGCACACGGAGAGGTCCAAGAATGGAAGCTGTTGTTATTGTCCTTGTTGGCCTTGTCGCCACTCCTGAGCTCCATGGCCCTCAGTTGGCTCTGGTGGCTGTCCCTCTCGTACCCGGCCGCAGCCATTCACCGGGCGATGTTTTCGAACACCCTCTTGTTCTGGCGGGAAGAGCAGAGCTCCCTCTGCGTCTCCATGTCCCCGCAGAGGTGGATAATGGCCAGGGTCTCCTGTGACCCTCGTCTGCGGCGGGAACGGGATGGTTCCATGGCGGGAGCCTGTGGGGCGTCTGGGGTCGTTGCAGGTCTGTTTGCCTGTGGGAACAGGGGGCACATGTGAGTCTGGGCCGGTTTATCTGGAGACACCCTGCCCCTTGCTTCCCCCTTGCCCCGGGACTGATGGCATACCCGACGGGGTTGTGGTGCCTGCTGCGGCTGCTGGGCCAGCTCCTGCTCCTGCTGCATGTCCGTGGCTGCATTGGTGGCGGTGCGGCAAGTCATGCTCCTCACCTGCTATGGCCACGGCACTGTTCCCTTGTGAGCAGGTCCCTTTGGACATCTCACTGCGGTCTGGTCGGTGGTGGTGTTGGTCGGGAACCTCTGTTCTGCGCGCTCCTCCTGCTTTTGGGTGGGGCTCTGTGACCTGGTTTGGATCTGGGCGAACTGATGTGACGGCACGCTTCAGCCCGATCGTGGTAGCCATAGCCCAGGCTGTTCCTTCACAATTCTCTGAACTCACGGCCTGGGCTAACTGCTGCCACGGTCCGGAGTGGAGCACAGCTAGCAGCCATGACGGTGGGTCTGGATCCAGGCGGTGGGGAGGACAAAGTGTGGCATCCTGTGGCAAAGCGTGCCACCGTCACACCTTTAAATACCCTGAGTTTCATTTTCTGGGCAAGGTCTAGCTCAGTTTGACTTTGGGCAAGTTTTACTTTATTCCTCCATTTTCTAACCTCATGGTGGGACAGGTGTGAATTAGTTTTTATGGTTAATGTCTTTGTGGACTAGCTATGCCCTGTGGGGATAGGCATATCCGGTTATATTTTATTGTTTTGATTTTATCGTCAGCTCGGTCTTTGGGCTGATTTATGTATTATGTTCTATGGGATGTACTCACTGTTTGTAGTACTGATTTGTTGATGACCATTGGTCAAACAATAAAGATTTCATTTCATTTCAACCTCATGGAGGTAGTTTTCTTTACTAATCAATCCGTTTTCCCACTGGCTGTAAGCTCTCTGCTTATTCCTAATATCCTGTTTGATATGATTATTCAACCTATTGGGTCTAGAATGCCTTCCTACCCGTGAGCCCCTTAGAACATGGGTAGAAGCAGTGCAGAGACAAGGTGTTGGCCCAGATGTGATAACAGTATTAGCATCCCAATGGTTCCACCCAGACGCTGCACTTAGCACCTCCTGGAGAGGCTATTGTTCCCAGTGCTAGCTATTCAAGGCATAATCCTCCATCATTCAAGTCAATAGCAAATCTCCTATTAACTTGAATAGTGGAGGAATGTCCTGCCCCTCTGAGCTGTGACCAGATCATCCCCATGAATGGGATGGGAGAGGGCGAGGCTCATCCATTTCAATGGACCTTGGAGGAGGGGAGCCTCTTCCTGTTTTTCTTTCTGCCTATCTTTCTTTTTACCTTTTGTATAAAATATTGGCTTTGAGGATTCCTTGGTCATTTGATCTTGCTGTAATTGGTAACCCAAAGCAGCTAAGCACAGAATCATTGGAAGGCAAAAGATGTGGTCAAGGCCAGTAGTATAAAAAAGGACTGGACAAGTTTCTGGAGGATAGGTCCATTAGCAACTCTTAAGTGGGTAGCTTTTGGGGAACGTAACCTCTTACGACAGGGAACGGATCACCCCATTGTGACCTGTTGGGTCCTTCTTCCATGCAAGATGCTGGGCTTGATGGACCGTTGGTCTGACCCAGTCTGGCACTTAAAGCACCTTAAAGGTCATGTAATCCAACCCACTGTTCCAAGGCAGGATATCCTCTGCCTATAACATCACAGATATATGCTTGTCCAGCTGGATTTTGGAAACTTCCACAGCTTCTTTATGCAAGACAACGCTCTGTTATTACAATTAAGACGTTTTACCTCATATAGAACCCAAATCACCCTTGCTGTAACTTAGGACCATTCCCTCATCATTGCTGTTATTTATTTCTATAGTACCTGCAATGTGCTTGGCGCTGAACAGTCGTGGTTATAGAGATGGGTCCGAGGGGCTTTACAATCTTGTCTTTTGTGACTGTGGAGAACAGTTCTCCATCCTTTTTTTGTTTGTTTTTTGGTGGCAACCTTTACAGACATTTGAAACCTGCTCTCCTGTCCTCCCCTTAGTCTTAAATACTCCCAGTCCCTTCAGCCTTTCCTCATGTGACTAACATTTTAGATCTTTTACAAGTTTTATTGCTCTTTTCTGAATCTTCTCCAGTTTCTTGACAGCCTTGAAGTAAGTGTCAACTGGCTACTGCCTAGCCAGTTGTCCTCCATTTTATATAGCTGCATTTCTGTATGGCTAAGGAAGTGTGTTGGGGAGGGGGGGGGGAGAGGGCAAACCTGAGGCTATCCTTCCATTACCCTATGATGTAACCTAGGCAGGGATGTAGTTTGACTTTTAGATTTGGTGAGGCTGAAGTGAAAGTATCCTGTGCTGAATAAGATGAGGTTAAAAAGTTAACACCTGTGCCCCATGCATTTACAGAGCAGTTCTGTAGCAGAGTTAGCAACGTGGTTGGGTAGCAAACCTGAGGCTATCCTTCCATTACCCTATGATGTAACCTAGGCAGGGATGTAGTTTGACTTTTAGATTTGGTGAGGCTGAAGTGAAAGTATCCTGTGCTGAATAAGATGAGGTTAAAAAGTTAACACCTGTGCCCCATGCATTTACAGAGCAGTTCTGTAGCAGAGTCAGCAATGTGGTTGGGTAGCTAAGCCTTGAATCTTCCATGATAGGATTTTAGATTCCATCCTCTCCATGGGCTTGTATATAGCCTGTCTATTTTGGTTATTTGCAGAAACTGAGTATTCAATCTGGAGTTGCTCCCCATTCCCTGGTGGCGTATGATGGTGTCACTCCAGAATCTTGCCTCATATCCCGTTGTGTATGCATGTGTGACACTCCTGGAGCCACTCCCCATTTGTGTATGCGACTCCAGAACCGCTCCACATTAGAGAAAGGAAGTGGGTGGGAGAGGTGAGGCGTGCCACTTCACATTTCCCAGCGGGGAAGTGAAGTTGGGGTGGGACTGGGGTGGCGGAGGGAGTGAGAGTTCAGAGTCACTCATTTTCCATTGGGGAAGGGAAGATGGTGCGTGTGTGTCATTCTGGAGTCACTCCCCATTTTTTAGTGTTATTATTATTATTATTATCATCAAACATTTATATAGCGCCATCAATTTACCTGGCGTTTTACAAAGTAATGGAATAGACACGGCGACGTTCGGGTGCCCAAGCTTGGCTTGGTTACATGGAGAACGATGGCTGGTTGGGCCATAGCGGGGAGTTAGAGCGGGAGGGGGTGTCACTCCAGTTATTTTTCTTTTCCAATTGGGAAGTGGGGTGAGATCTCCCAGTGGGGCCAAAGAATGTCACTCAGGAGTCAGTCCCAAATCCCCAGGGGAGAATGGGAAGTAGGAATGGGGTGACATGTTACTCCAGGGCCACTCCAATTTCCCACGGAGAGCAGAGGTGAGGGGTGTCAGTCTGGAGTCACTCCAAATTGCATGTGTGTGTGTGTAAACAGTGTCACTCCAATTTCACTTCGATTTGACCTGGGTAGGATAACTGCCCTTGCCTCTCCATTCTAAACGGGGAGGAGGAAATTGTCCCCTTCGCATCCCATAATAATATGGGAGTGGGAATATAAGAGGAAAAGAAAGGACGGCTCTCCTTTCCTTCCATTCAACACACAAAACGGAGATAATTCGGGAGCGGATTGGCTGTGTCTCCTGTCACTCAAATGTTTATCTCCTCTCCCCCTGCCCAGTAAGAAATACCCCAATGCGCTCTCCGCCACGGCGGGAGCTGTAGACAAGGGATTGGCTGCGGCTGTCGGTCAATCTCTCTTTAGTCCCAGCACTAAGGGGATATCTGCCGTTTGATTGGCTTACGCTTGGCTCTCCGTCGATTGGGCGACTCTCCCGTCGCTTTCTGCCCGACGGCGACGATTGTAAACCCCAGCCATCGATCTGAGCAAAGCCCGCCCCTAGGGCTTTGTAAAATAACGTGGATTGGCTGGGGGGGTAAGGGGCGGTGCTTAGACAAGAAAAAAAAAAAAAAAAAAATCCACCCCGTGGTGGTTGCGCGCGCAGCTCCCCTTGTCTTGGGCTTTTCTCTGTGTGTTTGTGATCGGAGCCGGCGCGCACGAGAGGGGAGGGGGAAGGAGAAAGAAAGGGTCCTCGGAACGTTCCAGCGCGAACGTTCCATTGGCGGCGCGCGTGCCCGCGGAGACGTCCCCAGCGAGCGTTCCATCCGCGCACGAGGCTCCCGGGGAACGTTCCATCGGGCGCGGAGCGAGGCCCCGCGAACCCTTCCAGCTCGGCTCTTGCCCCAGGCCCTCGGCGCAGCAGTATGTCGGGCTCGGCTGCGGCAGCGACGGCCCCGGCCCCCGCGGAAGCGGGAGGCCCCGGCGGCGGAGGCAGCGGGGATAAGCAACAGCGCTGCGTTACCGAAGGCCTGGACCTGCTGGAGAAGTGCGGCGTGTGCCGCGAGCGACTACGGGCCGAGCGAGAGCCGCGCCTCCTGCCGTGCCTCCACTCCGTCTGCAAGGAGTGCCTCAAGGCCGAGCCCGCCGCCGGGAACAACAAGGAAGGGCAAGGTGGGCCATCGTGGAGCGGCGGGGAAGCATCGTGCACGGCTGGGGGG
>QEPC01002738.1:742506-763628 GCA_003113815.1 Sphenodon punctatus
CCCCCCCCCCCAGCTTTCTCTCCCGATGTATATAATTCTTATACCTTGGCTCACTTTCTACAGTTTCTGAGCCATTTGCCTATAATGTTCCTTTCCGCTTACCCAGCCCCAGGAGTGATGCTTGCTAACGGAATATATTTTCCGATGAGATCCTACACTTACTGTGTGTTTATCTCTAAATAAAGATGAACAAGTGGTGTAATAAAAAAAAAATAACTTGCACTTGTTTCATAAACCTAGCTGAAATGTTTTTGTGCTTGCTAACTCAATTATGTATATTAGATTCTCTTCCTTAAAGAACTTGGCTGGGTAAGCAAGCCCCTACTGCATATTTAATTTTTTCCTGAGATTTTGTCCAGGAAGTTCTTCCATGCCGTCACAAATCCTACCTCTCTCCTATCAACTCCATCCCCGGTCTTTCTCTTCGTGCCCTTCCTCTGCTTGAGGCTGGGATGGCTGGTCCCCATAACTTAGTGTTGCCTCATTATGTATTAAACCTGACAGCGTAGTAAGATGAGAGGTGGTTTGATGGAGCTTGAAGAGAGAGCTTAAAGTTGAAGGGATCAGGGGATAGTGCATTAGTTCAGTAAGAGGCTGAGGGGTGGGTTACAGTAAAGCCAAATGCATCTATTAAAGCAAATGAAGCTAATTAAAACTTGCCATACCTTTATGAAATAGGCAGCCAGGACAGAGTTGCTGCCATGCTAGACTAATAGCCGCTTATAGACCTGTCCCTTTTTAAAACGTGTCCAATCTTATTTTTGCAGTAGGCTGCACTACATTTGTTGGCAAGGACACCCCCCACCCCACCCCATCCCCGGTTTAATGGAAGAGGACGGTATTTGGAACAATGCTGGCAACCAGCAGCTCCTAGTAGTTGTGTCTGCATGGGCAAAAAAAAAATGTTTTGGTTTGCCTTGGCTGATCTCTAGCCTGCATTGCACTTCTGTATCTTAAAACTGGCATCTGCAAGTTGTGGCTCACCCATCTGTGTAGCTAGGCTTAGCTTGCGCTGAAAATGGGTTTAAACTAATACGAGCAGAGGTGTCGCTAGGCTGTAATGGGCTCTGGTGCAGAGGATGGGTGTGGGGATCCCAGAGGAAGGGCATGCAACAGCACTACCAGGTCCTGGTACAGTTGCATCACCTGTTGCTATTATAGCGATACCCTTGAGTAGGAGTGTGTGCACAGAGATGCTCTGGTTTAAACATCCCCAATGCAGCTTAAACATGGGATCCCGGTCTGGAAACTTGGAGAATGTTTGAGCCTGTAGCAGAACTTGACTAAACCTTCTTTTAGGGCTTGCTCTCGTAATCCAGGGTAGTTAAGTGGGAGTTTGAGGCCTGCGTGCAACTCGCACCTCTCTCCTTCTGTTCCCACACACTGGGGTAAAGAGCACTTTCCCTTCTCATGATCTCCTTGTGGAAGAATTGGTGGCAGGGCGAGCTAGGATAGCTTTTGGTGAGGCAGAGAGCTGTTGCACCTGTAGGGGAAAAACCAAAAAGCAGACCTGGGAGCTTTAGGGAAACCTGATTGGATGGGATTACCGAAAGGCGTCTGCAATTTCGTATCGTTTATGTAAATGGATGGGGCCCCCATTCATTTTTGTAACTAAGATAACAAAAATGAATAAAGAAGCAAAATAAGTTTGTGTGCATTTTTTTGCTTGTTAAAAAAATATCAGTGTGCGCAAAATAGCCACGGGGCTGTTCTGCGCATACTTGCCCTTTTCCAAAATGGCACCAGCAGCGTTGGCACCTTTTTGAAAAAGGACCGTGCACATGCAGAACAGCCCCAATGATCGTTCTGCGCATACGTAGTAATTTGCAATGAAATTGAAAAAATTAACGAGCCAAACACCCTGAAAATAAGTGGGATTTTAAAAAAAAATTGAAAACGTGCTTGCTGCACACCCCGAATTACCAACCTTCGTTCCCGCTTTAACCTGTTTGTGGGAACATAGGAGAATTCTGAGCAAGGTAGAAGGTACCTACCTCTAGCAGAAGTACTTGTGCAAGCAAGCTGTTACAGGGCCATGGAAAGAATGTTTTCTCAAGTCAAACTGGTCTTTTCTAGTGGGAGTTGCTATAATTGACCACCAAGAAGTCAGGCTCTTTACACAAAACACTTCTCTGAGAATGTTTTCTCAAGTCAAACTGGTCTTTTCTAGTGGGAGTTGCTATAATTGACCACCAAGAAGTCAGGCTCTTTACACAAAACACTTCTCTGGTGGCAACACATGGGACTTAGTAGTCGCACAACACCTTCCCCTCTGTTCAAACTCATCCTTTGCTCCATAATCTGTTTAGCTTCCCCTCTAGCAACTCATTCACGCAGCAGCTGGATTCTCTGCATTTCAGTGGCTCTAGCCATAGGTAGCAAGCACAGGAGATGGGAATGGAGTCACACTGACAAATGGGTTTACTTTTTTAATCCTAGTGCCAGGTGCATAGATAAACAGGGACCCATGTTCATGGCATCTTCCTAATTGGTTGATGGAAAATCCAGGGAACGCTGGTCCCTGCACATAAGCAGTTATCATGCTAATAAAAGGCCTTTGTCTATGTTCTACTTAAATGACCTTATTCAGATACTGAGACTTTTGTTTGGAGGGAAAAAATCCACTGAACTAATTTACTAGGGTGAAGGAAGGCTGCTGGAAGGTTGTTTTGACCCAGGTAAGTTTTAGCCCATCAAAAATGTATCCTGTGATGTATTGGACGTCTAAGATGAGACGCTAATCAGGATCTGATCCCAATGGAACAGCGTGGGTCTTGGTGTATATAAACTGTTTGGGGGAGCAATTGGGGCTCACTTAAATGTTAGATGAGACGGTCTTTGCAAATACTTACTCTGATTACCTCCAGCCTAGAGTGTAGCCTCTGAAAACCTCTGTTTTGCTTTGTGTGCCTTTATTCCAGACCTTGTGAATCTAGGTGCAGCTTATTGCTTTGAAACAATCTAATAGAGATTTGTCTTACAATTCCAAGTCTAGGGCTTGTGTTCACAAGTACTGCCTTGGTGTGCACAAGCATGAATTCACAAACACTACTTTGGAGTTCAAGTGTAAATTAGGGGAGATTCTTACCTCTAAATGAGTTGGGTGAGAGTAGCCTGTTCATGTGCACGCTTCAGGGAATTACCTCTGTGCAGTCCTCTGCTGTCCCATCCTTTTCCTCCTGCAGTTTGTCCAACGTCTCTGCCCCTAGGACTACTCATTATTCCAGTTCCCTTTGCTGTCCCTTCTCTGCAGGTTGCCAAGCAGGGACATTGTGGGCAACAGCTCTTTCCCTTCTAGAAGCAGCAGTCAAATGACAGGATGATGTGATCCTTTAAGCATTAGTTTTGTTCTGTTTTTTTGCCATTGCAGCCTTTTAAAAATAAAATGCATCCAAACTGTTGGAGTTGGTGAGACTCCAGATAGAAATTCCCTTCAGAATTATCCAATGTGTTACATTTATTGGAAAAAAAGGGTACTGCAGAACACCCCTTTGACATTGTTGACAGAGGAGACTGTAGTTTTCTCTTATTGGACCAACTTCTTGCTGGTCAGAAAGCGCAAGTCGTTGGGCCCTGCAGGGTCTGCCCTTGGGTATGGAACAGGTTCGAAGTACAGACTAAAGAAATGCTGGCCAGGAATATTAGAGGGTAGTAAAGTGGGAAGGAGCTTGTCTGTCTGTCTGGGGGGTGGGGGAGCAGGCCTCGAGGAGACAACTTGGTTTCAAACATCTTTAAAAAGATGAGGTTGAAAAGCAAGCATCAGTAATGGTAAATGTAGATTGAATGATGCAAGGACAAATCTTTAGGAAAGAAACAATCTACAGTAGGAACCATAGCAGGTGAACATTAACAAACAGACCCCGCTAGTCACATTTCTCTAATGGTTTGAAATGCCCAAGTTTAGACTTTGTTCTTTATATCCAATAAATTATGAATTTTAGTTCTTGAACATCTTTTCAAACTATTGTACCGATCCCCCTTTCTCACAAAGCATTGTGAGATCAGAAAGTAAGTTGCCAAACTCACTCTGTTACCACCAGCAGCAGGTGTTCAGAGTAGTAAATCCATGTTTGCTCTACCCATGAAAATGTATTGAGATAAAGATCTGTTTGCCTGCAGTCACGGCCTACCTGTTTCTGGTCACCAGACGTCCTGGCACCTCTGGCTAACGGACAATTTGGGATGATTGCTTTGACTGAAGAGTGTGGGGGAAAACATTTTTTTTGCAGTGAATTGCTGCAGGTTTTGAGTGGGGTCACCTAGACCTCCTAGTCATTTAGGCTGTAGTTAGTCAGTGGAGTTCCTTTTTATTTAAGGATGTGTTTGACACCCACAACACACCTGTTGCAAAACGCAAAAAAGCTTTCATGTGTCTCCCTTTTTCTCCTACTGGATTTGCTGGGCAGAGGGCATGGTTAGTAACTGTCCTCTGATTAGACTTGTCCACTGTGTACAGGATGCTTTTTTAGAGCACAGTTGGCCCATCTGGCGGGAGGTGTTTTTTGCTGATGCAATACTTGAAGAGGGCAGCTTTACAAAAGGGGTCAGGAACGTCTCTCAGACCCGTGGGTCAAATCTGGTCCGTGGCTGCCCCTTTCCAGTTCCTGGTTCTGGGGTGAGGAGGATTGTACTCGGGGACAAGGGAGTGGAACTGTGACCATGCTTTTGAAGATGCAGGGTCCATCGTGTGGACATGCCTTTTCCTTTCCCTGTACCAAGTACATCCTTTCAGAAACCCAACTTCTATGTGGCCCTTGGAGTTTGTACTAAGTTTCATGGTGGCCCACACCAGGGAAAAGTTATCCCACCCCTGCATGGAAGCCACACTTACCATTGGATCTTGTAGGCACATCTGGCAGCAGCTGCAACTTCCTTTGATAAGAACCTTCCTGTTGAATATGGTATCTGCATCTTTCTTCCACTTACTCAGTCTCCTTTCAATATGAGAATTCAGGGAGTTTATGGATTAGGGCAAGACTAACCTGGATTAATCTTTGTCTGGTGTTCTTGAGTCTGACAACTTTGGGCTGCGGTGTGTATTGTGCATCGGGTTCCTTAAAAAGGATATTCTGTCAAGTAGACTTAATAGGCAGAAGCTTCAGGTGTAGAGCTAACTAGGGAAAAGGCTAATTGAAGCTTCCTGTAAGAAGATAGAGGATATTGTTGATAGAGGTGATAAGGCTTGAGTATCAAAGTCTATGGATACTCCAAACATCTTCCTCTTCTTGGATTAAATGAGATGCAAGCAGGCTGTTTTGAACCAGCTGAGTTTTAGCCCATCAAAAATGTATCTGGAGATCAGAGATGAGATGCCAATCAGGATCTGATCCTGATTGAACAATGTGGCTCTTGGTGAATATACACCATCTTCTGGGGTGCAGTCGAGCTTACTTAAATACTGACTGATGAGACATTCTCTGCAAATATTTCTATTTTAATTATTATCTGGTACTTTGCTTTCTCACTAAACTTCCCTTTTCTTTCTCTTTTTGTGAATAAAGGATTCTGAATTAGTGTTTCAACTTCCATAGAAGTAAGTTGTATTTAATTTTACACTCGATAGTTTAAAGTAAAAGACTTCAGATAAACAACAAGCTTTTGAGGTATTTTCTTTTGAAAAGAGGAACTGTACTCTGTTCTCACCAAGAAGACACTTCAAGGGCCAGGCTAACAACCTGAAATGGGATAGAAAGCTAAAAATGAAAATATTCTGATGCCCAGAAGCAGGTCCCCAAAGCTAGCACTTATCTCTGAAGGCTAAAACCTTGGGCTGAGCAGTAAGAATGGAAACTTTCTAAATCCTCAGTCGAGTATTTATCTTTGTTATGGTCGTAGGGCTGGCTGTCTCCTTAAATCCCGTTTGCCTGCAGATGCAAGAGAAGTTGTGGAGAAAGGAGATAATGTTTCCATCTTCCTCCCCTTCCCCCATGTTACTTCTTTGTTAAGGGACTTGGCTTATTATTCATAGCTCTGCAATGCCTGTCGCTTCAAGGGCAGTGTCTTGAAACTTGGTACCCTGAGTTACAGCAGGTTAAAATTGGGAATGGGGCAAGGTTCTCTGTTTTGCTAACTTCATCCTTTAAGCTGGTAGTGAGCAGAAAACTGGGATAGTCTCCTTTCCATGGTGGCTTTATGACTCTTGGGGAACAGTTAATTTTAAGTTAATATGTTCTGGGAATGCCTGTGTCTAGATGCCATTGAGAGATGATGGAATGCAAGTCCCTCCAGTGGCTCGTTCAATAAGCCAAGTGACGTGATTGTAGGCATTAGACCTGCACAGCTGTTTAAATGTCACAGGCCAAGGATAGGGAACCCCCTAGCCCAAGGGACCACATTGACCTATGGCTAATTTCATTTAGTCCCTTTCCAGTTCTGGATCTGGCCCCTAGATCCTGTTCTATAGCCAACTGCAGAGAGGCTGAGTTGGAGCATGCATTCAAGGATGGGGAACAGACCTATGATAGGAACCCTTCTCTTCCCACATGCACTTTTGTCCCTGACTTCCGTGTGGCCCTTGGAACTTTCACTAATTTTCAGAGTGGACCCTGGGAAGGAAACACTTTCCCCACTCTGACATAGGAAGTGGGTAATGTAAAAGCTCCTATCAGCAGCATACTTAGCGGCTCCTTCACACAATGCGTTTGCTCTTTAAGTATTTATATGGTGCTAGTCATGTACCTGGTGCTTTACAATTAAGTATAGACAGGGTCCCTGCCCTCAAGAGCTTCAATCTAGGGGAGACAGGGATACATCCATGAAGTCAAGAGGTCGCAGGTGCTTACCTTAGTTACGAAGGTTGGGAGGAAGTTCTAGGCAGTGGAGCAGCAAGAGATAAGGGGCAGATGCAGGAGCTGGTGAGTTGTAAGAATGGTAACGGAGGAGGAGGAGCAGAGCTGCTGGCCAGGAGTGTAGCGGGAAATGAGCGCAGAGAGATGGGCGGGAGGACAAGACAAGGACGAGACTTGTAGATAAAGACAATGTTTGGGTCGAGGGAGGAGAGGAGCGGAGCGGCTGCACGTGATCGAAGCAGCAGGCAAGGTGGATGACCGTGGCAGAGTTCCGAACAGAAGGGGGGGGAAGCTGAGGACGGGAAGGCCAGTCAGGAGGAGGATGCAGTAGTCAAGAGGAGAGATGACCGGTGAAGAGACTAGAGCAGGGATGGGGAATAGTTTCCCTCACAGGGGCCACTCAGAAGTTGGGGGTGGGGCTGGTTAAGGGGGGGCGCTCAGAAAACGGAGGGTCTAGATCCTGGATCTGTCCCCCTATTCGTGTGTGCCCGCCCTCATCTCGGCTCCCTTATTCCGAGCTCATTTATTCAGTGTGTGAGAGTAGGAACTGGATCTAGGGATCCACAAATACTTAGCTACAAGGGAGCAAAACGTACCTGCCCAATAATGGGCCGTTGGTGTTGCCCGTACGTATGAGAGAGAGAGGGAAACTAGTTCAGATTGTGCTTCTATTTGACTTCTGCAGGGATGGGAGCATATTTTGCATGTCTCATTTCTTCAGTTTTGATTTCATGCGTGCCCTGAGGAAGGGCCCTCTGGCCCAACAGCTCGCAAGCGGTGCAAGAGGAGATTATCTCCATCTGCACCATTCAGGGTTTTTGTGATCTTGGGGTCACTCCAGACCTGTGTCTCCTTGTCTTGAGTGAGTTCTGCGCTCCCTTGTTCCATGCATTCATAACGGTGAAAGCATCAATGGTGTGCAGCAAATTGAGAGCGGTTCGCCCTCGTCCAAATTCTAGAAGTAGGGGGAAGCTGGCACAATTAATTGACAGCAAGCTTAAAACAAACACCAAGGAATTGCTTGCTTCACACAAAGCACACTTAACATATGGAAAAAAATTGCCCAGGAATGTTAAGTCCAATAGCGTAACTGGGTTCAAAAAAGGATTGGACTAGTTCTTGGGACAGGTTCAGTCAAGTTGCTGAGGGGTTGCGAGACGGGAGCTAGGGTGACATTGCACCGATGGTTCATTCCCTTATGAGCTGTTAGGTGCTTTTCTAGAACGGCTGCGAACTGAGACGGGACGCTGGACTAGATGGGCTCTTGCTCTGTCCCAGTCTGGTGCTTATAACATTTCATTGCCCTGATCCTAGGTTCAAAAAATGGTCAAGTTCATTGATGTGTTCAGCCAAATACTGTTCAGGCTTGTGTAAGTCAGCATGGTTCTTGATTGAAAAGTTCCCCGTTTACCATCTGTGCATGTAATGCAAGTCTGGGAAAGCCAATTGTGTCCCCCCAGTAATCACTGCGACCGCTTTTAGATGAACGGCTGGACTTAACGGGCTTGAAGGAAGTGCTTCCTGAAAAGCCGCACGGAAGTAGCCGGCCGCCATAGGACTCGTGGCTTGCACAGTCTCTTTGAAGCCATATTTGGAAAGCCTCAATATCGGGGCTTCCTTCAAGCCCAAAAGTCCAACCGTTTGTCTAAAAGCGGTCGGTGTCCTGGTAAGCACAGAAAGTTCTTCTGGGGGGGTGGGGTATTCAGGGCTGTAGTGGGGCAAGTATGGCTTAATATCAGGATATATCCTCATCCCTTGGGTCCTGGATTGGCCCCAGCGGTCAACCGGGACCGCCCTCCTTTGGGGTGGGGGTTCTCCCATATCTTGGGTAGTGGTGATGATTAGGGTGTTCTTGGTTCCCGCACCGAGGCTGTGGAACTCCCTCCCGACAGAGGGCTACTTGGCCCGGGACCTTCCCTTTTTCCGACGATGGGTGTAAGTATCGCCAGGATTTTGGCGAAGGTGGGGGGGTTTTATACTGTTCGTCTTTTGTTTGATTGTCGCCTGGAGCTGCTATAGCAGGGGGAGGCAGCCAAGAAATGGAAGAAAATAGTCTGGCAACTGAATTATATTTTTTTCACTCCCAGAGTTTTGATCTGAAATCTCATGCCCTGATGTACTGAATCAAATAACGGATTACTTTCTCATTTGTGAGAATTACCAAATATTTGCTATGTCGTTTAGTTAGTTAGAACTGCAAGATAGATAGAAAGATTAAACCAAAATATGATGCAAGAATTAACTGGATTAGTATAAATCAAATATACCAATAAATTCAAAATAATTTTACAAGAAATGATTTGCAATCCAAAAAGCAAAACTAAGATTAAATGCAGAAATGATTATATTGATGCAATTTAAGATTTGATTTCTCATTATTGGGGTTAGTGTATTTGGTTTATGTATAGGTTTGCTAAATAGGTCCAGAAACGCTTGCTTTCTGCACCTGTAGAGCAAACTTTTATAACTAGTGCAGTACAGGCAAGGAGTTCTTGGGTTAAGAGACATACTGTTTCTCTTTAGTTACCTTTAACTTTGTCAAAGAATTTGGTCATTTTACTCCCAATATTATTAAAAATGGCAAACCCAACAATAGTAAATTCTCATCATCATTCACACAATATGGACACTTTCTCCGTTGGTTCCCTGGACATAAATCTGCGGAGACTCAGGAGATCCTGCTGCAGCCCGCAGGAAGCAAACTTCCAAACCAAACTTCAGAGCAGGCTCCTAGGAATCGGTCCTGCTTTTTGCTCCAATAGTTCCAATATTTGTGCAACCAATGTCCTAACTACTAATGTAACCTTAAATCTGAATAAGCCTCTTATGGAGCAAACCTAACTAATAGTATGTATACCCCTGCTTCACTGCACTGTCAGTCCTGTAGTGAAGAATTGGCCTCTGAAATGAGTCCAACTCCCGTCAAAGAAGAGTTCTCCCTCTCTGGCTACCCTGTTGGGGGTGTGTGGGGGGGTCTTACAGGCCATGACTCCATTCTGGTCTGGCTCCTAATGTGCAGTCCCGCTACACCCACGTTTCTTTCTGTGCATTTAGCCTAATGTAAGCAGTGGTCCCCAGACAGCATCAGTCACCTGTGACTGAGTTTAATCATAACTACAGTTTTTCTTCAGGACTCAAAACTAGGTCGAAGGTTGCTTCACCATCGTAACAACGCAGTTAATATATTTTGGGCCCAGAATGCAGATTTAACCCGACTGCCTGGCTAAAGTCGCACCACAGAGAAGGATCTTGAGGCTGTAGTGACTGGCAGGCAGCATGGCACTGTTGTTGCAAGAAAGGCAAATACAGGTTTGAGCTGTTAGCAAACGCATTGTGCCAGTTCTGAGACCTCGCTTGGATTAGCTTGTCCATGGCAGCCTAGTGGCCATTTGGTGGCACAGAGAGAGAGGGCAAAATGGGCAAGGCTAGTGAGCGAGCATATTGAGGACTTCTATAGGCTTCCAGTATTCAAAGTGCTTTAGAGTCTTTCAGGTTCACCATAGAGGTGGGTTGGGGGGGAGGCGTTAAGGGGATTTTTAAAATTGATGTCTTTTTATTGTTTTTAGAAGCTGCCCTGAAGGGCGGCAGCATAAATTTGCCTAAACAATTCGCAACCCTGTGAGAGACGTCATTATCCCCTCTTTACGGATTGGGAGCAGGCTGAGACGGTGACTTTCTCAAGGCTTCATGGCTAAAAGGGAATTTGAAATTCACGCTTTCTGGTTCCAAGTCCCAACACGCTGACCGTGGCCACTAAGCTGCTCTGCCTCTCTAGCTAGGGCGCTTGGGATACTTGAATGAGAACTTGCTTTGCAGTCATTAGGGAATGAGTTAGCTGCTGTGTGAACAGTGCAGTGGGTGGGTGTTAAGTGCCTTAATGAACACTCTTTCCTTGTTCATACCACCATGTTGGGGGGCTGAGCTACCTTCAGCATGTGCTCTTGAAGCGGGAGTCTGTTCTGCAGGAGGGGTTCCCCTTTCCTTGAAGGGTCAGTCAGCAATGTGCCTAGCACTGAAGAATCCTGAATCGACAGGACCCTGCCCCGGAGAGCTTACAGTCTAGGATGGTGAAAGAGTGGAGGATACATCGGTTGAAGCTGTAGGTGCATGTGCTTAGCTCACTTACAGTGCGAAATGGTATTTTTGGAGGCTAAAGTGACATGAGAATCGGTGAGCAGTCTGTCGGGGTGGATAATGTTTAGTAGGGTCTGACCCAAGTCACCACTGCCTCCGACATACCTGTCCTGCGTTTGCTCAGTCTATCGCTTTGACTTAGTTAAGTGTCTGAGGAAGGGCCCTATGTGATAGGGATGCACGCATGTGCGTGGGGAACAGATGCATGATCTGGACTCGTGTCTACCAAGAAATTTTTAAAATGGGCGTTTGCAGCGCAAAAAAAAAAAAAGATGCCGTTTCCTCCTGGTAATTGTTGCAGAGTTCACAGGAACAGGCTCATGCTAAGGAAGGAGAGCCAGGGTGCTATACTGAGTCTCACAGTGATGGAGGGCAGCTACGGTGCCTACTGTGTCGCAGGAGTTGGGGTATACCCTGCTCCAGTTGACTGTGCTCTCTCACACGGCACTCTGCAAAGTGGCACAATGACGTATGTCCTGACCCTTTTCTCTCTGGTCTCCCCGCAGTGGTTGACTGCCCAGTATGCAAGCATCAGTGCTATCTAAAGGACATTGTTGAGAACTACTTTCTGAGAGATGGAGGCTCCGAGGTGCCCGGAGGTGCCAAGGACGCCAATGAGGTGAGTTACTTCCCTTTGCGCTGCCCCTTCCTGATTCCCCCTACTCCCCCATCATCCCTGTGACATGAGTGAGTGGATCATGGAACAAGCCCACAGCAAGTGCTATGGGAAACCCTTCCTGTGCCCTTTGGTGAACCTGTTTTGTGTGGGGTTGTTTTTTTTTACCAGTTTGGTGCAAAGAATGTTTGCAAGCCCCAGGCTCCCAACTCCTGTTCTAGCAACCGTTCATTTTGCATATATCCAAGGAATCCTGGCTTCCACCCACATAGCAGGGGTGGGCACCTCTGGCCTGGGTTAGCCTTTCATCTGGGCCCTTTTCAGTTCCTGGATCTGACCCTGGCCTCTTGATTCAGTTCCTACCCCCAAGCACTGAAATGGTGAGCAGATGGGGGCATGCACACAAGGCTAGAGGGACAGATCCATGGCACAAATCCATGATCTGGACCCTCCTTTTCCTGTCTTTAGCCTTTCATCTGGGCCCTTTTCAGTTCCTGGATCTGACCCTGGCCTCTTGATTCAGTTCCTACCCCCAAGCACTGAAATGGTGAGCTCAGGGTAAGGGACCCGAAATGAGAGCATGCACACAAAGATAGCTCCGTGGCACAGACCAGGAACTGGACCCTCCTCTTCAAGCGTCCTTGCCCCAACTTCTGTGTGGCCCTCGGAGCTTAGACTAAATTTTCAGAAGGGGGACCCAGGAGAGGAAAAGGTTTGCCCACTCCTTCTCTCATAGTCACGGGCAAATCTTGTGCTCCTTCATGGATCCCTTGTCTGCCCCTTGTGAGCCATTGAAATGCCGCTGTGTGAATGGATTGCTGCAGGGTAGAGCAAGTGGTAAGCTTGTAGGAGGGAAGAGGTGTGTGTCAAGAGCCCTCCACCCCTGAGGTACATCAGGGGCTGAAGATGGGAAAGCCCCAGGAACTCTGTTCTGGTGCACCATCAAATGATTTAAAAATCAGGGGGTCCTAACGCGTGTGTCTTCTGTTCTGCCCTTGTTCCTCTCCCCTGACTGTCTCCAAGCGATTAGGAATGGGGTTTGCGATCTGCAAGAACCATGCCACATATGGGGACTCCAGCCTGCAGATTCCGGAACCTCCCTCAACCAGTCGTTAGAAAAAACTGGGGGCCAGATCCAGCTGGCAGCTGATCTGGGAAACTCATCAGAGACCTACCTTTGTGGGGTTTTCTCCTGCTCTCTTGGGTGGGGAGTGGTCTTGCTCCTGTCTCTCCCCAAATGCAGGAGTGCTTGGAAGGAGGTCAATGCTTAGGGTCTAGACCTCTTTTTCTCGGGGGGGTTAGAGGTGAGAAGGAAGTTCTTATGGGCCCTCATTGTGCAGCAGCCTGGCATGGGTGTGGAGTCAAGCCGTTGTAGAGGTGGGCTAGAGTGGGCCCAGTGCAGTGGGGCAACTCTACCTCCTGGACGTCTTTGACGTCCTGATGAGCTGAATGGGGATGTGGCCATGGCATTCTCCCCCATCCTCTTGGATGCGGCTCCACGTCTCCCATCTTGGTTGTAGTTCTTGGCGTTGGCGGAGAGCAACTTCTTGCTAGCTCTTTGCCAAGTTCATAGGAGCGGGATATGGAGAAGCATTCAAAGGATGGGGGCGGGGCCTTCACTTTGAGGGAAAAAGACCTATCCTGGCTTTCATGGTGATGGACTAGTGGGATTGGAACCATGGCCCTTACCCACAGAACTAGACTGTCGTCATCTCTGCCTTTCCTCCTCACACCCCACATACCTTGCTTCCGCTTCCCCTTGTCTTCTGCTCCCTTCCACCTTGTTCTGACTCTCCTCCCCCTCTTGCTATCCTATCATTTCGGACATTCCCCCAGGCTCACTAAGAAGTTTTACATACATGGCATGTACTTCACTGATGACCCACTTTGCAAACATTCACACAAATACTGAACAGTTCCCCAGGAAGACCAACTTCCTGGGTGCTAATGATGGTGTTAAGTGCCTTGATGTGCTTTCATGGGGACACCCTTGCAATCTAGGCTGAACGCTTGCTCTGAAGCAATTCCCCTTGAATTCTGCTTTTGTTCCCTCCTGTGGTATGTGCTCATACTTAACAAATATGTACTTCCAAACTGCTTACCCCCCAGGGGGAAATGAGGGAAGGCCATTCAATTAAGTGTTAAGACACTTGATACTGAATATACAGTGATTAACACCCAGGGCAACTTCATCCTGAGCACCTGCCCTGCAAAGCCAAGTGTGGAGCTGGTTATTTGCTCTCTGCTCCCTGCTGCTGTAGGGCACCTGTGGCAGCTTACTGCTTCTTGTCCCCTAGAGCAGAGGCGCTCTCTTTCCAGTCACAAGCACTGCAGTGACCCAAGTAACTGCTTGGGAGCATTGCATAATGTGCAGGCATGATTTGCATAAATATGCATAGATTAAATCTCCCCTCTGCAATTTAATTTACTTTAAATCCAATGAAAATTGAGATAATAAATTCCCCACACCAATTGGACTCTACTTCAGTTCAGTTACGACTGGAGGCCTTGTGGAAGGAGGCCCCTGGCACAGTCCCAAGCCCAGTACCAGGACAGCCATGGTGGTGGGGGGTCTGCTGGGGGCAGGCAGGCTCCCTCCGCAGTGGGGAAACGCTCAGCAGGGGCACAGCGCTGAATTCTGCCTGCAAAGGAAGCCCTGTTCCTTCACTCGGTCCCTTTGCTGCTTGGAGTGGCAAAAAGACAACATGAAATGATAGCGCTTGTTTTTCCCCCAGAGAGCCACTGGGCCCGTAGCAATTGCCTAACTTAGTTAAGAGCTGCTGCACATGATTATAGTCGAAATGGAGCAGATACGCACACCCCTCCCCCTTGAACTTTCAGAGCAGGGGGGATAGGAATGCTCCAGTCCCCCTCTCCAACCTTTTGACCCGTGGGAAATGGAGCTTCCAGGACTTAGTCAGTACTTTCACCTGGGTGTGGCAGGAATGGGCTATGGTTCTAATTGAATGATTTAATTTGCAAGACAAAATGTCTTTGGGTGAGGAAGTGTTCTCTCTCTGGGACTTGAGAGGAAGAAACCCCTTCAGGGCAGATCTGGGCGTATTCTCTCCCCCCCCCCCGCTGCCGCAAGACACAGGAAAAGTCTTGTATTGCTACCAACAGGACCTTAAGGGGAGTCCTCCAGCCGATGAAGTCAGTAGCCCAGCTCACATTGACTTTAATGGGCGAAGGACTGCGTGAGACTGGCCTACCCATAGGCTACAAGCCCAACCTGTGACAGACTGTTTCTAAGTGTTCCTGAGCCCATTCCCCAGCCAACTGGGGGAACACCAGCTTGGGAATCCCTGCCTTGGGGGATGATTCCCAAGGGCGCAGCGTGACTTCTTGCATCCAGCACAAATTTCTTGTCCTCCAACTCCTCGCTCTTCCCTATCCTTTCGCTTTCATTTCCCACCACATTCTCCCCCAGGAACTTCGCCGCCTCTGCCACCGCAGCCTCTTGCTCCCTAAACAGCCTTGGCGGCTTCTCCCAGGCAGCTGATAGCAAGGAAAGGAAGGGGTGGTTGTTTTCCCACAAAATGGTAGCTTGAGCATCTTGGTTGTGGTCGTAGCTGGTGTAGTCAATGTCCCCCCCCGTGCTCATTGACTTCCTCCCTTTCAGTGTTGCACCAGTTGTGAAGATAAAGCCCCAGCCACCAGCTACTGCATGGAGTGTGCGGAGCCATTGTGCGACACGTGCGTGGAGGCGCACCAGAGAGTGAAATACACAAAGGACCACACCATCCAGTCGACGGGTAAGCTGGGCTTTCCCGTGGCAAATCTGTGGAATGCTGCCTTTGCGGGATGGAGTTCTGATGTTGGCCTGAGTACCATTAACCTGTGGGACTCCCTGCCTTGGCATGGCATAAAAGCCAGTATTATCACTGTTTTTTAAGAAAAATCATAGTTAAACCTGTGAAACTTATTGCTATGGGATAACATTGGGACTAGTAGTATAACCCCACACCCACCCGGCCAGCTCTGCTACTGCCTTTCAGCCCACACCTGCAGCCCCTACTATCCCAGCCCTGGGAACCGCACTCTGCTTTGGCCTTGCTCTTCTCCCTCTCACTGACTACTCCCCAACGCCCTTCAATCCTGACCCTGTCGCTTTGCAGCAGTGGTTCGGGCAAGCGAGATCTCGCATTGATGGGGCAGCAAGGAGACTGCAGGGTCAAGGCAGGCTAAAGCATCCAGTTCTGTTATTCCTTGCAGGTGCAGCGAAGTCGAAGGAGGGGGAGCGAACTGTCTACTGCTCTGTGCACAAGCATGAACAGCTAGTGCTCTTCTGCGATACCTGTGACACCATGACCTGCCGGGACTGCCAGCTGAACGCCCACAAGGATCACCAGTGAGTGCTCTTCTGCCGCGGGCGGGCACTTGGGGCTGCAAGCCAGTCCGTGCGTAGAGAGAGTAGCAGGAGCCAAATAGCACCCATGCCGCTTCGGGGAGTTCATCTTGTGAGACGCGTTACTGAGGCTTCCTCCATGGTCCGGCCAACTAGAGATGCATTTCAAACTACGTGACGACAGTTTTCCAGCACCTGTAAGGCTGCTGCAAGGCAAAGTGCTGCCCAGTTGCACTTCCTGGGCCACTGAGGCTAGGCTTGGAGATGGTGTCGTTAAGATGAGCCAAATCCTTCTGCAGAGGGACTATCCATCTACCAGCCAGCCTTAATTGCTGTAGAGGGGAGTAGAGGCAATTTCCCCCTTGGGGGAGGAGTCCCTACTGCCTCCTTGGTTGGGATAGTGCATTACCGATAAGAACAAATGCATCATAATGGGGCACCTATCCTCCACCCCAGCACTGGGTTTTTTAATCAAACTTGAAGGGGAAAGGAACTTTTGAAGCAGGGTGGGAGTGGAGTCAATGTGGGAATATGAACTCCCACAACAGGGAAATACACCCGGGAGAAGAGTCCCAATGTGATCTCGTGTGAATGCACCCTCCACGTTGGAATATTTTGCCATGGGAGGTCCCCTCGCCCATGGGCCTTTGAGTAGGTTAGACATCTCTCGGGGATGGGAACCTGCAGTCTGTTCCCGGTGGTGTGGGTGCTTTGGCAGCTGGACAATCACAAAGCACTTTTGGGCAGCGGGCATGCCTCCTACGTAGACAGGGCATGGGTTCTTCAACCGCTGAAACTCTGGATCCTGTTTAATGGCAGGCACCAGACTAGTTAGCCTTGGGTTCCTTCCAGCTCAGATTCAATAACCTCTAATCAAATCTACAATTGATCATGCTGTGTGTGGCCTATGTTTGAAGCTAAGGACGCAGCGGCCAAACGGGCATGCTGCCTTCTAGAATTCTAGCTGAGCTTGTGCTCTCATTATCGACTTGCCCATCTAGGGTAATTTGGGCTAAAACTATACGCTGAAACCTAAAATAGCAGAGGCTATGGAAGTTAGGGTTAAAGAGATCAAGGGTAGTTATTCTGAGGGTAGCTATCTCCCTCTGCCCTGGTTCCCATGAACAGGTATAGCTTTGCTTGGGAACTTGACAACAGGGGGAGCTGGAAAACCAGGCAGCGCGCAAAAAAAAGTAGATGTGCAAAGGTTGGAAGAAGGCAGTGTTCTGGGGAAGGAGAGGCGATTATTGCTGTCTTCCTAGAAAATCTAGTGGGGAAACTTCCCACTTTTTTTGGTGGAAGGAGCTCGGACTGTTGGGAGGCTAAAACAAGGTAGTTGGTACTTGCTCCAGAAAAAGCCCTGGGGGGCTAGCACTAACAGCTGTAGAAACCACCTCCATGGAATGGCAGGAACCACTCTGTGCTGCAGCATCCGAGTGTCTGCTTTCTCTCTCTTCTCTCCTACAGGTACCAGTACCTAGAGGATGCCGTCAGGAGCCAGCGAAAGATTCTGTCCGCGCTGGTGAAGCGTTTGGGGGATAAGCATGCCACCCTGCAGAAATCCACCAAGGAAGTGCGCTCCTCGTACGTACAAGCACTGGTTTTTGCAGGGGTGTGTGTGTGTGTGTTGGGTTAGCAATTTTCTCTTGGAAATGTCTGGGTTAAAATACAGTTGGAACGTCGGCAAATGGTAGCATGTTACCTATGTAGAAAACCCAGGAAGGGGGAGAGGTTTGTGTGAGAAGGAGGTTTTGTTGACCTTGCTAGAAATATTTGGCACTCTTCACCGTAGAAGCCCCAAGTCCAAGCCTTGCATGGTAGGAGAGATTCTTGCTTTACTGCTGATCAACAGCAAAACAGGATCTCCTCCCTCTGCGCCTTATAACCCTAAATCTGGAGGGCGGAGGGACCCTGCTTCCTCGCTCACCAGCTGTTTTAAGAAACTACATTTTAATTTCCCCTCTCACTGTCGACAGCGTTGTCATCCTTCCTATCCAAGGCCCATAGCCTGGGATTAGTGTTTGACTCCTCCCTGTCCTTTGCAGCAATGTGAATGCCTGTTGCCTTTTCCTAGATTGCTAAAATTCATCCCCCTCCTTACTGCTTCTACTGCCCAAACCCCTACCCCATGCTTCAGTCGTCTCTTGCCTGGACTGCTGCGGCCTCCTTCCTCACCTAGATTCTCTCAATCCTGCTCTGTCAAGATCCTCCAGCTTGTGTGCTGCTTTGATCCTATTCTCCGTCAGACTCTCCACCCCCCCCAATTGCATCCAGCACAAATGCCTTGTTTTCGCCTTTCAGACTCTTCTTGGCCTTTGTTTCTCCCTATCTCTGATCTCCTTTCCAG
Organism: Sphenodon punctatus; assembly: GCA_003113815.1. Classification (NCBI taxonomy): domain Eukaryota; kingdom Metazoa; phylum Chordata; class Lepidosauria; order Sphenodontia; family Sphenodontidae; genus Sphenodon; species Sphenodon punctatus. The sequence continues at coordinate 760,740 of QEPC01002738.1, forward strand.
GAAGTGCATATAAGCGGTTAACACCAGTGTTGGGTTTTTTTGAACCACCAGTCCTACGTTGGCAGATGATCATTTAAAAGGTGCTCCTGCTTTATTACACCCAGAACTGGGCCAGAGTGGGACTTGGGTGTAGAGGGGCAGAGAGCTTCAGTTTTCCCCGAAGGAAGCGAGGGGAGTGGGTTTACTTGCTGCCTTGCTTTAAGACCGAAGTCTTCTTGATCGGACCCCTCCAAGGGAGCTCGGCTGGCTGCTCACCCTGCTTTGTCTCCTCTTGCTGGCAGGATCCGGCAGGTGACAGACGTGCAGAAGCGAGTGCAAGTGGATGTGAAGATGGCGATCTTGCAGATCATGAAGGAACTCAACAAGCGAGGCAAGGTGCTGGTGAACGATGCCCAGGTGAGACGGAAGCGGAGTCGCCGTTGTCTCGGCAGGGGCATCGGATTGCAAGATGGGGGAGTGGACCAGGAGCCACATGAGGCCAGGGGAGGTGGAGACCAAACTGCAGTTTGAGGGCAGATAGGGCCAGGCGATGACGTGAAGGCAAATGAGCTGCTCTGTACGGTCAGGATTTCCCCTGTGTCCATTCCTCTGGCTGTCCCCAAATCCCTCTTCCGCGATACAAGATTGTAATCCTGTCTGGCAGAGCCTGGTTAACTTACAGCTGTTCTGGGCGTGGCGTATTGCTGTTGCTTATAGACGCCTATAGCGCCCCTCCATGGGACGTCCTGTTCTCTAGGGGTGGGGCTAGCTGAGCCCCGTGGGCCTTGGAACCCAGTGTATTCCTGTCCCTTACCGGACAGCGCGGTTCTGAGTGGCGGTCTCTGTACCTGTGGGCTTGGAGGGGTGGGGGCTTGCGTGCAGTGCCTGGCTCCCCAAGGATCGGGGGGGGGGTGTCCCGCTGAAGCCTTCCTGCTCTGGTGCTTGTTGCTGAGGGGGGGGTGTCTCTCCTTGTTGCAGAAAGTGACCGAGGGGCAGCAGGAGAAGCTGGAGAGGCAGCACTGGGCCATGACCAAGCTCCAGCGCCACCAAGAGCACATCCTACGCTTTGCCTCCTGGGCTCTGGAGAGCGATAACAACACGGCCTTGCTGCTCTCCAAGAAGCTGGTAAGTAGGCCCCATCCCTCCCCGGTGCAAAGCACCCGCAGTGCTGACGGGGGGGCTGCTGAACCCACTCGCGTTCAGTATTGGAGGAAGGAGTGAGCGCATTGAACTGGAATGGAAGAGGTTAAAATGCCCCCAGCGCTCCCATCTGGCTGGGATAAGCCGGGAGGGGGGGGCTGCGCGAGAGGGCCTCTGTCACCATCTTGGCTAAGGTTTCTTAGAAGCAGCTGCATTTTTTAAAAAAAACAACCTAGCCCAAAATCAACTTCTTAAAGCTTATTCACATTTTTCTTCTTGCTTTACAAGCTTGGAACATAAAATGACTTCCTTTTCAAACTAAAGTTACGGCTCTTGAACTTTGGAAAGTGATTAGGGACCACTCCTCTGGAGCGTTGCACTCTGGCCGTAGCCTTCGTTAGGGCGTCTTTGCCTTCTGGAGCTTGGACACAGAACTTGGGGTAACAAAGATGAGCAAAAGTCTAGAATGGCAGGCGCAGGAACCTTTCCCCCCCTCACAGGCCACTTTGAAACTTTGCACAAGCTTCTTGGGCTGCATAGGAACTGGGGCCAGGAAACTTCCAGGGTGTGCATAGAACTGCTGCCTGTGAATTCTGTAGGGGGTCCCAAGTAAATAGGGGACTATTGACCACAAATTAACTGGCAGGAGATTTAACTACTTTAAGAACAGAAGTGCCACCCGGGGTTAGAACAACACTCTCTCGAGTCCAACACCTGTCTCCGACACTGGCCAACCGGGGTCACTTTGAAATACCCAACAGGTCACTGTGGGGCAGTCTGTTCTCTGCTAGCTCTTAGCTCCCAACGACGCTTCCCAAAACCTACCTTGCTAATGGACCGATCCTCCAGAAACTTGTCCAGTTGTGGTTTTTAAACCCAGCAATGCCACTGGCCTTGATCACGTCTTCTGGGAACAAATTCCACAACTTCTTGAACGAAAAACTCCCAAAACTTTTGTGTTTTTAAAATCTGCTGCTACTTAGCTTCATGGAGTGTCCCCTAGTTTTAACACTATTTGGGAGGGTAAATAACAGCTCCCTATTTACTCACTCCGTGCTGCTTGTGATTTTATACATGCTTCCCCTCTTGGTCATTTCTTCTTCAAGCTGAAGAGCCCTAACCTCTCTCAGCTCTTCATAGGGGAGCTGTTCCATAACCTTGATGATTTTTGTTGCCCATCTCTGCACTTCTGCTATAATTTTTTTTTTTTTGAGGTGGGGAAGCAGAACTGCACACAATACTCTGTTGTCACACTATAGAGGCGTTATGATACTTTGTTCATTATCCCTTTACAAATTCAGTTTGCCTTTTGGCTGCTGCTGCACACTGAGCTGAGAATTTCAATGTATTGTCCACAATGACTTCAAGGACCTTCTTTCCTGAGTGGTAACTCCCAATTTAGAACCCAGCATTGTGTACGCATAGTTTGGATTATTTTTCCCCTAAGTGCATCACTTTGCACTTGTCCACATTAAATGTCGTCTGCCATTTCGATGCCCAGTCTCACAAGATCCTGCTGCAATTCTTCACATTCCACTCACGGTTTAACTACGTTAAATAACTTTGTGTCCTCTGCCGATTTGATCACCTCACTCTTTACTTTATTTTCCTGATCATTGCTGAATGCAGTAAAAAAACCTCCATAATAAAAAACCCTCCAGTTTGAGAGTTAAGGCTCTTGCAGATTCAATAATGCAATAAAAAGCATGGAAACTGCAAGTTAAGGCTCCTGCCTTAACTTACATGCCATGTACGCAGTAATGATGTTGT
>QEPC01002738.1:816102-828307 GCA_003113815.1 Sphenodon punctatus
GGTTACCTTCCCTCCCTGCACCTGGGGGGGTTGGTCTTGGTCCCTGTCTCAGCAGGAGCTCCGTTTGCTAAGGATTCTCTGTCTTGCAGGGTTTCTATAAAGGAGGGAAATTCGTCTTCAGTTTTAAGGTAAGGCCTCCTCCCTGCCCTTGCAGCATTGGCAGTGGGTAGAGGGCATTTCCTGGTTCCCCTCTCGTTGCCTGTGTCTAGGCCATCTCTCTGCCTTTTGCATGGGTACCTTCTTGCTAAGGGTCAGCCTTTTGGTAGTAAAGCTTCTGGCTCAAGCTAGAAAGGACTGTTCACTTTTTGGTTTGTTCTCAAAAACATTTTGCTGGCTGTAAGTGCCTCCTACCTCGCTTTAGCCTCCCCCAGTGTTTCCACAGGCAGGTGGGCTAAAGCAAGGTTAAATGGGGTACTTGCCTCTGCAAAGAAATGGCGTTAAAAGTAGGGAAGGAGGCTTTAATTGCAGGGGGTTTGATTTTTATTGGAGGGAGGTAATTACCTTCACACTCTCCTTCCTTGCTTCCTACTCCCCCCCCCAAAACCTCAGCGTTGTTATTTCACTTCTCTGCAAGTTGCCAGGCAGGGAAATTGTGGGGAGAGCAAAGCTATTTGACCCCTGGCTTCTTGGAACAAGGGCAGGGGGGAGGTTATTCCCTTGCGTATGAGAACAAGAGGGCTGAGAGAGAGGCAGGGAGCTCTGCTCACTAGGTGGTGCTGGGCTCAGGGCCGGTAGTGTAACTGTGTTTAGACAAACAGGCAGAGGACAGTGCTGTTCGATGGGGAGACGCTACCTCATGCTCTCTGAGGCAGCTGGAAGCTGTACACCATTAACCTGTGGAATTACTTGCTGTGGGAAGGCCAGTAGCATAATTGGGTTCAAAAAAGGCACAAGCTCTGCCTTCATTGCTGTGGGATGGTGAGGCGGCCAGTCGCTGGCTGCTCAAGGAGTTGGCACGATAAACAGGGACCCAAGTGTCCTGCTGGTGGGGCTGGAGATTTCAGCCCGATTGGGGTGCCATCGAGGGATGAACCAAGGATGGGGCAGGGCTTGACAGGGCCAGGGGATATTGTTAGGCAGTGACTCCGTTCTTTTCACAGGTAGGACAAGGCTATCCACACGACCCTCCGAAGGTGAAGTGTGAGACCATGGTGTACCATCCCAACATAGACCTAGAGGGCAACGTATGCTTAAATATCCTCAGGTAAGCGGCACACTCTACTGGCTTTGTCCAGTTCCCCTTCTTCCCTTGGAGCCTTCTGTGGGAACTCTTAAAGCCATATCTCTCCTTCAACCTTGTCCTAGCTCCCCCATCGTCTACTGTCGTGTACGATGTCATCTGTGTCGTGCACTGTCTTCCCCCGCCCTCTTGAGCTCACTCGTCTCTTTTTCAGGACTTGTTCTCCAGCATTTTTGCTGGAGGTGAGTACCTCTTACCTTGTTTTAACCTCCTCTGTGTTCCCACAAGCAAAGAGGTTAAATAGGGATACTTACCTCTCCAAGCAAGAGATGGCTGTCTGTCTGTTTTTCTCTCTCTCTTCCCCCCTCCCTCCCTCACTGTTGTTCTCTGCCTTACAGAGAGGACTGGAAACCTGTACTAACAATAAACTCTATAATTTATGGTCTGCAGTATCTCTTCTTGGTGAGTATACTCAGCGGGGGAGTGGGTGGGGGCAGGGGTGGGGGGGAGAGGTGGATTATTATTAGGTGGGGGGAGGTGCAGATAAGGGGAACCTCAATTTTTCCTCTGATCCCATTTTGAGTCATAAATGTAATCCTGTGGGCCGAACGTCAGCAAAGCTCTGCAAGGCGGAGTAAAGATCAGCCAGTATTGTGACACACACACCCCACTTGGGATCCTGATCCACAGCTTGGGAGTTGCTGGTGTGAGGGTGCCTAGTGCAGAGTGTTGCATGTAGGAACAAAAAAAACCCCGATGCACCAGCGTAAAATGCGGGATAACTGGCTTGGCCGGGAGCACAGCAGAGAAGGCTCTAGGAGTTAGTGGATCATAAATGGAACGTGTCAACGTTGTGGCACTATTGTGCAAAAAACCGGGGGGGGGGGGGCAGCAGTGCCATTTTGGGCTGCGTTCACCGATCATGCAAGCCAGGGAACGTAATGAGGCCTGTTGGTGCTAGCGTGACCCTGTCTGAATTGTGCTCCGTTTCGGGGACTGCTCTTCAAGAAGTGAAGGCTCTAGGGAGAGATCCACGGTAGAGGTCACAGGGCTGGGCAAAACAGGCGTACGAGGCACCTGCTGCTCTCAGCCAGGGCTGGTCTAGGACCCCGACGCTGCCTTCCTGGTCCTGTGGCTTGACTTCATTGCAGCCAGGACCTTGGCCCCGCTTCCGCCAGCCCGTCCTGAAACGGGAGAGACAGGGAAAGGGGCGAGGCGAGGCGTGGGTGTGTATTGGGTGGCTCGGGAAGATTTGAGTACGTGGCTCTTGAAGTTGGAAGCTTTGCCCACTCCAGCATAGACCCATGATCCAGATCTTCTCCTCTTTCCCCCGTTCTGAATATACCTCTCATGCACTCTGCTCCCAACGCCCGTCCAGCCGATGGAGCTTGTACTAAGTTTCATAGGGACCTACGGGGTGGAAAAGGTCCCCTGCCTAGTGCAGATGGAGACTGGGGGAGGGGGGATAAAGCCACTGGACCAACCTAGGAGTTAAGAAAACAATGATTCTTTGAGGCAGAGGATCCCAGGCGTTTCTTTATGTGCTCTGTAGGATCTGCCCCAGATTCTGAGAGCTCATTCGTACAATACTCTTAAAGTTGGAAGTAGCCTAAACTCTTATTCTGAGTGTTGTGTGAACCCCTTGTTCTTTGCCACCCGATACAAGTGGTGGGCTGTTGAATGTAAATGATGGGGAATTGGGGTGGGTGTGAACACATTACTACGGGGCAAGGCAAACTTAGATTATGGTACAAATAGTGAGTTTGGGGGAGTAAGTTGTCTGAATGATTCCAGTTTGCAGACTTACCACTTGCTCTTCGCCTGGAAAAACCTTTCCCCTTGCAAGCTCTCCCCTTGCTCCTCAAAGGGAAAAGTGATTGTGGCTCTGTTTACGAAACGGGGTGATCTCCCCTTCCTCCACAAAAGGACAAGAGGGTGTGCGGGAATGGAGAGCTAGCTGGATCTACCTTATCTGCTCCATTGAAGACTCCTAGCTTTTTGTTGGCTTTTTTATTTTCGTGGTAGGATACTGAGTGTCATTTTGTTTCTAGTGTGTCTATGAGATCAGCCTTCCAACACTAGAATCTAGCTCCATCCATGTGCTCCAGCTAGTGTTGGGATGCTTGTGGTCAGAGCCAGGTCCCTGCCCTGAAGGGCTCACAATTTAGACTGGAGTGAGGAGGGAAACCTCAGAAGAGACGAGAGAGATTGATGTAGCTGAGAAGTTGCAGGGGTAGGTGTATGTGGTTAGCTTAATCACAGGGGGATCCTGAAGGATAAGATGATAAAGGAAGGAGCAGAGAAAGGGTCCCCTCTGTCTCGGGACCTGTATTCACTGTATTTTCCCCATTGGCGCCTGATCTTAACCATGCTCTTTGTTTAGGAGTCTGCCAGTGCCTACTAGGCCCAGGTTAAGTCCGTCTCTTCCCTTGTGCTGAGCATGGGCTGCTAGCTCCTGCACCGGAGTTTCTGAAAAAAGAAGCGAGTTCTGGGCCCAGCCTCTCTTATTTTGTCGGCTTTGCCACGAGGCAAGATGGCACTGGGGATTTGTGTTTTCAGCTGTTAGAACTGGAGACTACGGTGGCTTGACTCCTCTCTTTTATGGGACCGGCGGCGGTTTGATGAAAATGAGCAAGCTTTCGAACCCCACGCACAGGGCCCTTCCTCTGGCTGCAGTGTAGCCAGTCAGATGTATATAAACAGAGCAAATTCAAGGCAGGTCTAACGGGAGGCAGGAATGGGTGGGAGTGAATAAGACAAGGAAACGGGTGGGTGGTTTTTAGATGGGGAGAAAGAAGAGATGCCAGACGCTTAAAAACAGAGCTATAAAGGTTGTATCGTGGTGAAGGAGAAAGGGAACAATGAGCTGTAGTAAGCACCTAGATAGGCTAAAGCAACCATGGGGGGGGGGGGGGGGTAAGGTAGGAAGCAGCTTATCAGGTGAAGTGAATTTGAATATGAAAGGAAGCGGGTTCACAGTGCATCTGACAGAGTATGCCAGTCACCGAGAGGGACAAGTGCTAAGAACATCTGTAATTAAAAGTACACAGCATTAAATAAAGAATATGAAGGAACGAGGTACAGAGAAACAAAGGGGTTAGAATGAGATATCTATCTATATCTATACAGGAGGAGGGATGGGAATATGGGAACTTAGAGTGAGGGGAGAAACCAGGATGGGGTGGTGTAGGGGGCACAACAGGGAGTAGGGAATACACTGAAGGTAACAGTAAGGGGTATAGAATGGACTCACAAATCTATGGGAGGCTGGTAAAGAAAGGGATCTGATAAGTAGGATGGTCATGTTTATTTGTTACATTTCTTTGTTGTCTGGTATCATTGGATTATATTCGAATCTCAAAATGGGGCCTCATAGGCAAAAAAAAAAAGAAAAGTTAGTGAATCCCCAGAATAGGGGACTGCTATTATTGAGAACAAGGTAGGAAGGAACTGATGAACCTTCTTATCAGGCCAACTTAAAACTAAGCAAAGGAAGTTCCCATTTTCACACAAGTAATCTGTGGAACTCATTGCTGTGGGATGTCGGGAAGGCCAGTTGCATAACTGGGTTAAAAAAAAAAGGCCTAGATAAAGTCACACGGTCCATCAATAGATGTTACCCAGGTTGGCTGGGAACGGCAGAGAATGGGATCGCTCCATTCTGACCTGTTGTGTGCTTCTTGGAAACAACCCAAGTGGCTGCTGTCAGAGACAGGATGCTGGAATGAACGGGCTGCTTGGGGAACCCCGGGTACACGGGTCAGCTCTGTCCCGTGGTTGGTTGATGGGGCCCTTTTCCAGTGCCTGAATTCGGCCTGCCCTTGAAGCACCCGCCTCCCCAACTGCTGTCCGTCCCCCAGAGCTTGTGTGGCCTGCAAGAAGGGAAAGGCTCCCTGCCCCGTGGAAGCTAGCCAGGCTTGCCTGGTACAGAGCCGATCTTGCTGGGTGGCAAGGCTGATGACGTCTGTCTCTTTCTCTCTCCCGCCCCCAGGAGCCAAACCCCGAGGACCCCTTGAACAAAGAGGCCGCCGAGGTCCTTCAGAACAACAGACGTCTTTTCGAGCAGAACGTCCAGCGCTCCATGAGGGGCGGCTACATTGGCTCCACCTACTTTGAGCGCTGCCTCAAATAGAACTGACCAGCTCCCAGCACACACCCCCTGTCCCTCCCTCCCGTCTCCCTTCCCAGCCCCCTCTCCGAGGGACTCTGCCAACACTGCTGCCTTCAGCCGCCGGGGGTTGGTGGGGGGGGGAACATGAGCCAGGATCCCTTCTCCCTACCCCGCCCTGTCACAGAGCTTTACCCCTGGCAGCTGCCACCTTGCCCTCTCTCTGATGGGGGAGGAGGCGTGGGGGGTGCGCGGGGGAAATGCTGTATCTCTCTGCCCTTCTCCCTTCTCCTTGCCTGCCCTGACTCCAACTTTGGCACCCAGTGGGGAACATCCCTTTGCGCTCCGGCACCTTCTATCTGGAGCACAGTGCAACTGCGCTGACTCCCCCCCACCTCTATTTCTCCCCCTGCCGGGCATCAAGGCTTCTGAGCGCAACTATTTATTACCGAGGGGGGCTTTGGGGGCACCCGACCATCTCCAGCTGTTCCAGGTACCTGGGCTTTGGAAGGTTAGCCCCTGTCTGGAGCGTCCCTTTTAGATTCCCATTAACTTTTGTGTCTGATTTTTAAAGCAAGTGAATGATAAAATGTAAATCGAGGGCAGGGGATTGGGGGGGGGGGAGGGAGGGGGCTGCTTCCTGCCAAGCCCTGTTCTCCCCCCGCCCCTCCACCCCTGTCCTCTCCCTGCTATGAACTGGCTCAGTTTTGCCTCTCCAGTGACTCCCATGAGCCTCTGGCCAAAAAAAAAAAAGATAGAAAAGAAGAAAAAAAAAAAAAAGCCACTGTACTTTAGCGTGTCGGGTTATTAAAGGGGAATGTTAGCGCATTTCACTGGGCCCAGCCTCTGTGCTTTATTGCTCTGGAGACAAAATAGGGCGAGTCCCTTTTGGAGCCGTTTCTGCAGGTGAGAGAACGGAAGTGCGTGGGGCGTGCAAGGCCCATCCTTGGGCACGGAAAGAGGGCACTATACAGCAGGGTGGGCACGCTGCAGCTTGAGAGGCAGTTCAGACGTTCACGCTGTTTTAATGGTGCCGTGTCTTATGTTGTCGTTACTCCCGAGTCGCGGCAGCCAAATTGCAGCTCTTCCTCCACGTCGGCACCAACTTGGCCAGCCGGGCGTGAAGGCTCGGCCTGGTCGATGCTTCTGTCTTGTGGCTCTTGGCTGCAGGAGAACTTGAGTCAGTGGCAACGTTGCCTGCCCCGATGTCTAGGGAAAACACACACATGACATTCCATTGGTGGGGGGTGCTCCCATTAACCGGCGAGCCCAGAGAGGAAAACACGTTTTAAATAGGAGCCAAAGAGCAAATGCGCCAGTCTAAAATGAGGGTTGGTGGCTGGGCAGCAGTGCTGTCAAGAAGGGCCTGGAAGCTGGTGGGGATTGTAAACGGGACAGGAGTCCAATGGGCGTTTTTACACACACATTTCTCCTGGATGTTTGCTGTTACATCCTGAACTTTGTGTCTCTAAATCATTCACCCATCTGGATCGTTGAACTTCTGCGTAGAACTTCTCCCAGAACATTTGTGTGTAAAAGGTTCTCCTGGTAAACGGCTTTGCTCCAGGCAGCTGGGGTCACTGGGTTTCCATGGCAGCCCCTCACGTCTACAGCTGCGGCTGCTTTAGGCTGCCTCAGGGCAGTGTGTGTGTGTGAAAAATGAATCCGGACCGTGTGAACCCAGAAGGTTGAAACATCCGGAACTTTAACGTGTGTGTAAAAATGCTCAATGTGACACCTGCAAAAAAGAGTCTTATTGAACTACATTAGCAGAAGCGTGTCAGCCATGGGGATTTGCGGTGCCGCTAGCAGGAACTTGGTTGAGGATTCGATTCATTAGAATTCCAAAGGGGCTACAGCTGCTGTTCTCCCATAGTGGGTCAGGTTGCATTGGTGGCAGCAGCCTGGGGGCTTCACAATCTCTCAGCTGCGGTTGCTTCATGTCTCTTGATATGTACCCTCCTGCTGCTTGTTCTGGTTGCTTATGCCCCAGGCCGCCACCAGGATAGGAAAGCTTCCCCACCACCCGTCCCATGTTCCTGGCTCCTTCCAGGCCCCTCCTGCAGGTCCTTATTGCTGCTGCCACTCCACGTGCTGCTGCAGATGCCAAAATCGGGGCCCTTGCTGCCCCACCCACTTATAGTTTTTGAAGGTCATTCGTAGATTTTTTGGAAAAATGTTTGAGTCAGTGTTACCCAACCCAAAACCTGAGACCCACTTCTCTAGATGGACTGAACTGGGAGCGGGGGGATTAAACAGACACGTGCAAAGTACTACTTACTGGAATGAAAAACCTGATGCACAAATGTAAAATGGGGGCTAGCGGGCTAGGCAGTAAGCACTGGAAAAGAAAGGTCTGGGAGTTATGATGGATCAAAAACTAAACGTGGCCCAGCAGGGTGACCCCAGTTGCAAAAAAACAAAAAGGCAAATGGTATTTTGGGTTGCATTAGCAGATGCCTCCTCTCCAAGGCATGGGAGGGAACGTTGCCGCCTTAGCGCTGGTAAAACCTCCGCTAGAAGAGTGGGTTCAGTTGGGGGGACTGTGACACATTGGAGAGGATCCAGAGGAGATTATAAAGGGGGCTTAGTGGGGTGCAGAAGGCACCTGTACCACTTTCGTTTACAGAAACTCCTTTGGGTTTTTTTGGGGTGGTGGTGGTTGTAAATGATGCTACCCTTTTTCAGGTTGGCTTTTTAATTAATGTTTTTTTTAAAAATCACCGTGCGTGTGCAAAACGGCAGCCGGGCTGCTCTGCGTGCATATCCCTTTTCCAAAATGGTGGCAACCCTACTGGTGCCATTTTGGCAAAGGGCTGTGCGTGTGCAGAACGACTCAGTGGCCACTTTGCACATGCAGAGTGGTTTGTGGGGTTTTTTAAAATTATTTTTTAAAGAAAAACAGGAGCACATGACAATTTTTGGCTTAGTCATCCATTTTTGTAGCCGTTACGAACATGGATGGGGCTCTGTTAGTTTTTGTAACGAATAGAAACATGTTACGGCTGCACCCCTGCTAGAAGGGGCTGGAATACAAGCACAGGAGAAAAGACTGAAGGCGGCGTTGGGTATGTTCAGCTGGAGGAACCAAAGGCTATGGCAGATCTCACATAGCTGAAAGGAGGCCGTAGCTACGATGCTTTCTTCTCCACTATGGCAGAAGACAGAACAGGAGGAGACAGGCTTAAATTGCAGCAAGGGAGAATTTTGGTTAAGTATCAAAAAATGCTTCCTGAGTCCAAGAGCCATCAGGAAATCGGTTGCTGGAGGAGGTTGTGGAGTCTCCTTTGTTGGATGTTTTCCAAAGCCACTTGGTTGCTGTCTTTCAGTGACACTAGTAATAAGCAGGGGGGCAGAATTTCTGGCTTGTGGGCCAGATTCACCCTGCTGCTTTTAAATGGGGGGGGGAGGGGGGACTCTTCCAATTCCTGTATCTGACGCAGGGGTTCAATCCCCTGCCCCCCCACCCGGACTAAGCAAACTCACGACAAGGGAGCAGGGATAAGGTCATTCACTCAAGGATGTGGAATGGATCCATAGCACAGATGCATCATCTGGACCCTCCCCATCCTGAGTGCATGGTACCGCCACTTTCAACCTCTTCCCAGCCTGGGGAGCTTGTGCTAATTACTTTTCAAAGTGGCCCATGGGAAGAAAAAAGTTACGCATCCTGGAAAATACGTCTTGTCCGTGAACAAAAGGTTAGACTAGATGACTTTTTGAGGTCCCTACCAATCCTACAGTTCTTTTAGGTGACCTGCAAAGTGCTTTACGATCATTAGTCTACGGGAGAAAATGTATGGTGGGGAATGTGGATAAGGGAGAAAATAGTCCAGATGCTCCCTTTTTATTGGTCCAAATTGAATCAAAGCAGAAAACCTCTGTCTAGTTTGAAAGCTTGCATGCTCTCACTAGCAGACACCAGACTATCTCGCCTCCTTTGTCTCAAATTTGAAACCAAGGTGTGCGTGCCCTAGGTTGCAATGGGGGACACGGTAGCGCTCGTGCATTTTCATTTATGTAAAAGGCTACTTGAAGTGTGCGGGGGGGAACCACTTGCTCTCAGATGAACTGAATAGGAAGCTTGGTGTAAGTTAGTTTTCTCATGAGGTATAATTAGCCTGTGGAACTCATTGCTTCAGGATGTTGCGAAGGCAAATAGTGCAACTGGAATCCGAAAAGGAGTAGAGATTGATGGAGAATAGAGAGGTTGGTAGCTATTAGCTAGAGTGTTCAGGGAGTGGGAATTGAGCTATATGGAGATGGGGTGTAAATGAGATGGAACACAAGTTACCCTGTGGCTCCCTAAAGCATCTGTTGCTGGCCACTGGTGGAGGCAGAAGACTTGTCCTCAGCAAGGGTAGGTCTGGAGGCATAAATTACAGGGGGAGGATAAATAATGGGTAGAATTTCCTAGCTGTTGCAATAAGGGTTGAAGGTACCGCTGGAGGGTGTAGTGCCTGTTAGAAGCTTTATTTTCTGAGCAAATATCACTTAGGACCAACATGGCGACCACACTCTCTCTAGAAGCTTTGAATAATAGGTTGGGGAGGGTTGCGGGCTTGGCACTGAACAGTCCTGACTAGAGCCAGGTTCCTGCCCCAAGGGGCTTACGATGTAGGGTGGCCAAGAGAGGGGTGAGGAGAGGAACGCTGGTTCAGACAGGCACATTCATGCAGCTGCAAAGTTGCAGGTGCACGTGCTTAGCTTGCAAGAGGCAGAGATTCTGGAGGATAAGACACTAGTAGACGAAGAAGAAGCAGCATCATTGAGCAACCTGTGCAGGGTGAAGAGGTAGGTTTTTAGGAGGGACTTGAAGGGAGCAGAGTGTATGTGGGAAGGGGCTGTAGTCAAAGGTTGAAGGACAGTTAAACTGATCACAGTGTAGGGAACAGAACAAGTGTAAACAGCGGCTGCTTCTGCATTTCTATAGTGGCTTAGGTAGGCTCTGCGGCATCGATTTCAAAAATCAGGTATTCTACGCAGCTGAGGGCTGCTGAAATAAGAGCTCTCCATCCATTGCATTCCATGTTGTGTTCAGAATAAGGGACATTTGTTGTGTAAGTAAGGGATACCCAAGATGTAGGGCTCTGAAATGTGGGGAATTTCCTTAAAATAGGGAACCTCTTAAAATAAAGGAGACACAGCAACCTGAGGTTTATAAAGCCCAAGGCTATGCATACAAATCAGTGTTGGGTGTCCGTTTGATGCATTAAATGCCCCCATGGAAACTGCTATTGAATTTAATGGTGGATGACTCAGCCTTGTGTTGCTGAAAGCAATCCATCCTCAAGTGAATAGACTCGCACAGCAAATAAAGACTAGGACAAAGAGACATTGAATCACCCATGGGTGTTCACTTCTCTCAGAACGGCCTCTCCGTTTCCGACCTCTCGGTCCTCGTCTGGATAAAGAACCTGGACAGGCTTGGGAAGTAACTACATGATTTTGTTGGGACACCAAAAATAATGGACAAAATAAAGATTTTGGGCTGCATGAGCTCTTTCAGCAATGCGTTCCAGCCAGCGCGCTGGCAGCGATGTCAGCCCCAGAAAGAGATGATACGTAGGGCCCAAAGCATTTAGATCTTTATAGGTCACTACTAGCAACATCAACTGAGCCCCAAGGGTGGGAGTGAGTGCCTCTCCACACACTGTCAATCATGAGATTGTTAAACATGGCCACGCAGTGTTTGGGTTTCTCTCGCTCTGTGATGTCCAGTCTCAGGGGATGGAAGTGTTGGTGCTGGGGGGGGCACCTGATTCCTCCCCAATCTCTAAATCACACAATCGGCAAATTGTTAAACAATAATACAATATGGGTGTGGGGGAGTGCCCAGCCTTCTGGTTTCTTGGGGAGGCTCCCCCACACTGCCAACCCCCCCTTAAATTGTGAACTATAACAACATATTCAGAGGGGGTGGGTGGCTTTGGAGCCTCTAAGGAGGGAGCTGCTGCAGGGAAGGGGAAAAGCTTCCCCTCCATAATTTTAAAAGCCCTTTCATGAGTTTTTTTTGGAGGGGGGGGCGAAGGAGGCTTCAAGCAGGAGCTTTGAGACCCCCCCACCCCCTTGCTCCCATGCGAGCCCCATCTCCCACTAGAGGGAACTTCCAGCTTCAGCAAGTATGGGCAAAGAAGTGCTGGCAAAGCTTCACTTTTGGTAGCCGCTCTAGCCTTGCACGCTCTATGGTCTCACCCCATCTTTACTCTCCATCCACCACATCGGCCTGACAACTCTATGATTTGAATGACGTCCTTGACGCTCTAGCTACCTTCTCTATGATAAATACCTCTTCGCCGAACTTTATAAAGCCCGGGGAGACTGTCTGAGCCTCACTCTAACCCTGCTGAGGCGTCCATCTCCTCCATCACTATCCTGCCTCTTTATGAGCTCGCTCGGCCGCTCTATCTTCTCCACTTTTATGATTAAGCGGAAGACTCTCTAGCCAACCGCTCTATGATTCCCCACTTGGCCGCTCTGCCCTGTCCTCTCTATGGTGGCGGGAGTTGAGCGGTGGCCCTCCCTCGTGACGGTGACGGAGTGGGTCTCCTGTGACGTCACTGGGGCGGAAGGCGGAAGTGAGCGAGGGAAACAAGGCGAGGGTGAGGTGAGAGACCCCGAATGTTCGCGGTTGTCATGGGGACGGGGCGGGCGGGGGTGGAAGGGAGCGTGCTCACGTGGCAGCCCCCCGGGAGGGGGGTTGTTGCTGCTGCTGCTGCGTCCTGCGAGGATGGGGGCGAGGGCAGGTGAATTGGGGGGCTTTGAGGAGGGGCAGGCGGATTGGGGAGGGGGGGCATTAATTTAGGAGGTTTATGAAAAATACATGGCGCAGGGCCGCGCTGGAACCAATGTAACCCTGCACCATGATTTTTTCATAAGCCTCCTGGATTAAAGGGGAGGTATGGACGGGGGGGGGG
>QEPC01002738.1:858527-873689 GCA_003113815.1 Sphenodon punctatus
GGGGGGGGGGGGGAGCCGCCGTTGGTCACCCGGAAGGGAAGAACAGCAGGAGAAAGCTGTGAGAACACGTCCATCCATCCCCTCTGTGCCTACCCACTCATCTATCCACTCCCCAAAGCGTCTCTCGGGGTGTCTGCACATCTCCTATCCCACCGTCCCAGGCACGCGAGCCGCGCATTCGTCTGTCCACCCGCAGACACACACACACTCTCTCTCCATCCACCTGTACCCAGACGCTACAACCGAGGTGTCTGCCATTAGCTGGCATTGAGCCATGCCAACTAACAGCAAGGGGCTCTTGAAAAAGCAACTATGGCATGGGGTCCGCACAGGGCTAGCTCACCCCACGCTCTGCCATGGGGCAAACTTCCTACAAGCAGCTTGGCGGGGGAGGGGGAAGCTGCCGGGCCTCCTTTGGGCCTAGTCACATCCCATGGCCCAGCCCCAGGAGTAGGAGCCCACACTTCTCCTCGCTCCCTGGTGCCGGGGAGGACAGAGCCAGATGAGGGAGGAGGCCCAAGCCAGGGTGAGGAGGATCCACAAGCCCATCTAGTTTTCAGCCTCCTGCCTGGAAACCCAACTGGGCTGGCCAGCGAGCCCTCCCCCATGGCGCCATCCCCGGTGGCAGGGTGGCCCCAGCGACCCACCCTCTGCCATGACAGGCAGGTAGGGCAGCCAATCACAGGCTGCCGTCATGGCGGCTCCTGATCCCCGGTGGGGGATGAGGCCGCAGACAGACACGCGGGCCTGCTATGGCCCATGTTGGCCTGCCTGGGCAGCCCTTGGCCCGGGTTGGGGGCCTAGAATCATCTGGGGGACCACATCCAGGCCAGCCGCCTACCTTAGTCAGGGCAGCAGTGGGCCCACATCTGACGGCCCATTAATAAACATGACGGGGAGTCCTTGGCCCAGGCGGGACATAGAGGGTCCCCGTCACGTTTATCATCACCCTTTGCTTCCTCCTCATTACTTTGTTACTTACTCCATTACTTCGATGTTTTGGTTCTTCATTCACTACCATTAGTTCCACTAGACTTTTGTTCAGTATTTGGCATTTTTATGATGTTGCTAGAGATGGATCAACCACGTTCCACAGACAATAATAATAATAATACCTGCCAAATAGTTACAGCAGACGATGCAAAGTACAGACCCACAAAATGCCCAAATACTGAAGTGAAGAACTGAAATACCAAAATATCAATGTAACAAATAACGACTACAGAAATACCAAGGCAATGAATACTGAAATACCAAAGTAACATTTACCAAAATTCTAAAGTAATGAATACTAAAACACCAAGGTAACAATTACTAAAACACCAAGGTAATGAATACTGAAATACCAAAGTAACATTTACCAAAATTCCAAAGTAATGAATAAAATACCAAAGTAACGATTACTGAAATACCAAGGTTATAAATACTGAAATACCAAAGTAATGATTACCAAAATACCAAAGTAACAAATAACAGCTACCGAAACACCAAAGTAAAGAATACTAAAATTTCAAAGTAACAAATACCGAAACACCAAAGTAATGAATACTGAAATACCAAAATAACAAAGGGTGCTACCAAATGTAACAGGAAAGAGGCGAAAACTCCATCCTGTATTTCATGTTACATGTTGGGGGCTGGTTGTCGCACATAACTACAGCTGATATAAGTACCCCCCAAAATGGGTCTACACATCGAAATGATGGCGCCTGACCTGACTTATAACATTGGGCACTAATTGGTACCCGATTGGGTAGCCAGGTATCTTAGTTAATTGGGTTACTAACTTATCGATTTCTGTACCGATTTCATGACTTCTGGCACTGATTTACTGATTTCCGGTACCAAATTTCCAGGACCAATTTTTCATTTTCCCATTATCGAAATTGGCAATACCTGTTATGTCAGGCAATCAGATGCCCAACTCAGTACTCAGGCTCTGATTGGGCATCCAACATACCGCCTGGAATTTCAGGTATTACCAGTGGGTAGCAAATTAGCTACCTGGCTGAGCTCTACACTGATTGGGCAGCTGCCACTGGGGCCCACAGACGCTATACATAGATGGAGGGGTCGGAGAAACTTACCTGGAGCTGGGATCAGGAATAGTGGCAGCAATGAGTCCCTCAGAGCATTGGTGGCATCAGAAGCTGTGGCGGAAGTGTGACCCGGTCCTAGGGACCAGCAGGGGAAGCGGATGTTCCTGCTGATGTTTCTCTTCCCTCCACCACCATTTCTGATGCTGCCGTCGCTCTGGGGGACTTGTAACTGTTGCTGGGCTTGACTTCAGACAAGCTCAGCCCCCTAGTCCTCCTACCTCCCCTTGCATTGCCAGGAGCCACTGTTATAATATCAGATGTAGCAGCAGCTATGGGCAAGGACCTGATCTTTATTGGGGGCTTGCAAGCAACTAGCCTGGCCTTAGGGTGGAGCAACTGCCTCAGGCCCCGTGATGGTGGCGGAGGGTCCCAGTGATATCAGGTGTGCTGTTCCTGAGGAGACCTCTCCCTCCAGCCCTGTAGGGGGACAAAGCTACACAGAAACACCTGCCCTGGGACTGCTGTCATCAGTGGGACTGGTGCCTTTCCCCACTGGGGAAGTCCTGCTGCCTGGGGTCCTGACTCGATGCTCAGAGGCATCGCAGGCCAGTAATGGAGCAAATTGCCAAACTAAATAGTAGCAAATCACCAGGACCAGATGGCATTCACCCCAGAATTCGGAAGGAACTCAAATATGAAATTGCAGACCTACTACTAGTAATTTGTAACCTAGCGCTAAAATCTGCCACAGTACCCGAGGACTGGAGGGTGGAAAATGTAACCCCAATGTTTAAAAAGGGCTTTAGAGGCGATCGTGGAAACTACAGACCAGTGCACCTGATGTCAGTGCTTGTCAAACTGGGGGAAACAGTTGTTAAGAACAGAATAACTGGGCATATTGATAAAAACAACATAATGGGGAATAGTCAAGAAGGATTTAGAAAAGGGACCTTGTGCCTCAATAATCTAGTGGAATTTTTCGAGGCTATAAATAAGCATGTGGATAAAGGTGAGCCGGGTATAATGTATTTGGATTTTCAGAAAGTGTTGGATAAGGTCTGTCAAGAGAGACTCTTGAGGAAATTAAATAGCCATGGGATAGGAGGCAGTGTCCTATCATGGATTGACAACTGGTTGAAGGATAGGAAGCAAAGGGTAGGACTAAATGGTCAGTTTTCACAATGGAGAGAAGCAAATAGTGCTGTACTCCAGGTATCTTGAACTGGCGTTGCTTAATATATTAATTAATGATCTGGAAAAGGGAGTCAAAAGTGAGGTGATCAAATTTGCAGATGACACAAAGGGTATTTTCAGACGTTACGCCACCACGGTCAACCACGGTGAATCCCCCTGTGGTGATCGTGGTGGCGTAACATCTGTTGGACTGAAAAGAGATTCCTGCCAGATGTTCGCCCCTGGCAGGAATCGATTTGACCATGCTTTTGGTGATCCGGCCGCCCGGACCTCCAAAAGCGTGGTCAAAGCGATTCCCGCTGGGGGTGAACACCCAGCGGGAATCTCTTTTCGGCCCAACAGACGTGACATTACCATGGTCAACCACGGGGGGATTCACCGTGGTTGACCATGGTAACGTCACATCTGCTACTGCACCACGGCCCGGAATCGGCGGCCATGACTGCCGCCGATTCCGGGCCATGACCAATACGNGGGGGGGGGGGGGGGGGCGCAGCGGCCACATTGGCCACTGCGCCTGCCTGTCTCCCAGAGGGCGGGTGGCCTTGGGAGTGGGGGGGGCGGGGCTCTGCGGCCGCACGTTGCGTCGCACAGCCCCACCCCCTCCCCCGATCCCCCTCCGGAATCAGCTGGCACATCTGTTGACAGGCCGGCAGGATTCCAAAGGGGGATCAAAATGTGATTCCGTGCCGTGGCCAAAGGACGGCCCGGCACATCTGAAATCACCCAAAAGTTATTAAAGGTAGTTAAAACCCGAGTGGACTGTGAGGAATTGCAGGAGGATCTTGTGAGACTGAGTGACTGGGCATCTAAATGGCAGATGAAATTTAATGTTGACAAGTGCAAAGTGATGCACGTAGGGAAAAATAATCCAAACTATAAAGTACACAATTCTGGGTTCTAAATTGGGGGTTGCCACTCATGAAAAGGATCAGTCATTGGGTGTTTTTAAACAAGATGCTACCATGCACGGCCACCCAGGAGCCACTCATCCGACCGCCCATCTGGAGGTGGTGCGGGGGAATGTGTGCTCCCATGAGCCATGGCCACTCAAGGTGCGCTGCAGAGAAATCTGGAGTGTGCCAGGCGAGGAAAGGCAAAAAAATGTGTCACAACGGATGCTCATGCATCCCCTGCCTGTATGTTCCGGGGTGGCCAGCAGATTGGTCCCCCACTCCTAGGCACTGTGGGCAGGGGACCCAATCTTTGCAAATCACAAGAACTGGGTGCGAGTGCTGGGGAGCTCGGGTTCTCCAGCGCTCATGCCGGGACATGTCAATTTCAAAGGCCAGCCTGACATGCGCTCCCCCTCCCCCATAGTCCATGGCAGGGGGAGTGTGTGGTGGTGGCGGCGGCGGTCAAAAAAGCAAACAGAATGTTAGGAATTATTCCGAAAGGGATAGAGAATAAAACTGAAAATAACATAATGCCTCTATACGAATCGATGGTGGGACCGCACCTTGAGTACCGTGTGCAATTCTGGTCGCCCCATCTCAAAAAAGATATAGTAGAACTAGAAAGGGTTCAGAGAATGGCAACAACAATGACAGGGGGTATTCAATGGCTTCTGTATGAAGAAAGGCTTGGTAGGTTTGGTCTCTTCAGTTTGGAGAAGAGACGACTGAGAGGGGATAGGATAGAGGTCTATAAAATCTTGAGTGTGTGGAACAATTCAACAGGGAGTGGCTATTATTTACCTTCTCCAATAGCACTAGAACTAGGGGACACTCCATGAAACTAACTGGCAGCAGATTTAAAACAAATAAAAGAAAGTATTTTTTTCACTCAACGCACAATTCACTTGTTGAACGTGTTGCTGGAGGATGTTGAGAAAGGCCAGTAGTGTAGCTGGGTTTAAAAAAGAGTTAGATACGTTTTTGGAGGATAGGTCCATTAATGGCTATCAGCCAAGTATGTTGGGGGAATTGCAATTTCTGGGAACGAACAGCAGGGATGGAGCGCTCCATTGTGACCTGTTGGGTACTTCTCCCAAGCAACTGAGATTGGCCACTTTCGGAGACAAGTGGTGGCCATGATGGACCATTGGTCTGACCCAGTCTGGTACTTCTTATGTTCTTCCCCTCTCTGCCCTGGGCCACGAGGTCTTGTCCCTACCACCCCAGCCCGGGACTTGCCCTGCCCTGGGCCCCACCTTATCCAAAGCTGAGCTGACCCTGGTGGTCATCCAACAAAGAATCACTAGGTAGCAAACACATAGTGAGGCGTGAACAGACATAACGATTCGCTGAGTGTTTGCTCCCAAACCTGGTGGGTAGCATTATCTCAGGTAGCACCCAAAGCAGCAAAGAAACCAATCCTGGAGTAATGAAGAAGCAAAGGAATGAAGTGTCAAAGGGACTGAAATACCAAAGCAAAGAACCAAAATGAAAATTTGAAACCGCAAACGAAGCCTTTCTTGCATTTGTGTCACTAAAATAAATGAGAATAGACTGAATTCATTGGATTTGGATTCGCTGCAAATATTTGTCTCTGGTCTAACTTGACTGATGTGTTGCCCAGTCTGCTCCCCACCATGGGACCTCGCACCCTCCCTTGGGAGCTGTTTCCCACCCCCGACCTTCTCTCCTTTAAACTGTTCCTTCACCCTTTTCTCCTAGCTTTTGTTTCCCATAGTCTTTTGTCATCTTCCTTGCTGTCCCCTGTGTCTTCTCTGGTTTGTTAGCATTTGTCTTTAAAGAGTGGGGGCTGAGCAGGACACCCCAGCCAAGGTCTGGCCAGTGCTGGGTAGCATCTGATTCCTTCACACACCATACACAAAGGCAGCCTTGCACCAGGCCCTTCACACCTGACCTGGGATGGCCCAGAGCCTTCTTGGAAAGGGATCTGGTCATGGAGACTGATTTTCTGCCTGATCCCAACACAACAAATTTTCCTGCCCCCAGAGTTCCCCCAGATCACAGTGAGCTCTCCTGCCTCACTGAGCTCTCCTATTTGTCCAAAACCAAGCTCTCCACAGTTATTTTCTGAACCCCTCTGAGCTCTCCCACCTTACAGTGATCTCCCCCATCTCACAGCGAGCTCTTCTGCCCCTCTGAGCTCCTCTCCCCTCACTGTGAAGTTCTCCAAACTGCTGAGCTCTCCCCCACCCCCAGCAAGCTCTTCCCACTGTACAGCAAGCTCTCTTGTTCTTCTGAACTCCCCTCACTTTTCAGAAAACTTCCTTCACCTCACAGCAAGCTCTCACAGGCCTCCTCCCACTACCAGCTTCCCCTACCTAGAGCTGAAACGGAGAGGGAAAAAAATATCTCTGGTTAATATCCGCTATTCTTGATTGCTTGATGGTTATCCGGTAATGATCCGGTAACCGGGGAGGTTAACCAGAATACCAGATATTACGGTTTACTGATTATTGTTCACTGAATTACCGCATTATTACCGCTTACTGCATAGAGTTAACTGGAAATCCACTGGTTTGCAAACCATCAGCAACTGAGTTGATATCGGACACCACAATATCCGGCCGGATACTCAGCTTTACTCCTACCTCTCTGAGATCCCCTGCCTTGCTGAGCTCTCCTACACCACAGCAAGCTTCTCCACCCCACAGCAAACTCCCCTAGGCCGCCACACACTCCCAGGTCCCCCTGTCTCTTTGAGCTCCCCTTCCTCATAGTAAGCTTTCCAACCTTTCCGAGGCCCCCCACCCCCGCACAGCAAGTTCCCCCAGGCTCACACATCCAGCTCCCCATGCCATCTGAGCCCCCAGCTCCCTCATCTTCCTGTCCTTGGGGGACGTCCCCCTCCCGCGCTACAATCACTCCCTGTGACATTCGGGGAAGCAGTGCCTCTCGCCCCTCCCCATAGCAGTGCCCCCTGCTGTCCCCCTCCACACAGCTCAGATAACTCTGCCACTCACCATTTCTCTGCTGCGGCTTTGAGTTCGGCACAGGGGGGGTCCTGTTCGGGGGTTGCTTCTCCATCCCCTGCGGGGGCCTCCTCTTGGCTGGGGCTGTCTGACATGATGAGTGCGTGAGAGCGTCCGTGTGTCTGTCAGTCTGATTTCTGCCGGTTTAGGCAGTGGGAGCCCTGCCCAGTCGGGTGGGGTGGGAGGTGGATGCCGGGTATTCAAGATATGCAGCACAGAGGTTAATTCACAGAGGCTTAGTCAGTGCAGGCTGCCACCACGACCCCCCTCCACCCCACTGGTGCTGGACTGGGGCAAGTGTGTGTGTGTGTGAGCATGTGTGTGCGATGCACTGTTTTACTAATAATCTCTGTGACCTGGAAACAGGAAAACTCAGAGCAAAGAGGATCAGATGCAGCAGGGGACAGGAGTGGATACAGACAGACATATTTTAGCTGCCCCCCCCAACAGAAGGACAGCAGCCCTTTAAGGCTCTGGGGTCCATGCCCCCCAGATTGGTGTGTTGGAACGACGGACAGGACAGAGCCCCAGACATGACCCCGCTGTCTGGCTGGAGAGCATGTTTCACCTGCTGCCAGGATAGGATCGGCATTGCCGTCTGGTCTGGGAGAGGGGGGCATGAACTAGGAATCAGGGCCCCCCCGGGGGCTGCGCGGCTGCTGGTGAGGAGTGTGGGTGTAGTCTGGATAAGTGTATGGGGTGTTAATGGAGAGGTGTGCGAGTGTGGGTGGAATCAAGGGTGGCTGAGGGTGTCAGTGTTTGTGTCTGTGTGTTTTGCACATATGAGTCAGGTGAGGAATAGGTGATGTTTATGTTTGTGCGCACAATTTGTGTGTGTGTGTGTGGGGGGGTGACTGAGGTTGAGGAGGGGGTACTGGAAGTGTTCGTGTGCATGCCTTTTATGTGTGCATGGATGTATATGTCTGTGTGTTTGTTGCATTGATTGAAGGCTTAAAAAGGAGTGTTATTGGCATTTTCATGCACAAATCTTCGTGTGTCTGTGTCTGTGATTGAAGGGAATAAGGGGGTATCATGCTGTTTGCATGCACACATTTTATGTGTGTGAGTGGCTGTTTGTTTTGGGTGTGCGATTAAGGGTGAAAAGGTGACATCATTGGTGCTTGCATGCACAAATTTTGTGTGTGTGTTTGTGACTGGTGCCTTGTGTGCTACTGAGGATGGGTGAGGTGTGTCTGTGGCGTTTGTGTGCATACATCTTATCCATGCATGTTTGTGTGTGGATGTGTGTCTTGTGTGTGTGATTGAAGGGAGAAACAGTGTGTGTGTGTGTGTGTGTGTAGGGGGTATTCTGTGTATATGTGTGGTGTTGGTGATTGCGTGCCCAAATTTTATTTGTGTGTTGGAATATGACAGAGAGGGAGAAAAGGGTGTTGGTGGTGTTTGTGTGGACAAATCTGATGTGTGAGTATGTGAGTATTTTGGTTGCGTAGGAGGGTATTTTGTATGCTTGTGTGCTGGGGCAATGCCTGTGTGTAGGGGGCATTGTATTGCATACAAGGTTTTTGTTTCTGTGTGTAAAACTCATTGTATGTACATCTGAAGAGTATATTGCATCCACAGGAGAGATTGTGTTTGTGTATATGTGTGTATACGTGTGTGTGTGTGTGTGTGTGTATGTGTGTGTGTGTATGTGTGTGTGTGTGCAGTGCCTTTCAGTGCCCAGAGCTCTGTGTGTGTGTGTGTGTGTGAGTGAGAGAGAGAGAGAGAGAGAGAGATAGAGAGAGTGAGTGTATCTGCACTGCCCCTGTCCTTCCCTGTGTTCAGAACTGGGGATATGCAATGTGTGTATCTGCACTGCCCCCCAGTGGCCACTGTGTGTGTGTCCACAGTGCCTTTCAGTGCCCAGAGCTCTGTGTGTGAGTGTGAGTGTGTGTGTGTGTGAGAGAGAGAGAGAGAGAGAGAGAGAGAGAGAGAGAGAGAGAGAGAGAGAGAGAGAGAGAGGGTGTATCTGCGCTGTCCCTGTCCTTCACTGTGTCTGTTAACACCTGAGCTTACACCACTTTTAAACGAGGTGCTGAAAATCGCCTCCTCTGTGTGTGAGTGTGAGTGTGTGTGTGTGTGAGAGAGAGAGAGAGAGAGAGAGAGAGAGAGAGGGGGTGTATCTGCGCTGTCCCTGTCCTTCACTGTGTCTGTTAACACCTGAGCTTACACCACTTTTAAACGAGGTGCTGAAAATCGCCTCCTGAGCCCCACGTTGAGAAAAGAGCCGCGCAGGGCGTGCTTACACACTCCCCCTGCTGCTGGAAGTGATGTGCTCCCCGTTGCTGGCAGCAGTGGCGGCTGGAGCTGCGGTGCTTTGAAGGGGCGCGAAACGCGTCTCTTCAAAGCACCTCATCTCCAGCCCCCGCCGCTGCCGGCAACGGGGAGCACGTCACTTCAGGGAGCGTGTAAACACTCCGTGCACGGCGTTTCTCTCAACGCGGGGCTCAGGAGGTGCTTCTCAGCGCCTCGTTGAAAAGCGGTGTTTGTTACAGGAAGGAGCCGGAGGACTGTGCTCAGGGAGGGCGCCGCTGCATGTGTAGGCGGCCGCATGGGAGAAGGATGGGGCAAAGGTGGTTCAGGGAGCCGGAGAGTCTGGGGCAGGTGAGGGCGGTGCCAGAGGGGGATCCGAGTTCCTGGGGGGCAGGAAGACAGAGCAAGGAGCAAGGCTGGGAAGAGCGTGGAAGGTAACAACGTGCTGGATGCGAAGCAGGAGCGAGAGCCAGTGGAGCAAGGGGGCTTGTATGAGGGACAGGCTACACCCAGGCCCCATGCTGTGGGGCCCACACTCTCTGGTATAGCTGCCTCCCCTGGGGCTTCCCATTCCATATTTCGCACCAGGGCCCGTTCCAAGCAGCAGTGGAGGAAGCTGAGAGGGAACTGAGTGCGATCCAAATCGGGGTGAGGTCGATGACCGTGAAAGTGGTGTACTGAACAGCCGTGGGAGGGCCAAGGTGGAAGCAGAGAAGGCCAGGCTACAGGAGGTGGCAGTAGTCTGAGATAACAGATCATCACTCCCCAGGAGCCACAATTTCCTCCTCTCCCAACCCTGCCAAACTGGAAACGGTCTCAAGATCGCCGGTCCCTGTAGGGTGAGAGTCACCCTAAGTATTTGCACGTGGCAGTAGTTGATCATTCTGGGAAGGGATACCTAGGAGCTCAGCTGGCTGCTGACGTCTTGTGATGCAGACTGGAGTTGGAGATCTCAGTGTCGGCAACACCAACGTTCAAAGAGGCCAGACCCTTTGAAAATCATGAGATGGGCTTAAAATCATGACCAGAGGTTCAGGAGTGAAGAAGACCGAGCGTGGTTCGGCAATCTTGCTTAAGATACCGAACCGGACACTTGGACGGAAACGGCAAGCAGCTCCACCAAGTTTACTGACATTATGTGATTTTACCGTGAATTTGCGAATGAGAGCAGGAACCCACTGTCAGGTCCCAGGAAGGACTTAAGTCAGTCCGGGAAAGGTCCCAAGACAGCCCTGGGGGACTCACAACCTCTGTTGTGTCCCCTGCCGCCTCCCCTCATGCCATGGGTTCTGGACCCCTGTGCTTCTGAGGACTGGGGGAAGGACAGAGAAAGGAGGACGTGGCTTCCCCATCTCTCTGACTCCTGCCACCTGCTGGCTCCCTGCTTCTGGGATCAGGCCCTCCAGCTGCTGCCACCCGGTCACCCCTGGTCCTGGATTTGTTACCTTGGTTCCTGACTCACTCTAACTGCTAGCGCTAATTCCAGTGAACTGCACAGCTAAGGGCCAAAGCTCACTACTCTACCTATCCCCCATGGAGCCGGGCACCCTTCTGAAGGCAGCGTGGGTGGAGGCACACTCCCGTGACTCACGCACCACCCCCCCAGCCCCCCCCCACAGAGCAACCCAGGCTGTTCCCTGCAAGGGCATGAATGAGGGGTGCATGGGTGCGAGCACACACTGACCACACACCTATGCCCCGCCCTCTGAAACCGCCCCCCCATTCACCGGAAGCGCGTGGCGGCACACATGAACACCACCCCCACCACCCGGCCCAGGTGGGTCCATCTAAAAACTGCCTTAGTTACGCCACTTGATATAGGCCTATAGCCCTTGTAATACAACAGTCTAGAATTAACCCCAAGGCTCCATCCATAGTAAGGTAACAAAGCTAGGGTTCTGACCTGACGTCCTACCAGTCCCAGTAGGTCACAGTCCAATAAGGTCCAGCCCTGCAACCCAGGAGGGACTGGGTTAGGGGGGGAAGGGGGCTTCCCCTCGGTAAGAGGTGGGAGGTAGGTAATGTATCCCCCAGTGAGAGGGGGTGGATGCGGGGGGTGGGGGGAGGTGGTCTCTCTCACCCGTCTGGCGGAGCACCCTGGAGAAGGAGAGTCTGTGGGGGGTGGGGGGGTTTTTGCAATAGAGGTCATGACAGGCCAGGGGAGATATGGTCTGTGGGGGAGGCTGGTTAAATCATTGAGAGGTGGGGGCAGGTGCTTAGACCCTGTCCCACTCTCTTGCCCCCCAGCAGGAGGTACGGTGATTGAGACGGACAGGGCCCCCAGCCCTGTTCTGATGCTGTTGAACACAAGGTCGGTGGTAAATAAATCATCAACGGTCCTGGAGTTGATCCTGGACCAGGCAGCCGACCTCGTGTGTCTTACAGAGACCTGGCTGGACACTGAGCTGTGGTCTATTCTAGCTGACCTTGTTCCAGCTGGGTATTCTGTGCAGCATCAGCCACGGCAAGAGGGATGGGGTGGAGTGTAGCCATTATTTTTAAGGAACAATGGCCTGTTTGGTGATATCCGGTGCAGAATCCACCAGGCTTCAAGTGCCTCCATGTGGTGTTTGATCTGGTTGGAGGCAGTTTGGGAATGTTGCTGGGAATACACCAACCTGTCCAGCTGCTTCCCTATATGCCCTAACTGAGCTGGTGTTGGAGGTGGTCTTGAAGCACCCGTGGACCCTTGTCCTCTCCTGGGGAACTTCAACATCCACGCCGACACCAGCCTTTCTGGAGCAGAGCATGAGTTCATGGCAACCATGGACGTGTCTCAATTAATAGATGGCCTGACACATGATGCCAGTCACACTTTGGATTTGGTTTTCTGCACTGGCCCAGAGGCAGGGGAGTCCATTAGTGGGGGATGTGGCGAGAGTGCCCTTGTCATGGATGGATCATTATCTCCTTCGGACTCATGTCTGCCCCCGGAAAGGTGTGGAATTGGTTAGGTTGGTTCGCCCTCGGAGGCTTATGGAACCAGAGCAGTTCTGGAATGCTCTGGGAAAAACACCCTCTGATCCTGATGCCCACCCGCTCGATGACCTCGTTGTGTTTTGGAACGCCTGGCTATTGGAGGCTATCGACCGGGTGGCTCCCAGGTGACCACTTCCCGAACATCAGGGTTTACGGAGGAGCTGCAGCAGTTAAAACAAGAGGGGAGGCACTTAGAGTGACAGTGGCGTCGTACTCACACTGAAGATGACAGATTGTGGCATAGAGCTAGTTCAAAGTCAAAGTTTAATTGAATATGCGTGGCCTATGACCATTGCAGAAATAAAAATATCACATACAAATACCAAAATAAAATACAGGTATAAATACAAGTATAAATTATCAACAAAAGTATTACACATTTAATAAACACATAAAAGGAAAATAGGGCTAGTTTGAAAGCCTATGTGGCTTATGTGGTGGCTGTGCAGGCGGCAAAGAAGAAATTCTTTGCTGCCATCATAGTGTCTGTGAAATTCCACCTGGCAGAGCTCTTCTGGGTGGTGAAGGGGTTGGTCAGTCCAGCCTCCCTCCACCTGGAAGTGGAGGTTTCCCAGGCCCACTCTGATAGGTTTATTGATTTTTTTGTGGACAAAATTGCTCGCATTCACCACGACTTTGCCCCCACAGTTGGTACAATTGGGGAACCAGAGGTTATGAATGCCCCGGCTTGTCCTGTTTTTTGCGATCAATTTCGGTCGGTGACCCCTGCCAATATGGGGGACGTCCTGGGGGCTGTTAGGGCCACAACGTGTGAATTAGATCCTTGCCCATCCTGGCTGGTTAAGGCTGCCAGGGAGTTGTTGGGCCGGTGCTGGCATGGGTGGTCAACACCTTCCTTGAGGAACGTAGGGTCCCAGGGTCTCTTAAGGAGTCTGTGGTGCGACCCTTGCTCAAGAAACCATCACTTGATGCTGATGCCCTCGCCAGCTACCGACCTGTCTCTAACCTTCCCTTTTTAGGGAAAGTTATTGAGTGAGTTTGTGACCCAGCAACTCCAGGACCATCTTGACTGTGTTGGTTTTCTGGATCCCTCATAGTCTGGCTTTCATCTGGGATACGGCACCGAGACTGCACTTGTGGCCTTGGTCAACAACCGTGCCATGCTTTAGACCAGGGACAATTGACCCTTTTGGTCCTGTTTGATTTGTTGGCTGCTTTTGATAGCGTTGACCATGAATTGTTGGTGACTCGTTTGCGGGATCATTCTGGGGTGGGCGGGATTGTTCTAGAATGGTTCTGCTCATTCTTGGCTGGTAGAACTCACCGTGTGGTCTCTTGGGTGATTGTACATCATCTCCCCGGGATCTCACATGTGGGGTCCCGCAGGGTTCCATTCTCTCCCCTCTCCTGTTCCACGTGTATTATACAGCCCCTGGGTGAGGTTGTGAGAGGATTTTTGGAGTGTGTTATCATCAATATCCTGACGACACCCAGCTCTACCTCTAATTTTCAGCAGACTCAGGCCCTGCAGTCTTGTTGCTTACTCGATGTCTGGCAGCTGTGGGGGACTGGATGAGGGCAAGCCGCCTGAAGCTGAATCCCAACAAGATGGAGGTGATGCTGGTGGGGAGGGCTGAAGGACTGGAGGCCCCCATTGTTGATGAGGTACACCCTGTCTTGGTTTCTCAGGTTTGCAGTCAGGGGGTTCTTCTTGACCTGCAGATCCACATGGATGTCCAGGTGGCAGCTGTGACGAGGAGTGCATTTGCCATCTGTTACGATGGTTACGGTCTTATATCTCAGACTGCAACCTTGCCACCATCATCCATGCCTTCATCACCTCGAGCCTTGATTACTGTAATGCACTCCGTATGGGACTACCCAAGGTGAGGGTCTGGAGGCTGTAGCTGGTGTAGAATGTGGTGGCCCATCTCCTCATGGGTATGGGCTACTGGGAGCACATTACACTGGTGCTCCATTCTCTGCACTGACTGCCTGTTGCCTACCAGGCCTGATTCAAGGTGTTAGTGCTGACCTATAAAGCTCTACACAGTCTGGGCCTCACCTACCTGCAGGACCGCCTCACTCCCTGGGTTCTAGAATGACTGTTGCGGTTAGGTGGGGGTGCCCTTTTGGAGGTTGCCTGTGTTTGGCGGGTGGCCACATTGGAGAGGGCGTTCTCAGTCACCGTACTTCAGTTGTGGAACTCCTCCTGGCAGAGACTCTTTTGGCCCGGGACCTTCCCTCCTTCAGGTGTCAATGTAAAACCTGGTTGTTCCGCCAGGCGTTTGGTGAGGAAGACGGGGAGGGGTGGTGTCAGGTTGGAGGGGGGGAATGATTGTTTTTATTGTTTTTAAAGTTATGTTGCATATTTTATTCTGTGTTTTTATACTGTACACCACCCCGAGCTGCCTTTGGCAGGAGGGAGCAGGATAGTAAATTTTGTAACAAACAAACAAACAAACAGTAATATAATAATAAATGTTACAGTGGAATAAACGTTATGTCTGTTTTCAGCCAGGGGCTGTGTGAGTGCAACACAAACAGATTAAGAAACAAGTGGGTAGTTTGCAGGGTGGCGGGGGAAAGGTGTCATGTGAATGTGCCATAAAGGTGGGCAGCAAACAAGTAGGGAGGGTTTCACACAACACTGGGTGATTTCAGACGTTATGTGGTCAAAGGCCACCACAGTCAATCCCCTGTGGTGGCAGCAACCACGTAACGTCTGTCCAGATGTTACCACGGCGGGGAATCACATTCACCCCGTGAGCAGCCGAAGCGGCGGGGCCGGAGGTCGTCACGCAGCGAATGTGATTCCCCGCCATGGTGACCCCCGCCGTCACGTCTGGA